>CM070506.1:6506902-7056384 GCA_036346375.1 Guadua angustifolia
TTGTGGTCCCATTTCTCACTGACCCCTACCGCGTTTTCTGCGGTTGGCGATCCCGATCGCCGACAGGGTTATTAAGCTATTAAGATTAATATGTAAATCTTAGTAAAATGAGATTATCTTTTTATAATAGGGTAGTCTACACTTTAAAGAACACTACTAAACTAATTTCATAAGTTTTATGATTTTGGGCAAGACTATAATCTTATCGCTAAAATGGTTCATGCTATACTTAAAGACTATACTATTCAAAATCGGCAAGAAAGGGGAAATGACAGATTAACGATTAAGGGTTTTGAACTAGCTTGATTTAAATGGAAAGCATACTGTAATTAAGATGTTTTTGTAGAATATAGTAGCACAAACTTTGTAGAGTGTTACTAAACTGGTTTGATAGATTTTAGTATTTAGATGAGTTATTTTATCTATCGCTGAAATAGCCTAAATGATCACATTTTGAAACCTTAAATCAGCCAAGTTTCAAACTTGATTTCCAACTACCCTATACATGATTCTGGATTCATCTTTCAGGCATTAACAGCATACCATCTTAGAAATGTTTTAAAGTTGGTTTGGCATTATTTTACTTTTAACTGCAATAGGTTACCCATTTGATTATTGTTACATTTGATATTTCTTTATGATAAAAGAATTCAAGTTAAACTTTATTCCAATTATTTTCACATACATATGTCCTCACTGTTTTTAGGAACTTGATGCAATTTACCATATCATTTTGTGAGCCATTAAGCCATATATTTTGCTAATGGCCATAACAGGGTTCAATAATGATTTATGAAGCAATTATGTTAAATTGAGTTCAACATTAGACGATTCTACATAGTTGAGCTTATTCTGAGTCCAGAGGCCACAAGAATTTATTTTGTAGTTTTAAAAGTTATATCTTTCACATGTGCCATGATGTTCATAATTAGTGTATTTGTCTCATTCTTGATTTCAATAGTTGTTCTATGATTCAAAAACTGAATATTTTTGTATATTTAAATCCATCTGATCTTAGCATCATATTAATACTCATTTCACCATTTAGTTCTTATTATTCACAAGTTGCCATTAAGAACCATATTAGCATCGTAATCAAAGTTTAATATAAATAATTATTCTCGCAGATCATAAATTAAATATTTTTACATATTTATATTCTTTGTGATTTTTGATGATTATACAAATTTATTTTCTTGGGATTGAATTAATATTTCAAAAGATATTCAAAGATTAATTATCGGCTAATTGAAAATGGCTAAGAAATTAAAATACGCTTTACCCGAGAGCATATACGGTTCAGTCTTCTTCTACCACGAACTGTGACTTCCCTGCCCATCTGTGAGCGAAACAGAGGGCTTCTAGGGCATGGCGAGGTGCTCCCGAAAGCGGCAACGGGGAGCATCAGCCACGACAAGGAGAGTCCGGAGTGGTGTCGATTCATTGGAAGAGTTCTGGGGGCGGTCGCCCACAAGCTCAGGGAATGGCGGCAATGGCGGGAGGTCAAGAAAAGAAATCAAGGTGTGAGAGCTCGAATCGGTAGCCTTGTGAGCATCAGGAGGTGCTAGAGGTTCCGTTTTCGAGTTCACTGAAGGAGAAGGCGGAGAGCTCCGCATACGGTGGCAGTTTTGGAGAAGAAGGTGCTCACGACGGCGGCACAATTTCGCATGAAGGAGACCGAATATTTTTGGGGGCTTTTGCTCAGTGGAGCTTGGGGATGCTCTAGCTCCAAGGTATTTGGGAATGGTTGGCTCTCTTGCTCGGATTTCGGTTCGCACTCAAGTTCAGAGCCTCAGTTCATGGCGGAAATGGGATGAGTTCTTGGCTGACTCGGCTGAGGAGGTGAAGAGGAAGTAGAGGGGAATGAGAAAGAGGCTTATTGCGGACATTGGGGTGTAGCTTATAGACAAGAATTGCAGCGAGTGAGTGGGCTTCGTGGCAGTGATCAGGCCGGTTGTCTGCGCCGGAGAGTTCTTCGCCAGTGGAACGAACGGAGGTTGAAGGAAGAGCCTGGCAGTAGGGTTCTGGGGACCATTGCCAGCGACTGGGAGCTTCTTCCATGGTGCCAACGAAACGGAGCAGCAACGGTTGGCCCACATGGCAGTGATTGGTCAAGGAGAACAAGGTGATTGGGGTGAACTTTTCCCCCACTCTCTGATTTTAATGCGCTTATCAGATCATGGTATAAATTCATCAAACTTTTTGACCAAGGTCTATGGACAGGGTTTGATGTCTGGTAAAACTTTCAGATTAAAATGAGTTACTGAGAAATTACTAATATTCTTTCAATAGTGACCATTTGAATTTCTAGCCTCTGGCTTTGATTTTTATTTGAGATCAAATGAAGTCTATTATTTTTCAAATTTTGTTTTTCAAAAGGATTTGATCTCAAAATGCTTCTATAAAATTTTCAAGTCCAAATATAGTTCCAATATTTTATGTAAATTCTGACAATACATTATTTTGATTTATAAGTTGTCTTTTCATTTTATCTCTTCATTTCTCTATGCATAAAATTTAATTTGCTGGCTAAAATGAGTTTATTGAATGATCAGGGTTCTCATGGTAATTTTCTAAATTTTTACTTTTTTTTACATTATTGCCTTTTTACCATTATCCATTCTTTAATTCCATTTGTTGGATTTTCATACAATACAAAACTCCAAGAGAATTCAATTAAGAACCAATGATGCCAAGAAACTCAGAAATAAATATTTTCAAATTCAAATTATATATTTTTACTTTATTAAAATTTTGGGATGTTACAGATCTACCCCCCTTACAGAAATCTCGACCCCGAGATTTGGCGGGTCTAAAGAAAATTATTTCTAACAGAAGTCAGGAAACTCCTCCTTGTGTCGGCCTTCTCGTTCTCAAGTTGCTTCTTCTTCCGAATGATTACTCCGCTGAATCTTGATCATCTTGTGGGAGTTAGTACGAGTGTGGCGTTCAACTTCTTTTAAGATTTTTAATCGGATGCTCCCGATAAGTTAAATTAGGTTATAGATCGATTTTATTTAGCTGGATGAGCTCAGAAGGAAGATGAAGATATTTCCTTAATTGCGATACATAGATGACATTATGAACACTGGATGACTGAAATGGCAACTGTAATTTATATGCCTTTTCTTTTTCTTTCATCTTCAACGATACGATATGGCCTAATATATCGCAGCGCCAGGTTACCTCAGATGTGGAAACGGTGAATACCATGAACCTTGCAATTCTCGAGGATGAGATAGATTTGGGAATTCCTTTATCGGTGGTCACTTTGTTGTTCTATTGATACTTCGTCCTTATTACAATTGCTTTACTGGACCTTCGTCTTGCGATTCCAAGTTGATGTGCGAAGAAATAGAGAAGGATTCTATTTGAGTTTTAAGTAAGTAGATAAGGGATATTACCATATATATACCTCTTTTGATTAAAAACCCAGGATTGTTAATATGGATAATCAAATTTAGAGAATAGCATTTAGGACGTTTAGAATACTGGAGGTGAAAGAAAAGATGTATTTTTATTAGATTCATTTAGGAAGAACTGAATATTGTTATCCAGAAGGATATTTGAATACAACGGCTAATCTGTATAGTTCAACAATAGTTGGCGAGATTAGCCGAGATTAAATATTACTCAAAGTTGGCTATAGATTAACAACAGAATAAAGATGGTTCAAGGATTGAGTTGAGACAAGAAGGTTATAAGATGATCCTGATGATTTAATTCATTTGATCATTTTAGTGGATAAAGAGCTTTTGATTTTCTTTGGATTCAGCAATTATGAAAGAATGAAGTATACAAAGTCAAGAAGATTGATCGCAGGAATTGAATACACAAGGAACGTACTCAATATCACATTAAGAGTCGGGTACAACCATACGAGGAATATGTTTACATTCAGAGCCTATCGTCGAGGTAGGGATTGTTCTGAGTATTAGACGTTTTCTAGGTCTCCAAAATAGTTTAGAAGTCACTAATATCTTTCTTGACAAGGGGAAGTAGAACTCTTCTTGGGTGGATGTTGGCGAAATATCCAAGCTCTTCTTGGTTGGCGCAGATGAGGCTATCTATCTTATTCAAAACAATATAAAGGTTGTTCGTTGATGTTATAAAATAGATAATCAGGAAGTAACTAGAATCAATGAATTATTCTTAAGATTAAACTTATGTCCTGGTAAGGTTCAATTATATGAGTATCGTACCTGATACTGCATCTAGTGGTTCCTAAGCTTCTTCTGCGGCAAATGCCACGAGTGATTGGGAATAACGTTTTGAGTTGGATCGGGTGTATGTCCAGGAAATTGTTTGTCTTCAGTTGGAGTAGATGCAACCCTAGGGACTTGTTGGCCTCCACCTTCTTGAGGTTGTTCGTGCGATTCTTGCATAGCTTCATAATCATGAGGTTGAGGGCGAAGTGGGTTTTGCTTCTTCTTTAGGCATTTGTCGGAGTAGTGTCCTTGATTACCTAGCGAAGCAGTAATATTAGCTTTCGGTTTGGTACTAGAAAATTGTTCATTAGTTTGATTGGAGGGATGAAAAGATGAAGGTTGAAACTGAGGATGGCGTTGTGCAAAATCCTTTCCAGGACAAGCATCTTCACTCCAATGCCTCTTCTTTAACTGATCTCTCGGGCAACCCGCTTCAGATTTTATCTCTTCTATTCCTGGAGTTGCCGTATTGACTATGGCGCCCTCTGGCATCTCTAGAATGCTGGGAGATGTTTGCTCTCTTTGGGGGCACTGTTTAGCAATATGACCCTTTCTGTGACAGATATGACACTTTTGTTTCTTTCGTGACACTTTGTTATGCTTAGTTATATGTCCCACCTTAACTTCCTTGTGACTCTCATCTTGTTGTTCCTCAGGACATTCTTCAGCCCAATGATGTTCCTCACCACATAAGAAGCATGCTGTTGGTGATTTACAGATTTCCTGATGATAATTGCTAAGGCCGAAATGTTGTTTCTCCAATTCCTTTAGTAACATTTATCGAGCAACTTCTCTTCTACTTGCCAACTCTTGAGCAACTAAGGCTTGAAATTTCTCTTGAGGATGCTGATTCACATTAGCAATTTCCGATTCTAATGAGCATTGGCCTTCACAAGGGTAACAAGTGGTATTGCTCTGCGCTAATTGCTGAAGAAGAAAGGTGTGTGATTGGCGATTTTGTTGAATTATGGCCAGCATTTGCGCCATAGATGGAGATTCTGGCAATCGCTCTTCCAAGTTAGTTTCTGGCGAACCTTGAGGAGGTATGGAATCGTGACAGTTGCCAGGTTGTAAGAAGGATATCCCAACTGGATGTTCAGATCTTGGTTGGATCAAGGTAGGGTTATCATCCCTGGGTGGTTGAGAGTCTTGTACAGTTTCACTTTCCACGACTTCACCGAAAGATCTTGACTTCGACATCCTTCACAAGGTAAAAAGTGATCTTGGTCATTAGGACATTTTCCTGGAGAATGATTTTTCCTTCCTAATGCAGAGCTCATCAACAGAAATGCCTATTTCCCTATAGCGAATACAAACACAACTTTGGATTGGCTGGGTTGACAATAGTTCAAAGAACAATTTTTAAACATTGATCAGGGTATAAGAGCAGATTTTCTTTTATCTGAACTATATTTTTTTTCAGCAAGAATTACACCAAGGTTGGAAATATTTGGTGCTGATTGTTGAAGAAGAAGGCTGCACGTTTGGTGATTTTGTTCAATTATGGTGAGCATTTACACAATGGTTACAGGTTCTATCATTTTTTTTGAACCTTGAGAAAGTGGAGAGTTATGACAATTGCTATATTAAAAAGGAAGTGCTTTAGCTAAATACCAAGGATTTGGTGGGACTTAGATGGGATTATCATTTCTAGGCAATTGAGTGTCTCGCGGGGTTTCACGAAGCAGATGAGGAGTGTTAGCATTTTATACCGAGAATCATTAGCAAGAATGAGTTAATTTAAAGGGAGGTACAGAGTATGTTAAAATACTTGAGATGAGTGAAAGGATGCATTTTAACCAAGATTATTTGGGAAGAGCTGAAGGTCAGTTACAAAGGCTAAAATCTTTATTACTCATTACTTTCAGCGGATGAATTAATGGATTGTATTGTGTCGCAGGCGTCCTGCAACAATATTTATTAGGGTAAAGTTATTTAGACAGAATGCTATTGGATTAGAGGCATTTTGCAACCACGCTTGACAAGATGTTGGGATCGGAGAAGGATGGTTAGATAAGGGTTATCTACATACGAAGTAATATTTGATTCTTTCCGATTAACTCTAGTTGCGGTTTCTATGCAGATTATGTAATTTTTGGCTTGGTTTATGTAACAGCCCAATTTTCGTTAACTTGGTAAGTGAGGCTCGTCATGTTCACGTCTTCCATAATGGCATTGCATCTTCACTTAATTATAATCATACAAGTATTAGTGTATTATCTTGCATCATTAGGGAGTGACCAAAAATCTAGTAATCATTTTTTTTCAAATCTGCACACATGTTATTTTGCTTTAGTCAATGGCATGTGGGCCTTGTTCTTGAGAGAGAGAAGTGAAGGCTGCACATACCTACCCTACTAGTTGCTACATTATTCACCCCTACCCCTAGTCAATGACACATGGGACCTACCTTTGCATAGAAAATTGTGAGCTGCACAACCTCTCCATGTCTTTTCTCACTTCTACCACCCATACCCACCTCTTTTCTTACCTCATGACATGTGGGACCTAGCCCCACATGTAAGGCATGAATGGCAGCCATATAAAGGTTCTCCACCTTGTTTTTCACTCCCTTACCTGCTCATTTGCTCATCCAACCTGCAGAAAACAGCAAGAACTTCCTTTCCAAACCTTGCCATTTCTTCCTCTCAAATCTTCACAAGATTGAGGTTTGAGGCTGTGCATGTTACACCACCTTGAAGCCAAGATCAAGGGCTTCAATTCCATCCAAGTGGATTCTTGAAGCATCAAGTCTTTGGTAAGTGGCAATCGTTTTCTTTTCCTCCCTTGTTCTGAAATTTCTGCTCTTGTGACCCATTTCTTGCTTTTCCATGGAATCCATCTTCAAAACTTTGAATCGGGTCATGCATGTCGCGCGGAAGCTTGAGGAGGAAGGCTAGTGGCTGCTGCAAACACGAGCAAGTGAAGTCGTCGTCCCCTACGTGAGCTAGGAGGAGACGAGATACAAGAACCGGCGTTGCGCTACTTTTGTCATTCCCTCACCCAGGCCAACCTTCACCTAGTGCAAAGGCAACCTTGTAGTGGTAATGTTCTACCCTAGTTCACCCTTTTTTTAAGTCCTAGTACATATCTATGAAGTAAAGCACCCATTAGGCAAATAGCCATTTTCGGAACAGACTGCTCAGCTCGGACACTCCGGGGATTTTATCCGGATACTCCGGGGATTTAATCCGGATACTCCGGGGATTTAGTCCGGATACTCCGGATAGGATTGAATTCACAGACCGAGGGGGTCAGCCCGGACACTCCGGGGTTTAAACCCGGATACTCCGGACTTAATGCAAAATAAAACCCTAAAAATTGAACTCTGGCCACAGAACTAAATTAGTATTTTCATATTATCAGTAGTACCATACATCATGAGCATTTCATGCATCTTTTGCTCGTGTGCATCATTGGAGTTATTGATTTGGTGTTTATGGATTTGGATTTTCTCGTTAGGTGTTGACGTTCCGGAAGGCACTCCCGAGTACGACTACGTCTACGAAGTCAAGAACGAGCAGCAAGGCACTATTTTACTCCTTGACCATGATTGCTCCTACTATTTGAAGTTTATGTTTTGGAATTATTTTATCAATTGCATGCTTACTTTCAATTACAATTATGATTGGGTAGAAAACTTAGCTATTACCAGGTTGTGATGAGTATCCCCTTATCATGTTCTTTCCATGTTCCATTGTCGCCCTAGGTGGTTGGTTTATTATTATATATGGGTTCGTGCGAATTGCTTAGCCATGCTTAGAACAACGTTAGAAACCACGATAGATGGACTTAGTCCATCGGTCGCAATGATCAAGATTTATTATTATGATGATGAAGTTTTTAAATGATGATTAATGAGTAGGGATATTGGTTAAGGACCCTAAGGATTGAATCTTGGTGACGTCTTTTTGAGAAACTATCGTGCGAACCACACGCCGTTTATGGGACCGGCGTAACCAAGTACTTGTGTATGACTAGGGTATGTAAACCATGTGTACTCGGAATTCCTTGAGCTTTGTGGAGTGTCAAGGAATGTCCGCCGGAGTTCCTTGGGCTTAGTGGAGCGCCAAGGAATGTCCTCGGAGTCCCTCGAACTTTGTGGAGTTGGGGATGTCCAACAACGGGTGTACTCCTTGGTCCACACACACCGGGCACTGGGCACGCGGGATCAAGGGTCACAGTCATCCGGATGGTTTAGATACACTACCATGCATACTGGAAAATGGTTTGTCACGTTCGCCTCGGCCGACACATCAAAGGAAATGTGTTAATAGCTTGGCTCACGAGTGTGACGTGTCGTGTGGGTAAAGTCGTACCTCTGCAGAGTTTAAACTATTCGAATAGCCGCGTCCATGGTTAAGGACGATCTCTTAAATTGTCAGTCACTGGGCGAGTTTTAAGGTTATGGTAAGAATGGGATGGGAGTGGGAAAAGAGATACACAAGTATTGGAGTACTTGTGTGTGTGCAATTGAACATGAGCGATGGAACTCATGGTTCGGAGAATGCTTGAAGGCATGATATGAATGTGATTATGATGATGTTATATTATGTATTAGATCTTTCAAATGTTTACCAAATGCAATTCTTTTCAATCTATACATGTTTACAATTTATAACAAATGTTGCTTTTTGCCGAAATTGCCATTATGCCTTTCCTTGATGTAGCAACCACATGTAGCTAGAGATCAGCATGAAATGTATATTATTGTGCGAGTACACTCTTTGTACTCAATCGGATTGTCCACTTGCTGCAGGTGAGGATGAGGCATTACCCGGGGACTTTTACCGGGCCGATTTCGATGATGCTAACGTTTAGTCGCCGTTCTTGCCCCAGTTGGTTGCCTGAGGGTTTGGGGGCATGCCATGCTGGCCCTTTTGTCGTTTATCTTATAATTTCCGCGGCTACTTGATGTAATAACTCTAAATATGTCGTTGAGGACAGCAGTCCTACTTTTGGTAATGTAATGCTGTTTATGCTTCCGCTTATTGTATATGTGTTGTGATGTCAACTGTTGGATGAGAATACACGTGTTGGCAAACTTTCCTAGGACCAACACGGGTATGATCGCGGGACACCCGAGGTTCCCTTGATTCACTTGAGATGCTCCGTGCATTTGAGTGATTCAGTGGAGTCCCGGGGACGGTTCCCCACAGGCTTGGTATCAGAGCCATACTGACTGTAGGTTAGAACGGCCATGCTACGACTTGTTAGAGTCTGCTTTGAGTCCAAAACTATTTTGATATCAAATAATTTCAGAACTGATAGCATTGTGCAATTCCTTTATTTCTTACCCCTCTTAGTTCTATATCTCATCTTATGTTCATTTGGTTATGCAAATGAGTTTCTAACCTCTCTTATCCTTTTCAACGTGACAGATGAGTTTTGGGCCTTTGGTTTTAGTCACCCGTGCCGAAGATGTGGAGAGCTATCCTTCTCTCCTGAGGGATATGCTATGGAGGGCTAATTTCACTTATGCACCGGAGTATGCGGTCTATGGTCGTGCCATAGGACCCGGATTGAAGACCTACACTGCCACGGTTCACATCATCGCTAGGATGGTGACGGGAGCATTCCTATCACTTTCGGCGAGGGGCGTCGTGAGAATAGCCATACAAGAGGTGGCATATGTTGCCATGTGCCATCTCCGTCATGATTTGTGGGAGTTGACCTTACCTCCGTATCAATACTTCCCGCAACAAGGACCGACAGACGAATTCAACAGTGTTGCTGAAATCGAGATGGGAGAAGACTCTTCTATTCGACAGTTGTCGAGCTTGGTCCGTGTTTTGGACCGGGCTAACCGTTGCATCGTCCATGAGTTATGGGAGACTCGTGCCCGTCTTCATGAGGCCCAAGGGCATCTTCACCAATTCGTTCAGATTAACTTGGTGCCAAGGGACGTATTGTATGGGCGCAACTCCACGACGCCACATGATGCAGCCCCACCTGCCTTTCAGTTTCCTCATGTGTCAGGGATAGAGACCGAGGACGTTGTGTCCCACACCGCGCGCATCAACTCGGGAAGTGTGATGCGTCGGCGTGCCCGGGGATCTCCGGAGGTGCCTAGGTTCTACATAGGATCAACACAGCGTCTCACTAACCCATTGGACCCCAAAGACACCGGATCACCGGGATACCATCTTTTGGATGTGTTTCCCCAAGAATTCCTTAGAGATATTTGAGTTGTCTCGATTAAGTTCGTCATGGAGGGAAAGTAGAGATGGGCCGGACTAATTTAATTGATGTAATAGGCTATCTTAAGAACCTATGTTAGCTCTTATATTTTGGACTTGTCATCTCTAGTTGTCGCCTTAGACTAATGGGTTAAGAACTTGTGTTATTGTATCGGAACCTTGTTATTTGCTTTCATGGATGATGTTGTGGCTTAAGAACCCTTTGTTATGTGATGTCTTTTGGAGTTGGTGCATGTTTTCTTGCTGCATACATATAGAGTTTTAATTATGTGAGTTGCTGTCCGGATAATTTAAATTCAGCGTTGTTGTGGCTCTCCTGTTACTTGTTGCTAATTTGGTTTTGGCAACAGATGACGGGAGTTACCACTCGTTCCCGAGCTCAGCGTGAGGCGAGGCCGCCATCCACCGGCTCCCAAGTGACTGAGGATCCGACTCAGGGGGTCACCCATGACCACCCGGAGTCCTCGCATCGACAAAATCAGCACCACGTTCGCATTGAGGAGGAACTTCCACCCCCTCCTACCATGGCTCAAGTCCTTGCTCTGATTGAGCAAAACAGGCAAGATCAAACCTTGATCTTGCAGCAGATCGCCCGTAACACGGCCCTAGCACCGGCCCCTTTTCGAGGAGCCGAGAGGGCCGGACATCACGCCGCTAGCGGACTTGGCGAGTTTCTCCGCACGCAGCCGCCAACATTCTCCCGTGCTGCGGATCCACTCGAGGCCGATGATTGGCTTCGGACTATTGAGCGCAAGTTGGCCATCGCTCAATGCCTGGACCATGAGAAGGTCCTCTTTGCTTCACATTAACTCGATGGTGCAGCGTGCGCATGGTGGGACAGTTTTACCTCCATGCAGCCCGCCGATCATGTCATCACTTGGGCGGAGTTTCGCGCGGCTTTCCACGAGGCTCATGTTCCCGCAGGAGTTATGGCGAGGAAGAAGCGTGAATTTCTCGCATTGAAGCAAGGTGGCAAGACCGTCATGGATTATCTTCACGAGTTCAATTATTTGGCTCGTTACGCCCCTGACGAAGTCTCCATTGACGAGCGCAAACAAGAGCGCTTTCTGGAGGGACTTTCCGAAGAGTTGCAGCTGGAGCTCGCTGCTCATGACTTCCGAAATTTCCAGCACTTAGTCCACAAGGCTATAGTGGTGGAGGAGAAATGGGGAAGGTTGGAAGATTCGCGCAAGCGCAAGCGTATTGCACAAAATTCAGCAAGCGACAACTTGCAGCCGCCGCGCGTGGTGCGCCCATCCTTTCAAGCTACCAAGCTCGGCACCACGAGACCTCCAACATTAGTTTGCTCGCCCACCGCAACCAAGTCTTCCACCAACCGTGAGTGGAAATCAGCAAGGAGCCAACACTCAAGCTCGTCCGGTTCTTGTTTGCTACCAATGCAAACAGCAGGGGCACTTTGCGCGTCAATGCCCGCAAAAGAATCAAGCAATGTCGGGGATTCGACCCACTATTGCGCCGGGGGCAGCAGCATATCCACCTCGACCAATGCCTCCAAAAACCGCTCCAACCCCACCACGTGGTCGCATCAATCATGTGACCGCCGAAGAAGCTCAAAATGCACCGGAAGTGGTATTGGGTACGCTTTCCGTCAACTCATACCCGACTACCATATTATTCGATTCCGGAGCATCTCATTCATTTATTAAGGAGAAGTTTGCAGTGCATCATGTGTTCCCTATACAACCTATGCATCCACCACTTCTCATTAAAACCCCGGGATCGGAGTTGAGGACCGATTAGTGCTGCCGGAAATAAAGATTGAAGTCAATGGGGTAGAGTTCCTAGCTGATCGATAGTGATTAAAAGCGGAGGAATTGAAGTTATTCTTGGGATGGATTGGCTATCCAAGCACCAAGGATGCATCAATTGTGCAAGCGCGATCTATTTCACTTACTAAGCATAAGCGTAAACAAGTTGTGTTTGCATCAAGTCCAGATTTTGCTCACCTCTATGCCTTGAAGGGTGAGCCATTCCTTGGAATAAGTAGCATTCGGTGGTATGTGATTACCGGATGTATTTCGGAAGAATTGCGGGGATGCCACGGCCAAGGAGGTTGAGTTAGTCATTGAGCTTCTACGGAGCGGCCCGATGTCGAAGCGACCTTACCGTATGCCTCCTAATGAGTTGATTGAGTTAAAGAAACAACTTACGAAGCTGCAAGAGAAGGGCTTCATTCGGCCGAGCTCCTCACCTTGGGGATGCCCAGCGATATTTGTGAAGAAGAAGGATGATAGCTTGCGGATGTGTGTTGATTACCGTCCGCTAAATGAGGTCACGGTCAAGAACAAGTATCCACTTCCGCGGATTGATGATTTGTTCGACCAAATGACCAGGGCCCGTGTTTTCTCGAAGATTGACTTGAGATTAGGCTACCATCAAATCAAGATTAGATCGGAAGACATTCCAAAAATGGCATTCTCCACTTGTTATGGCCTATATGAGTATACCGTCATATCTTTCGGTTTGACCAATGCACCGGCCTACTTCATGAGCCTTATGAATTCAGTTTTCATGGAGTATCTTGACAAGTTTGTTGTCATCTTCATTGACGATATTCTCATTTACTCCAAGTCCGAAGAGGAGCATGAAGTACACCTTCGGGCAGTCCTGGAGAAGTTGCGAGAGCACCGGCTTTACGCCAAATTTAGCAAGTGTGAATTTTGCCTAAAGGAGGTTGCCTTCTTGGGCCATGTGATCTCAGAAGGCGGAGTTGCGGTTGATCCCGGCAAGATCTGATCAGGCTTGGTGGGAGCAGCCTAAGAACATCATCGAGATTGAAGTTTTCTCGGGTTCATGGGTTATTACCGTCGATTAAGTGGAAAACTTCTCCAAAATCATAAAACCAGCGATCGAACTTTTGAAGAAGGAAAACAAGTTAAGTATGGTCAGGAGTGTGAAACAAGCTTTCAATTGTTGAAGGTTAAGCAACCATCTTGCTGTATTAGTCCCTGGGATATTCACAAGGGCTTCGATATATCTTGCGATGCATCCGCCTTGGGCTCGGTTGTGTACTTATGCAAGGAGGCCGAGTTGTGGTGTACGCATCAAGGCAATTAAGACCTCATGAGATGAATTATCCCACCCATGACTTAGAGGCAGCGGTGGTGCATGCTCTAAAAATCTGGCGACATTTCCTCATCGATGTCGTTGTGAAATTTACACGATCACAAGAGCACGAAGTATATCTTTACTCAAGCCGACTTGAACTTGAGGCAAAGGAGGTGGCTTGAATTGATCAAAGACTATGATATGGGACTCCATTATCATCCTGGAAAGGCCAATATTGTTGCCGATGCTTTGAGCCGAAAGTCTAAATGCAATCATCTTTCGGTAGAACCAGAATCAGACGCCATGTGCGCCGAGTTTCGGAAGCTCAACCTAGAAGTGGTTAAGGAGGGATTCCTTGCTGTCTTGGAAGTCAAATCTAATCTCTTGGACCAAATCAAATAGGCTCAAAAGACAGACAAGGGCGTAGCACTCATCCGAGCCCGCATCAAGCAAGGCAAGGCCAATTGCTTCACCGAAGACTCACAAGGTGTCTTGTGGTTCGACAAAGCGGCTAGTGGTGCCAAATTGTAAAGAATTGAAGGCCTTGATTCTTGATGAGGCTCATAATTCCACATTCTCTATTCATCCCGGAGTACAAAATGTATCAAGATCTTAAGCCAAGACTTTGGTGGACGGATGAAACGAGAGATTGTTTCGGTATGTCGCCGAGTGCGGCGTATGTCGGGGTGAAAGCCGACCATTTGCGTGCAGCAGGCACACTTCAACCATTGCCCATTCCCATGTGGAAGTGGGAAGAGATTGGTATGGATTTCATTACCGGATTGCCCAAGACGCAAAAAGGTTTCGATTCCATATGGGTAATCGTTGACCGATTGACGAAGACTACTCATTTTCTTCCTGTCAAGACGACGGATACAGTGAGCAAGTTAGCTGAGTTATATCTTCATCGAATTGTATCTCTTCATGGTGTTCCCAAAAGGATTGTCTCAGATCGAGGTACTCAATTCACCTCGCATTTTTGGCAATGCCTCCACAAGGCCATGGGGACTCAACTCTCTTTTAGCACTGCGTATCATCCTCAGACTGATGGACAAGCTGAACGAGTAAACCAAGTTCTTGAGGATATGCTTAGGGCTTGTGCCCTTACTTATGGCAAGAATTGGGAGAAATGCTTACCCTTCACGGAGTTCTCCTACAACAATAGCTATCAAGCTAGTCTACAAATGAGTCCATTCGAGGCACTCTACGGAAGATCTTGCAGAACTCCACTTAAGCGAGTGCGAGTCCGAGAGAGACCCCTCTTTGGTCCCGAACTAGTCACCGAAGCGGAAGAGCAAGTTCGGTTTATCTGCGAGCGATTCACGGACCGCATTGATCTAAATCAAAAAACTCGCTGATCGTCGCCGCCGTGAACTCAAATTTGAAGTTGGTGATCACGTTTATCTCAAGGTTTCACCAATGAAAGGTGTTCGTCGGTTTTAGGTGAAGGGAAAAATGGCCCCTCGTTATATCGGACCTTTCCGAATTATAGCAAGGCGAGGAGCGGTGGCGTATCAATTGGAGCTTCCCTCTTCACTAGCCGATGTGCACGATGTCTTTCATGTCTCTCAATTAAAAAAATGCCTTCGTGTCCCGACCGAAGCCACAGAAATGGACACTCTTGAATTGCAACCCGATCTATCCTACAAGGAGTATCCCATTTGTATTCTCGACGAGAGGGAGCGTGTTACTCGAAACCACACCATCAAATTCTTTAAGGTTCAATGGAGCAATCACACCCCTGACGAAGCCACATGGGAGCGTGAGGATCATCTTCGAGCCGAATACCCCTACCTCTTCAATGAAGCGGTGTAATCTCGAGGACGAGATTCTTCTAAGGGGGGAAGGCTTGTAACAGCCCAATTTTCGTTAACTTGGTAAGTGAGGCTCGTCATGTTCACGTCTTCCATAATGGCATTGCATCTTCACTTAATTATAATCATACAAGTGTTAGTGTATTATCTTGCATCATTAGGGAGTGACCAAAAATCTAGTAATCATTTTTTTTTCAAATCTGCACACATGTTATTTTGCTTTAGTCAATGGCATGTGGGCCAGGTTCTTGAGAGAGAGAAGTGAAGGCTGCACATACCTACCCTACTAGTTGCTACATTATTCACCCCTACCCCTAGTCAATGACACATGGGACCTACCTTTGCATAGAAAATTGTGAGCTGCACAACCTCTCCATGTCTTTTCTCACTTCTACCACCCATACCCACCTCTTTTCTTACCCCATGACATGTGGGACCTAGCCCCACATGTAAGGCATGAATGGCAGCCATATAAAAGGTTCTCCACCTTGTTTTTCACTCCCTTACCTGCTCATTTGCTCATCCAACCTGCAGAAAACAGCAAGAACTTCCTTTCCAAACCTTGCCATTTCTTCCTCTCAAATCTTCACAAGATTGAGGTTTGAGGCTGTGCATGTTACACCACCTTGAAGCCAAGATCAAGGGCTTCAATTCCATCCAAGTGGATTCTTGAAGCATCAAGTCTTTGGTAAGTGGCAATCGTTTTTTTTCCTCCCTTGTTCTGAAATTTCTGCTCTTGTGACCCATTTCTTGCTTTTCCATGGAATCCATCTTCAAAACTTTGAATCGGGTCATGCATGTCGTGGAAGCTTGAGGAGGAAGGCTAGTAGCTCTGCAAGCACGAGCAAGTGAAGTCGTCGTCCCCACGTGAGCTAGGAGGAGGCGAGATACAAGAACAGTTCAGGCTACTTTTGTCATTCCTCACCGAGGCCAACCTTCACCTAGTGCAAAGGCAACCTTGTAGTGGTAATGTTCTACCCTAGTTCACCCTTTTTTAAGTCCTAGTACATATCTATGAAGTAAAAGCACCCATTAGGCAAATAGCCATTTTCGGAACAGACTGCTCAGCTCGGACACTCCGGGGATTTTATCCGGATACTCCGGGGATTTAATCCGGATACTCCGGGGATTTAGTCTGGATACTCCGGATAGGATTGAATTCGCAGACCGAGGGGGTCAGCCCGGACACTCCGAGGTTTAAACCCGGATACTCCGGACTTAATGCAAAATAAAACCCTAAAAATTGAACTCTGGCCGCAGAACTAAATTAGTATTTTCATATTATCAGTAGTACCATACATCATGAGCATTTCATGCATCTTTTGCTCGTGTGCATCATTGGAGTTATTGATTTGGTGTTTATGGATTTGGATTTTCTCGTTAGGTGTTGACGTTCAGGAAGGCACTCCAGAAATGCGACTCGTCTCTGAAGTCAAGAACGAGCAGCAAGGCACTATTTTACTCCTTGACCATGATTGCTCCTACTATTTGAAGTTTATGTTTTGGAATTATTTTATCAATTGCATGCTTACTTTCAATTACAATTATGATTGGGTAGACAACTTAGCTATTACCACGTTGTGATGAGTATCCCCTTATCATGTTCTTTCCATGTTCCATTGTCGCCATAGGTGGTTGGTTTATTATTATATATGGGTTCGTGCGAATTGCTTGAAGGCATGATATGAAGTATTGGAGTACTTGTGTGTGTGCAATTGAACATGAGCGATGGAACTCATGGTTCGGAGAATGCTTGAAGGCATGATATGAATGTGATTATGATGATGTTATATTATGTATTAGATCTTTCAAATGTTTACCAAATGCAATTCTTTTCAATCTATACATGTTTACAATTTATAACAAATGTTGCTTTATGCCGAAATTGCCATTATGCCTTTCCTTGATGTAGCAACCACATGTAGCTAGAGATCAGCATGAAATGTATATTATTGTACGAGTACACTCTTTGTACTCAATCGGATTGTCCACTTGCTGCGGTGAGGATGAGGCATTACGGGGACTTTTTAGGGCGATTTCGATGATGCTAACGTTTAGTCGCCGTTCTTGCCCAGTTGGTTGCACGAGGGTTTGGGGCATGCCATGCTGGCCCTTTTGTCGTTTATCTTATAATTTCGCGACTACTTGATGTAATAACTCTAAATATGTCGTTGAGGACAGCAATCCTACTTTTGGTAATGTAATGCTGTTTATGCTTCCGCTTATTGTATATGTGTTGTGATGTCAACTGTTGGATGAGAATACACGTGTTGGCAAACTTTCCTGGGACCAACACGGGTATGATCGCGGGACGCCCGAGGTTCCCTTGATTCACTTGAGATGCTCCGTGCATTTGAGTGATTCAGTGGAGTCCCAGGGACGGTTCCCCACAGTTTATAAGGCAACGCTTCGTTCTTTAAAATCTTTTTAATTAAATTTTTCTTATTAAGTAGGGTTAGCACATTGTAAATTTCAACCTAGTGGTTTAACATTCACTAGAGCAACCCGAAGCAATAAAAAAAAGATCTACAACAAAAATTTCAATAACACAGAAATACTATACATATATTTAATTTAGTACATAGGAAGGGTATCTATGGTTTTCCTTCTACTGGCCATAGATATTTATGCATAAAAGATTTACTACATAGGTAGAATAATGTGTAACTCGCATAATACTATCTTCCAAGTAGGCTATTCAGAGACGAGTCTTCTTTTCATCCTTTGCGCCACTTGTTGAAGTTGATATTCCCAGGTTTCGACGATATTGGAGAAGTTGTGATGCTTTGTTTCCTCTATCTTCTTGAAATTGTTGATGCCAACATCACGACGTTGCTGACTTGTTGCTTAAATTATTTCCAACAAGTTTGTTGGTAAATTTTTATTTTGCAAAAGGATAAGAAGAGAATTACTTCTAGAAAGAGTAACTTAGGAGTGAAGGATGAGTATATAGATAAGAAGATTGAATTCTATAGATGGGAAAAGAGTATATATATAACTGATGCTAATCTCTTTTTCATTTCTTTTAAAAAGATGGAGTTTTCAATCCTTCCAGTTTTCCTTCTAACAACCATTCTAAAGTTTCCATTCAGAAGTATAGATCTTTTATGGTTCTAGCTCTGTTTCATAGTACAAAATTTCGGCAAAGCAGTGGGGTAAGTTGTGAAACATGTTTAGAAATTATTATGGGAAAAGATTATGCTTTAACTAGCTAAAACCAATTTAAGTTAGTTTGGTGTTTACGAATATGGTGATATCTTGAACTTGGTTTATATATATGGAGGATGCAATTTTGAGAGGCTAAAAACAAACAAGGAGACTATGTTACTAATCTTGACGAAACTTGATTTTTGAGAGAAGTTAACAACCAAAGTGGTTGCACAAGTGAGAGGTTGTATGATGGGAAGGGACGAGCTCATATAAAATTTTACAGAGAGAAGAGATAAACTACTTTGCGGTTTCTTATTTATCCTATGGGTTGAGTTGTGAGGCATGGTTGGAAGTTATTATTGGAAAATTTTAGGTTTCATCCAGCCTAAACTAACTTAAGTTAACTTGGGGTTTACTAAGGTGGTAAGATCTTAACTTGGTTTATATACGAATGGTGTGATCTCAAGCAAGGCTAAGAGTAATAATAGAAACTATAATACTAATCCTGACGAGGTTTCATTCTTGAGAAAGGTTAATAACCATGATGGTTACATAGGTGAGAAATTATACAAAGAGGAGATAAGTTCATAAAAAGTTCTATGGACGGAAGATACAGACTATGTTATGATTTCTTATTCATCCTATGGTTTAAGATTTCTCATATTCATGCATAAGGACAATTTATTGCGAAACTTTAACCAAGAGGGTTAAGTTCACACATAAATCAGTCCTGACAAACAGAAATAAAAACCAATTTCAAGTAGCAAGACATAACAACAACTTAAATTGCTCTATATAACCAGAGCAGAGTTATATGCTACGCGTAAAGGTTCTTTTCTTAGGACAGATCATAAGATATTCTAATTTTCTGCCTTTTACGGTTGGGTGATGCTCTCTTTATGAAGTAAGATCTTCGAGTTGTACTTCTGTTTTGTTGAAGTTATTGAAGTGTTGTCTGACTTCCTTGAGATGTTGGCGCATACCTTGTAGTCTTCACTGGTTGTCATGAAAGATGACAGTGACAAGTCTTGGCCGTCTTCAGAAGCAAATGACAAAGTTGAACTACAGGTGAGGATTTCTTTTTCAGGAAAGAAGAGTTTGCTTACAAATCAAAATGGATGTAGGGGTAAGAATAGAATCTTAAGAATGTGGAAAGAACAACAAAGTCTACATTTTGCAAATATGCTAGCTTTTGGAAGTAAGATTTTGAATTCTTATATTCCAATGCTAACGACCATTCTATCTAGGGTTTATCCTACAATCAGTATAGCTCTGATACCAACTCTGTGAGACCCCGTTCTGATGAACAGGAACCTCCATGTGATTATTGTGCTATTCCCTGGATCAGTAGCTAGCACTCACATGTTTACAACAATTGGAATCATAACCACACCACAATATAATTACAGCGGTAACTAATATATAAAGAGAAGCTTACAAATAAAGAGGTTAACAACAAGGAAGCAATATCTTGTAGTTTGCCCAACCGATCGCGCAGGCAACTGACAAGGTATAAACTCCAGATAGAACACGCCGAAGAAAATCCCGCAACTCGCGATTTAAAAGAGACTCAAGCCTCGCTAACTCAACCACCTACAATATATTAATAAGGGTGAGTACTTTACGTACTCACCAAGACTTGAAACAAAACCTATAATATATGCGAGCCATTTCAAAGGAAAGGCTACTCGCTTAATTTGCATAAAGCGAAATTGAATTTGTAAAATAAGTTATTTGCAAACGGAAATTTATAAGAGCATTTGGTTGATAACAAATAAGTAAAGCATACGTAGCACTCACCGTCCTCCATGACGTGAGCGACGAACATTCACATTCCTGAAATTCCATCAATGCCAGCCCTTCGGCATAAAACACAGTTGCAAAACAAATGATACCAACCCTTTTGAAAATAATAAAACATTTAACATTGGAATGACTTCACCGAGTGCTCATGACCGCGAGCGCGGCTAATCGATTAGATTTAAACTCTGCAGAGGTGTACAACTTTACCCACAAGGAATGATCCACCTTTTTGCGAGTACATTTCGACACACGCCTCCAATAGCTGTGTGCCTGCCAGGCGATCATACATAGCCGTTACATTACTTAGACATGACTTTGGTCCAGCCTAGGACGTTAACCCCCGCCATAGAATTAGAAACACACACCCAAGCCGTGGATCCACATTCACACACAACACAACGTTTCTAAACATGGCAGGGCGTACACCGTTGCGTGGGTGGAAACCCGTCCAAGCAGACCAAACGGGAATGCTTGCGCTAGCTCCCGCCTACCAATGAACAAAGCCATGTCCAAACAACTTAATAGGCTAAGGCTACCCCATAATAGCCCTCGTGGTTGCATGGAAATCTCGGATCAATAGCGTCCCATTGCTCGGTCCTTAATCAGACACGGGCGACACTTCACCCTACACTACGTGCAATTCCTTTCGCACATCCGGCTATTGCCAATAATCGCCCGCATCAACACATAGTTTTACTTTTGGGTTTTTAATCAAAGTACCCGCAACCAACAGTGCCATTTCCAATGCTTTCAGGAAACAAATATTGATTTTATCATGTACATTGCTGATTCTAAAGCATGGCTAAGCCGGTTAATATGATCGCATATACCCATGATGACATTAAGTAATGCCTATCCTCAATCTATGGTTGTCAAGGTTCACATGTTCATAATCATCAAAGGAGATTCACAAGACAACAGGTATAACTACCAAATCCACAATATAGCAATTTACATAAAGTAAACGCATGCATGAAACAATTTGATGCACAAAAGGAATATAAAATTTGATGCACAATTTGATGCACATTATATCATGAATGAATACTTCTTTATCTTTGATTGATTTCGCTTAGATTTAGCTTTACGTTGGTTAGACCTATTGATTTAGGCTACTGATAACATTTCCATCATATTTGAGAAGGTTCTGGTGTTACAAATAACTTAACTACAGGTTTACTCATTTGCAACTACAGCTCGTTCATTCATATTACAGTCTAAAGTAATGTGATTACTTAGGGTTATTATGCTATTAAGATTAATATGTAAATCTTAGTAAAATGAGATTATCTTTTTATAATAGGGTAGTCTACACTTTAAAGAACACTACTAAACTAATTTCATAAGTTTTAGGATTTTGGGCAAGACTATAATCTTATCGCTAAAATGGTTCATGCTATACTTAAAGACTACTATTCAAAATCGGCAAGAAAGGGGAAATGACAGATTAACGATTAAGGGTTTTGAACTAGCTTGATTTAAATGGAAAGCGTACTGTAATTAAGATGTTTTTGTAGAATATAATAGCACAAACTTTGTAGAGTGTTACTAAACTGGTTTGATAGATTTTAGTATTTAGATGAGTTATTTTATCTATCGCTGAAATAGCCTAAATGATCACATTTTGAAACCTTAAATCAGCCAAGTTTCAAACATGATTTCCAACTACCCTATACATGATTCTGGATTCATCTTTCAGGCATTAACAGCATACCATCCTAGAAATGTTTTAAAGTTGGTTTGGCATTATTTTACTTTTAACTGCAATAGGTTACCCATTTGATTATTGTTACATTTGATATTTCTTTATGATAAAAGAATTGAAGTTAAACTTTATTCCAATTATTTTCACATACGTATGTCCTCACTGTTTTTAGGAACTTGATGCAATTTACCATATCATTTTGTGAGCCATTAAGCCATATATTTTGCTAATGGCCATAACAGGGTTCATTAATGATTTATGAAGCAATTATGTTAAATTGAGTTCAACATTAGACGATTCTACATAGTTGAGCTTATTCTGAGTCCATAGGCCACAAGAATTTATTTTGTAGTTTTAAAAGTTATATCTTTCACATGTGCCATGATGTTCATAATTAGTGTATTTGTCTCATTCTTGATTTCAATAGTTGTTCTATGATTCAAAAACTGAATATTTTTGTATATTTAAATCCATCCTGATCTTAGCATCATATTAATACTCATTTCACCATTTCAGTTCTTATTATTCACAAGTTGCCATTAAGAACCATATTAGCATCGTAATCAAAGTTTAATATAAATAATTATTCGCAGATCATAAATTAAATATTTTTACATATTTATATTCTTTGTTATTTTGATGATTATACAAATTTATTTTTGGGATTGAATTAATATTTCAAAAGATATTCAAAGATTAATTATCGGCTAATTGAAAATGGCTAAGAAATTAAAATCGCTTTACCACGAGAAAGCATATACAGTTCAGTCTTCTTCTACCACAACTGTGACTTCCGGGCCCATCTGTGAGAGCAAAACGAGAGCTTCTAGGGCATGGCGGTGAGGTGCTCCAATGGGGACGGCAACGCGGGAGCATCGGCGCACGGCAAGGAGAGTCCAGGAGTGGTGTCGATTCGCTGGAAGAGTTACCGGAGCGGTGCGCCCATGAGCTCAGGGAATGGCGGCAATGGCGGGAGGTCAAGAAAAGAAATCAAGGTGTGAGAGCTCGAATCGGTAGCCTTGTGAGCATCAGGAGGTGCTAGAGGTTCCGTTTTCGAGGTTCACCTGAAGGGAGAAGGCCGGAGGAGCTCCGCCCACGGTGGCCGGTTTTGGAGAAGAAGGTGCTCACGGCGGCGGCACAATTTCGCATGAAGGAGACCGAATATTTTTGGGGGCTTTTGCTCAGTGGAGCATGGGGATGCTCTAGCTCCAAGGGATTTGGGAATGGTTGGCTCTCTTGCTCGGATTTCGGTTCACACTCGAGTTCAGAGCCTCAGTTCATGGCGGAAATGGGATGAGTTCTTGGCTGACTCGGCTGAGGAGGTGAAGAGGAAGTAGAGGGGAATGAGAAAGAGGCTTATTGCGGACACTGGGGTGCAGCTTATAGCCAAGAATTGCAGCGAGTGAGTGGGCTTCGTGGCAGTGATCGCTGGCTTCGGTTGTCCTGCGCTTCGGGAGAGTTCTTCGCTAGTGGAACGAACGGAGGTTGAAGGAAGAGCCTGGCAGCAGGGTTCTGGGGACCATTGCCAGCGACTGGGAGCTTCTTCCATGATGCCAACGGAACGGAGCAGCAACGGTTGGCCCACATGGCAGTGATTGGTCAAGGAGAACAAGGTGATTGGGGTGAACTTTTCCCCCACTCTCTGATTTTAATGCGCTTACTAGATCATGGTATAAATTCATCAAACTTTTTGACCAAGGTCTATGGATAGCGTTTGATGTTTGGTAAAACTTTCAGATTAAAATGGGTTACTGAGAAATTACTAATATTCTTTCAATAGTGACCATTTGAATTTCTAGCCTCTGGCTTTGATTTTTATTTGAGATCAAATGAAGTCTATTATTTTTCAAATTTTGTTTTTCAAAATGATTTGATCTCAGAATGCTTCTATAAAATTTTCAAGTCCAAATATGGTTCCAATATTTTATGTAAATTCTGATAATACATTATTTTGATTTATAAGTTGTCTTTTCATTTTATCTCTTCATTTCTTTATGCATAAAATTTAATTTGCTGGCTAAAATGAGTTTATTGAATGATCAGGGTTCTCATGGTAATTTTTTAAATTTTTACTTTTTTTTACATTATTGCCTTTTTACCATTATCCATTCTTTAATTCCATTTGTTGGATTTTCATACAATACAAAACTCCAAGAGAATTCAATTAAGAACCAATGATGCCAAGAAACTCAGAAATAAATATTTTCAAATTCAAAATATATATGTTTACTTTATTAAAATTTTGGGATGTTACATCAACCACGGACGTTGGCGCCAAAAGCAGCAGGGACTCGGAGTTCCATCGCGGGAAAAGGACTCATGGCACAGAGGCGGTGAAGGAATTTCTTGTAGTGGCCGATTCAAACTCTTTCGCACGTCGCCGGCTGACAAGGAATCGAGTCCGCTCGGATGGAAGGAGTGCATGTGCTCGCTATTTAACTTCGCGTCGGCGGCGCCAAGGAACCAAGAGGCCAGGAAATTCGCGAGCAAATCGTGGAGTCACGCCAGCGTTCGTGGAATCTTGCGAAGGAGCGCGTGGCGCCGTCAAAAGAATTGATCGACAGGAAAATTGCTGTTGCGTCATAGCCGGAGCATCACCAGGGAAAGAGATCACTGTTGGGATAGTCGTCTTCTTCGAGTCCGGCGAGTTTCGCACGTGGTCTAGCCATTGCCGATCGGAAGCTTTGTCAGCCGTCGGATCTTCATCGAGCGATCGGGATTAAGTCACGCCGAATCGAATCTGTAAGTTTTTCCGTTATATCGTAGCCGTCGGATTTAAATCGGAAGGTCACAAATGAACCGCGCCATTAAGTGCACAGTAAACTACAAGAGTAAACGTGGACCGTTGGATTTAGATCCCAGGGTTGATATTAAGCCACGTCGTAGGTTTAACTATAAGCGTTAGATTGAAATCCAAGGGTCTAGAATAGGCCACGTGTGTCCGTACGTTTGAGGCGGGAAAATCCGGAGTTTCTTTATAAAAATAATTCAATTAATTCGGATATTATGAATTTAGGTATTTTTCAAGAATTTTAAAACTTCTAAAGGCTATAACTTTTGCATATGAACTTCGATTAAGGTGATTCAAATTCCTAGAAATTTATAAAATTAAGATCTATCTACTGATGGTTTTTATCTAGATTTTTTAGTTCATTTGCTATTTGTTCTTGGTGTTCATTTGCTATTTCCTCTCGTTTCGCGTAGACGTTGAGTTAAGCGATGTTTCGGAGGAGGAATTATTATTTCGAGAGCAATCTTCGGAGCAATACTAGGAGCTTAAGCAAGGCAAGTTGTGCTTTGATCATGTTGCACCCATAAATTAGATTGCATGCTATTTTGATTTAACTTATCACTTGTTATTTTATGTGTATAAATGGTTCCCACTTAATTTGGGATTTAGATATCATACCTTTTGAATTACACTCTACCTTGTTAAATTGTATGCCATGATCCACTTGTCACCCTAGGTTGGTTAATTATAGTTGGTTAATAGAAAATCAACATGGATGGTTAGACCGAATCAGAGATGCTTAGCCATGCCACGTCATCACATGCTCATCAAATATTGCTTATTAATCTTGACTAATGGAATATGGAACCATGATGATAATTTGTGGGCCATGTGTGGTCGTACAAAGAGATTGAGTTGTTGTGACGGCGGAGTCAAGCAACGATGTTGATTTGTGAAGAGCACGTGGTGCTTGGTAATCAACTGGGGTGGGAAAACAATTTAGACTGAGGCAAGTGGCAAGATTGTTTCTGGTGGGCCAAGAGTGGCAACTGGGCGGTCGTATTTGGTTTTTATTGGTTTTGGATATTTGAGATCATCTCTGGTTAGTCTTGCCTCGGTCAGTTAAGGACTTAACCTTGCAAGCCTTTGACCTGAATCAATCATGCAACCACATGTCTGTTATGGGGCAGCCTAGCTGACTAATTTGCATTGTTTTAGCTTTAGTACTATCTTGGTGGTGTGAGTCAAGGTGTCGGAGAAACTCACATGGCGCAAGAGGGGCCCCTATTGCTGTGGTTATAGCCCATCGATGTTGAAACCTTAGGGGTAATCTTGGGTTAAGGTGGTGCATTATGGCGCTTTATTACGGTCATTCACCTGTAAGGTGCATGGTTGTATCATGTGGGTAAAGTGCATAACCTCTGCAGAGTGTACAAACTATTCGGATAGCCGTGCTCACGGTATTGAGCAATGCTCGGGAATTACAGTCAAGGGGTAGTTAATTTAAAATGGACAACTGAAGGGGATGGCAGGATGCCATGTGGATAATGAACTTGGACTTAGGATGGAAAACTTCGTTTACTTGAGAAATGCTGAATCTATCTATTGTTGTTATTTGCTTTATTACTGTCTTTTCAATCTAGTTATTGTATTTGTTCATAAATGCTGCTTACTGCAAAATAGCCTTGTTAGCCATTCCTTTGGAATAAGCCTTGCATATATTAGGATTGCATTCTGTGCACAACTTGTTGAGTACTGTGTGTACTCACCCTTGCCTACAACATCATCAGAGCTGAAGAAGGGGTACCAAGAAGGGACGAATGTTTAGGGTGCGAGCCTTGTCGATTGCACGTGGTAAAGCGAGGGTTTATCTCGTCTTCATTCCGCTGCGGTTTAATTTGTTGTTCAGCCTCGTGAGGCACCGTCATATAAGTTGACCATAAGGTCATTCAACTAGTAATATTTAATAAGCATTATCTTATTTCCTTGTGTATGATTGTGATATTCACTAATGTTGAGCTTTGTGTGCACTAAGCGTGATCCTGGACTAGTGCAGTATACACAGAGGGTTCGGATTTGCATATTCGGGTCCCGACAGATGCCGTATGAAGAGATGGAATTAAAAGAAGACCTATCGTATCCATAATATCCAGTCGAAATCTTGGATGAAGCTGAGCGTCGAACCAGAAGCCGAGTGATCAAGTTCTGCAAAGTTCAGTGGAGCAACCATTCTGAGAAGGAAGCAACCTGGGAGCGAGAAGAGGACCTTAGAGCAGAGTTTCCTGATCTTTTTCCTTCTCCGTCCGAATCTCGGGGACGATATTCTCTCTAAGGGGGTAGGTTTGTAACATCCCCAATTTTGGGTTTCTGCTAAAAGATAATTTAAAATTAATTAATTTCAAAATTTAGTTTTTCATCGGTGTTCTAATTAACCTGGCATCCATATCCTTCCGAAATTGGAGTTCAATCTTTCATCGTCCGCAAAATCAGAATTCCTAATTTCGGTCCTTATTCGAAATTTCACCCGAGTTCCAAAATGCTCCAAAAATCTCAAAATCATTACATTAGTTCCAAATATTCTAAAATGATTTTGGGAATTGTTCCAAGATTTTTAGAATCTCTCTGGTATTTTATCTCTCACGGTCTTTCATCAAAATCAGTATATTTGTTCCGGAATAATCTAAATTCTAAAATTCATTAAACTTCAGTGATACTAATTTTATTGGGTTCCAAATAATCTCTAGTATTTTTACGAATTTTTCCAGGATTTTTAGATCATTTTTACTATTTTATTTCTCACTCTTTTGTCTCTTCATTTCTTCCAACCAACGAGAAAGCGACACGTGGCATGCCACTGTTCATCGTCTTCTTCCTTCCGTCAATGCCATGAGCAGAAATTTCAAGTATTGACTCCATCTTCAAATGCTCATAACTCCCTCCACAATTGTCCAAATCCAGTGAAATTTGAAGCGTTGCGACGGAGTCGTAATGGAGATTGATGACCCTACTGTTTCTCATTCCGAAATCATGTGAAACGGTCGCTGCAATCAATTCTTTGCCGTTTCTTGTTTTAGCCATAACTCTCTCGTTTCTTCATCTCTCTGAGCGTGCGAGCACTTCAAACGAGCGTATCGATGTCCTCTACCCTGTGCACACCTTGACCCTTTGATCCTGTGTCGTTTCCCATCCCAAAACTCAAGAAAACTGTACGCCCGGCGTCCTCTAAAGACACCAGCGAGCCATCTCTTGCTCCGGTGAGTTTCTAGACAAACCAACCGCATCACTTTGTGCCATTTGCTTCCATGATCACAACCATTCAATCGGATTTGATTTTCGTTGCAGTTTGACCCCGGATTTCGAGTTTATTAAGTAAATCGGCCATCGCTCCGTTAAATGTTGATTGCTTCCAATCCGGTAACTTCTAGCGCAATTCCTTTTAGCCATAGAATTACCTTGTCATTCTCTCGCGATGCTCTCTTCGTTTCATAAAATTTTGAGTTTTGTGCGGATTTGACCATCGTGCCTTGACCCATTTTTCGCCGTCGTGGCTCACATCACTGCATTGCGTCTTGTCGACCTCGCGTGCCAAAGTCACCTTCCTTTGCCCTCGCCCCTCACCTCCTCACCTCACGCCACTGCGCTTATGCTGCTGCTCTCTCCTCTGTGGCGCCTGGCAGCCCCTCCGCCGATCGCCGCCACATGCCACCCTCTGTGAGTCCTCCGTGAAGCCCCTCAGCCATTCTTCCTTGGCCGGCGCCTCCTTTGCTACTTGCTCCAATGGCCATGGCATTTTCCTGGACTTCCTCTGTACGAGCTCTTTGAGAAGAAGAAGCCTAGACAATGACGCATGGGGCCCGGCTGTAAGAGAGTGAAGGAAATTAGGAAATGCTGGAAAAAGAAAGATTCCAAAGGAATATTCCTCGTTTTTCCAATTTTCAGAATTTTGAGAATTCAAACAATTATTTCTCCTCCGTTGTAACTCCGAATCAAGTGATTCCAATTGCTAAATTCATCTAAATTCATCCTCTATCTGCTAGTATTTTTAATATAATTTTTAGTTTCTGTTTAATTTATTTTATTCTTTTCGTGCATCGTTTTGCGCGTAGTCAAAGAAGCTGCCGTAGTCGCCAACGAAGGAGAAGACTTTCAGAGTAACGCAGCGCACCTCATCGACGAAGGCAAGGCTCCTTGACGCACATTGATCCTATGGTTTGCAAATGTTTTACAAAAGTTTTATACCATGCATTGCTATTTATATAAAGATGATGTTAAATATAGGTTGGTAGTTAATCTGAATTGATAATACCACCTTGATGTTGAAATCCATGTTCATTTGTAACCCTAGATTGTTGTGATATATCATGATCATATTAGGTTGTGATATATTTTGTTTAGTACGTTAGATGAGCTTAGTTGCGGAATTGATTAAAATACCTATGGATGGGTTGCTTTGAAAATGTTGTTGAAATGTGTTTTATTGAAACTGTAGCAAAGAGATTGCTGCTGTGATTACAAAATAAAAAAATAAAAATGGTTTTGATTGGGGCGGAATGGTTTGTCAGGCGGGTGCAGATGGAGCACTAGTGTTGGTTTGTGAAAGCTGCCCTAATCAATTTAAGGACCGACGCTTATGACTGCCCATTCTAAGCATTACCGTGCAACCACATGTCAAATGGGCTCTGACCTGGCTGAATAATTTGTAGAAACCTAACTTTAACTCACGGATGGTGGAATGTGGGAGCGGATGGAGGCAAGTCGTATTTTCCCACGCGCGCAAGAGGGGCTTCTATCTTTGGGCGATGGAATCCTAATAGCGGTGAAACCTCGGTGGTGAGTCGGGTTAGGTGTATACATTGTAAAGGCCTTGTCATGATCTCTCTACCAGCATACCAAAGGAAGTGTGTTAATCGCGTGGCACTAAAGAGATGATCATGCCTTGTGGGTAAATCTGTACACCTCTGCAGAGTTAAATCTATTCGAATAGCCGTGCCTACGGTCAAAGGCAAAGCGAAGAACGCTTTCATACTGGTAGACTTGGTTTTGGTTTAAAAAAAATAACTGACGTTTTTTTTGGGATTCGGGAGTAGATGGAACTCTCGGATATATATTTGGTAGATTGAGCCAATCAGGTAGATGGAACCTGTTTTGATCATGACAGATAGAGTCATGAGTTGGTTTACCTTAATCTTTTAAATGTGGCAGATAGAGCCTTTATACTAGTGATGGTGGATTGAATCTTCACTAGAATATTAAATATTTCAAGTGTTAAAATAATTGCTTAAAATGTGCTTTGTGAAAATTATTAATAAGTATGGTTTGATGAAATTTGGCTTTATGCAAAAGAACCCTATTAAGCCTTTCCTTGGAAAGCCTTTCATGTTGCATTTTCCCAGACTTGCGGAGTACGTTTGTACTCACATGCTACACAAAATTTTGTCATCAGAGAATTACCAGGATGCAGTTGAAGACAACCAGTTCTACACCGAGGAGTTTGATGAAGATCGCTAGCATAACAAAGCGTTCGCTCCTAGTCGTCGCCTGTGGCGTTTTATGGGTTTTATCATTTTGTTATTTGTTTCCGCTGCTTTGAACTCAGGTCATGTGACCAGGTGATGTAATAAATAGCCATGTGGCTGCTACTTTATATTTATGCTATTACTTCGTTATGTTCTGGTTATGATTATCACTGCTTCACTGTGTGTACTAGCAACTGATCTGGGACTAGTACAAAAATACACAGGAGATACCGGATGGTAAATTTGGGGTCTCACAACTAGATCTTGTCTCGAATCGGGCCAATCAAAAGTTGATGCGTGGTGCGTGACATTAGTGATGGCATCAGCAAGTGCACGGTAGAGTGACGTGGGTCCATGGTGGACCTATCGCACGTTGCACCGAGTCCACAGCACAGTGCTAAGCACGTGTCAGCATCTGATTCATCTAGTTCAGTGTTGACATCAACATGACACAATAAATCAGATTTCTTTTATAAAAATAATTCAAAAATTAATTGATTTTCCAATTTTCTGATTTTTTTATAATTTTTGAATCTTCTGAGAGCTCGTTCTTCCTCATACGAACTCCAATTGAGGTGATTCAAATTTTTAAAAATTTGTAAAATTGAGATCTATCTAATGGTAATTTTTTTTATTTTTGGAGTTCATTTGCTCTCTATTTTGGGTATTTATTTGCTTCTCTCTCGATTCGCATAGACGTTGAATTGTGCGACGCATCGGAGGAAGCTTTGGCAACTCAAGACCAAATTCCAGAGCAAGACCAGGAGCTTTGCCAAGGCATGTTGTGCTTTGATCATGTTGAACCCATGTTTATAAAGTTGCTATTTTGTTTTACCCGATTGCATGTTAATTCATGTGTACAAATGCTTTCAATCTAAATTGGGACTTAGCTATCATACCTTTTGAGTTACACCCTATCTTGTCATTTATATACCATGATCTATTTGTCACTTTAGATTGGTTCACTATAGTTGATTGATATTAAAGTCAATACGGGATGGTTATATCGTATTAGCTTGCTTAGCCATGCCACGTCATCACATGTACGTGAATCATCGATAATTAATCTTGACTAATGGAATATGGAACAATGCTATGAACTTGTGTGTCATGTGTGGTCGTACAATGAGATTGAGTTGTGGTGACGAGAGAGGTCACGCAACGATGTTGACTTGTAGATAGCACGTGGTGCTCGATAATCAACTAGGTTGGTAATCACTTAGATCAAAGCAAGTGGCAAGGGGCAAGTGTGCCAAGGTGGGCCCGATGAGTAGAGGGTATGTGGAAGTGTTGCTTTGATCTCCCTAAGGACTCAACCTTGCGACCCTTTGACCTGAGTTAGCCTTGCAACCATATGTCTGTTATAGGGTAGCCTAGCTGACTTGTAACATTCCATTTTTCGATTAACTGAGTTTGAAAATTTAAAATCCGAACTCGTGAAAATTTTTCTTGAATTTAATTTAGCTTAATATGAATTTTAAAAGCCAAAAAGGATTTAACTTGATTAATCTATACCTCAAAGTAATTATTGCTTATTTTATTTGGGTTCCTTGTATTTCATTTGTTTTTTCTGTATTTTTGGGGATTTTTCCGAATTTGTTTGCGTTTTATTTGAATTTATTGAATTAATTCGGGTTTTCTACAATTTTATTGAATTTCCTAAATCCTTTTTCCCTCGGTTTGGGCCGAAATCACTGTTTCCTTTTGATCGGCCCACTCTTGTTTACTTTGCATGCCCAAACACTTCAATTTAACCCACACAGTCGAAAACCCTAACTCAGTCTAATCATCACAGTTGCCTTCTAACGGCGAGATTAGCGCCGTCAACAAAGATAAAAACCGTAACCCTAACTCCCATTTCTCCCCGCCGATAGATCCGGATCCCACGGCTCACAATCGTCCACGTCGCCCAAAGAATTCAGCCGCCGCCCGTGCAGCCAGCGCCCGACCAACCTCGCTTCTCGTGCTTTGTCACGCAACCCTAGGCTATATAAACTCACACCGCGCACACCCCGAGGTTCTCCTCTTCGCACCACATCTTTCCTCTTCTCTCTCTCCGACGGAAACGCCGTGTAGTGGCGGCACAATCTCGCCGAAGTTACTCCACCGTGCGCAAGAGTTCCTCATCGTTTTTCTCCCTATCCGGTGAGCCTCCGCCGCATATTTTGGTTCCGTCGAGTTCATTGCGTCACCCACTTCTCGTTTTGCTAACTCTTCCACTCGATCTGGTGTTACTTCGCCATTTTGTCGTTGTCTTCTCCAAGTCCGGTGGTTGCGCCGCCTTGCTACTGTCGATCTCCCTCCGCAACTATCGGACGTCCGATCGATCTTCATCGGCTGGATCTGCGCCGAACACTGTTTAGGGTAAGCCTTCAAGCCAGCCTTTAGCACCCTTTCGTATTTCCTCAAATGCCGCCGCGTGGTACGCCACCACCGCGCCACCTCACGCCCACGCGCCGTGCACCTTAGATCTATGTGGCGCTGCGTGTCAACCATGTGCGCACCACGCCATCGCCAGCAGGCCGCATCATCACCTGCACAGCCATGTGGCATCACGTGTAAACCACGTTTGTGCCACAGAGTCACCATGTCAGCCCTAGATCCCATGTGTGTGCTTGGTGTCTGCCACGTAGATGTCGTGTCAGCGCCACCGCATCATTTAAACACCATGTGTCGCCACGTGTTGCCACGCGTTCCACTGTGGCGCTGTGTCACTGCCACATCATCGCACCCGTAAACTATGTGCAACCGGTTCACGTAGACCGAGTCTATGGCGAGTGGACCCCGCATGTCAGCGACGCGGTTTATTTCGTTTAATCGCTGAAAAATCCGAAAAACCCAAAAATTCAACCAATAGCGTAACGACACGTGTCAACCCTAGTTTATTTTCTGATTTCCTTCCATTTAAACTTCGGCGGCCCCGTTCTCCTCCGTTCGAACTCCGATTTGAACGATTCAAATTTCTAAATTCATATAAAATCAAGATCTATCTGTTGGTATTATTTTTGTGAATTTTTAATTTTAATTATTTCTGTTTATTTATTGTTTTGCCTCGATTAGCGTGTTTAGCGTGTAGACAACGCACCGGTTGAGCAAGAGGAGCACCCCGGAGGTAGCTTGATGGGAGAAGCTGAAGGCAAGTCTCCTTGACCATGTCGAACCCAAATTTATGAAATGCTATTTTGTTTTAAATTATTGCATGCTATTTGAATTATGAATTGTATTTTAATGTCATTTTAAATGCTTAGATAAATGCCAAATTGTTATAACCACATTGATATTCATGTTGACAACCATTGGCACCATAGGAAAATTTATTACTGATAATAATAATCATTTTGATATTATGGGACGGTAGAAAATGCTTAGCCATGCTTAATCACGTTGGTACCCTACCATTATGGAAATGCTTTCATATTTGATTCAAAATGATTCATGAAATGTATGGCAATTGGTGTTGCCGGTATTAATTTGAAAATTAAAAATGAAAAACGATTTAGACCGGGGCGGATTGGTTGAATGGCGGGTGCGGGATGCACAAAATTTTGGAATGTGATTGTCCGCCCTAGTCAATTAAGGACCGGTCGTGTGTTACCATGGGCCATGCTATACAGTACAACCACATGTCTATATGGGATGACACTTGCAAGGCGCAAGGGGGGCTGTGAGAGCGAAACCTTAGCGGGTGAAGTCGGTAGCGGTATGTGCATTGTAAAGGCCTTGTCATGATCTCCCTGCCGACACACCAAAGGAAGTGTGTTACTGGCCTAGCGCAAAGGGTTGATCATGTCATGTGGGTAAAGTGTACCAACTCTGCAGAGTCTTAAAAACTACTTGAGTAGCCGTGCCTACGGATAAGGGCAAGCGTGGAACGTTTTCACATAGTAGATTTTTCTGGTTTTGGTTTTAAATGGAAAATGATGGATTTGGTTTAAACATGAAAACGTGGTTTGGGAATCCGCGAGCGGCTAGAGCTCCCGGTTGTAGTTTGGCGGTTGGAGCCAGCCAGGTAGTTAGAACCTGGAAATTGTTATATTTCAAGTTTAATTAATTATGCTATTTACATTTTGTTAAATGCTGCTTTACGAAAGTATTACTTGTATTCAAACTTTAATTCTGCTTTATGCAAATGAACCATTATGCCATCCTTTGTTTAAGCCATGCATTTAGTTACTTGCATCAAGTTTCCTAGACTTGCGAGTATGTTGCATACTCACCCTCGCGTTTCAATGCGGGGGCTGCTTATTCCATAAAGCAGATGATGATGGGAGAAGAGGCTGTCAACGGGCCTGCGATCCACCGTTTGACATCTGTGCCACAGACTATGAAGAGGAGGACGACACGATTTTCTAGGGAGCGTACCCCAGTCGGTTGCCTGTGGGCTAACTGATTGGCTCTTTTTGGTTCTACATTTCCGCTGTTACTTTTACACTTAAGCCGTAAGGCTCCATACTTGTAATAATGTGATGATGTTGTTACACTCTTTTGCTTATTACTGTTGTTTGCTTAATGATATGTCTATGTTATCATTACTGTATGCTGTGTGCGCTAGCTGTTCCTGGACTAGCGCGGTTGAAACACAGAAGGGTTCGGATTTAGTAATCCGGGTCCTCACAGAGGTGGTATCAGAGCCATATCGACTGTAGGTCGCAACCCTAGTTAGAATGGTCGTTAGAATTTCAAAATTATTTTTTGAAATCAAACCAACAAATTGATAGTTAATAGTTTGTCTCCTCTCTTACCTTATTCTTAGGTTCTGACCTCTTTCCTCTTCTGAACATTATTTTGAAATTTAAATTTGATCTTATCTCATGAAATATCTCTAAGTTTACGGTCCTCTACCATATTCCAATCAACGAAGATTTTACTTCATGAAGAGACAACATCACCCAACAGGAAAAGGCGGAAGATTAGAATATATTAGGACCTACCATAAGATAAGCACCCTTACGTGTGGCATATTATTCCGCTCTAGTTATATAGAGCAATTTACGTTGTCGTTATGTTTTGCTACTTGAAATTGGTCTTTATCCTGAATGACAGGACTGATTTATGTGTAAACTTAACCTCTTGGTTAAAGTTTCACCATAAGTTGTCCTTATGTGTGAATATGGAAAACTTAACCCATAGGATAACTAAGAAATTATAAAATAGTTTATCTCTTATCTCTATAAAACTTCTATAAAGTTATCTTCTCTTCATAGAACTTCTTACCAGTGTAACCATTATGGTCATCAACCTTTCTTAAAATAAAACCTCAATGAGATTCTTAATACAGTCTCCATTACTACTCTTAGCTTTGCTTGAGGTCACACCATTCATATATAAACCAAGTTAAGATCTTACCGCATTAGCAACACCAAACTAGCTTATGCTGATTTAGGCTAGTTAAAACTTAATGATCCAATAATAATTCTTAATCATGTTTTAAAACTCACCTCGCTGCTTATCTAGATTCTATACCATAAAAATGAGCTAGAACCAGAAAAGTTCTATACTTCTAAATGGAAAGCTTCGAATGGTTGTTTAAATGAAAACTGGAAGAATTTAAAGTCCTATTCTTCTAAAAGAAATATAAAGAGAGTAGCATTAGTTATACATATACTCTTTTCTAATCTATAGAATTTAGTCTCCTTATTTATGTACTCGTTTCCCTCGTGTAGAACTTTCTTTCTCCACTCTTAAGTTATTCCTTTTTGAATATTTCTTTCCTTATTTTTGCGAAATGAAAACCACGGACAAATCTTTTGAAAAGAATTCGGGTAACAAGTCAGCAATATCATGACGTCTGTATCAGTAACTTCAAGAAGATGGAGATAGCGAAGCATCACAACCTCTTCGACTTCATGGAAGCCTTGGAAGACTAACACAACAAGTGGTGCAAGAATTAAAAGAAACTCATTGCCGAATAGCCTACAATAAAAGCTAGCGATATGCGAGCTACATATTATTCTAGTGATATAGTAAACCTCTTATGCAGAAATATGTATGATTCGGCAAGTAGAAGAAAAACCATAGATACCCTTCCTACATACTAAGCAAAATGTATACCTATTGTTTATGTGTTATTGAAATTTGGTTGTAAATCTTTTGTATTGTTTTCGGGTTACTCTCGTGAATGTTAAACCACTAGGTTGAAATTTACGATGTGTTAACCCTAACTAATAAGAAAAATTTAATTAAGGAAATTTTTAAAGAATGAAACGTTGCCTTATAACCCAAGCCAAAAACTACTTAATCCACATAAAAACCTTTCCTAAAATAAGATTTTAAAGAACGAAATGTTGCCGTGTAACCCAACAGAATTCCATCTAAGTAGCTTTACTCTAATAAATATTGTTGCAGGATGTCTGCGACACAATTCATTAATACATCTACTAAAGTAATGAGTGAAAAAAAAATTTAAAAAAAATTAGCCTTTATAATTGACCTTCAGTCCTCCCCAAATAACTCTGGTTGAGATGCAACCTTTCATTCATCTCAAATATTTTAACATACCCTATATCTCTCTTTAAATTAGCTTATTCTTACTAATGATTCTCGGTGTAAACTACTAACACTCCTCATCTAATTCGTGAAACCCCGCAAGACACTCCACTGCCAAGAAATGATAATCCTACCATAGTCCAACCAAATCCGTTGTATTTAGCTAGAGCACTTCCTTTCCAACATAGCAATCATCATAACTCTCCACTTTCTCAATGTTCAAAAAAAAATGTTAGAATCTGTCACCATGGTGTAAATGCTCACCATAATTGAACAAATCACCAAATGCACACCTTTCTGTTCTAAAAACTCGCACAAGATATTTCTAGTATTGGTGTAGCTTCTATCAGAAAAGGAAATGGTTTAAACTAGAAACCTACTCCTATATCTTATTTGATACCTACCCATTGTTCTTTGAAGTATTGTCAACCCAGTCAATCCGAAGTTCGTGCTTGCACTCGCTATGAAGAAATAGGTCATGTTGTTGATGAGAGTGCAATCAATTGCTCCGGCTGTGAAGGAAATCATTCTCCTAGAAAATATCCTGTAAGCAATATCGCTTGTTACCCTTGTTAATGTCAAGATTATTGTCTAATTCAATGCCCCTTGATCTGATAGTTGCCAATACAATTTTACTCAAGAGTTGGTGATCAAAAGAGGAAGAAAACCAGCCACACGAGAAATATCACTTAAGGAATTATAGAAATAACACTTGGTCCTAACTACCTTCACTAAGAGAGTAGTAAATGGTAATCTCCAATGGCATGTTCCTTGTCTAATAAAGAAAGTCATTAGGCTAAAGAATGTTCTGAGAAACAACAAATTGAAATTCACAAGATAATATTAAGTATACAAATAACTGAACATAACACCATGAGAAAAGCGTGAATGCTTCAACCGTCACGAAAAGAACCAAATTCCTAAACGATGTCCACAAACTGAACAAATATTTCCTATAGTCGTAGACATACCAAGAATTTCAGCAGTCAAGTTTATAACTCCAAGAATAGAAGAAATAAAATCTGAAGCAGTTCACCCAAAGAAGCAGATAAAGAAAAGGTGATTGAACGAAGATGCTTGTCCTAGAAGAATTCTGCTCAACTTTATCCTCAATCTCAATCGTCATCTATTCATCTTTCTAATAACACCAATGAATAATTGTCTGGTACACAAAAAAAATCAGAAAGTCAATATTATTTGCTTTTGCTACGAAAAACATAAGTATTATGCCAATTGTTGCCTAAAGCAAGAAGCAAACTCCACCTCATTCTCAACCCCGATGAGCTACGCAACATTCTTCAAGGCAACCTCTAGAATTTGAAGACAAACACTTCCTTAGACATATATCAATCCAACTCAAAATGTTAATCCAATCATTCGTGGCATTCACCTACAGCATGAATTCGCGAAAGAAGTTTATGACCTGCCAGGCGTAGTGCTATGTATGATACCTATGTATTTGAACCTTACTAGGGGATAAGTTTAATTTTAAAATCAACTCTTTGATCCTAGTCACTTCCTGATCATCTATTTTATATATCATTAGCAAACAACCTTTCTGTTGTTTCAAATAAAATGGGTAATGTCACTTGTATCAACCGAGAAGAACTTGAATACCTCGCCAACACCTACCCAAGAAGAATTTTACTTCACCTCGACAAAGAAAACATCAATAATTTCCAAGCTATCTCAAAGACCTAGAAAACATCAAGTGTCTAGAACAACCCCTGCCTTGATATCAGGCTCTGAACGTAAACATCTTTCTTATGTGATTGTACCGGGCACTTGTTGTGGTATTGAGTACGTCCCTTGTGTATTCAATTCCTGTAATCAATCTTTTGAGTCTATACATTTTATTCCTTCGTAGTTTTCAAATCCAAAGAAAATGAAAACCCTTTTGTTTACCAAAGTGATCAAACAAGTTAAATCACCACGAATCATCTTATAATCCTCTTACCTCAACCCAATACTTGAATTATCTCTACCATGTTTTCCAATTTAAAGTCAACTCGAAATGACATTTATTTTCAGCTCATTTCATCAGCTAATGTTGAATTATATAGATCAACCATCGGATTCAAATACCTTTCTTGATATTAAACATTCGGTTTTTCCAAAAGAGTTTAATGACAATGGTCTTTTCTTTCACCTCAAATATTCTAATCATACCACATACCACTATATAAATTAGATTATTAACAATACTAGTTATTTAAACAAAAGAGACATGTAGAAAGTATTAATATCTCTTATCTACGTACCTAAAATTTAGATAGAAGTCTTCTCTATTTCTCGCACAACAACTAGGAATCACAAGACGAAAGTCCAGTGAAGCAACTACAATGAAGACGAAGTGTCAACAAGAACGACAAAGTCATCTCCGAGAAAGAAATTCCCAAATCTATCTTGTCCTCAAGAATCGCAAGGTTCAGGGTATTCACCATTTCCACATTCAAGGTAACCTGGTGCCATGATATATTAGACCATATCGTATCGTTAAAAAAAAGTTAGAGTTGCCATCTCAGCTATCCAGTGTTCATAGTATCTTTTATGTATCACAAGTAAGGAAATGTCTTCATCTTCCTTCTGAGCTCACCCAACTAGATGAAATTGACCTACAACCTGATTTAACTAATCGGAAGCATCCGACTAGAACTCAAAAGAAGCTGAACGCCACACTCGTACTAAATTTCACAAGATGTTCAAGGTTCAATGAAGCAATTATTCTGAAGAAGAAGCAACTTGGAAACGAGAAGACCAACTCAAGGAGGAGTCCCTGATTTCTTTTAGAAATAATTTTTCCTTAGACGCGCCAAATCTCGGGGTCGAGATTTCTTGTTAGGGGGGGGAGGTTTGTAACATTCCATTTTTCGATTGTCTGAGTTTGAAAATTTAAAATTCGAACTCGTGAAAATTTTTCTTAAATTTAATTTAGCTTAATATGAATTTTCGAAGCCAAAAAGGATTTAACTTGATTAATCTATATCTCAAAGTAATTATTGCTTATTTTATTTGGGTTCCTTGTATTTCATTTGATTTTTCTGTATTTTTGGGGATTTTTCTGAATTTGTTTGCGTTTTATTTGAATTTATTGAATTAATTCGGGTTTTCTACAATTTTATTGAATTTCCTAAATCCTTTTTCCCTCGGTTTGGGCCGAAATCACTGTTTCCTTTTGATCGGCCCACTCTTGTTTACTTTCCGCCCGGCCCAAACACTTCAGCCCAACCCACACAGTCGAAAACCCTAACTCAGTCTAATCATCACCGTTGCACTGATCTAACGGCCAGGATCAGCGCCGTCAACCGCAGTATAAAAACCCTAACCCTAACTCCCATTTCTCCCCGCCGATAGATCCGGATCCCACGGCTCATAATCGTCCACGTCGCCCAAAGAATTCCGCCGCCGCCTGTGCAGCCAGCGCCCGACCAACCTCGCTTCTCGTGCTTTGTCACGCAACCCTAGGCTATATAAACTCACACCGCGCACACCCCGAGGTTCTCCTCTTCGCGTCGCATCTTTCCTCTTCTCTCTCTCCGGCGGAAATGCCGTGTAGTGGCGGCACAATCTCGCCGAAGTTACTCCACCGTGCGCAAGAGATCCTCGCCGTTTTTCTCCCTATCCGGTGAGCCTCCGCCGCATATTTTGGTTCCGTTGAGTTCATTGCGTCACCCACTTCTCGTTTTGCTAACTCTTCCGCTCGATCTGGTGTTACTTTGTCGTTTTGTCGCTGTCTTCTCCAAGTCCGGTGGTTGCGCCGCCTTGCTACTGTCGATCTCCCTCCGCAACTATCGGCCGTCCGATCGATCTTCATCGGCTGGATCTGCGCTGAACACTGTTTAGGGTAAGCCTTCAAGCGAGCCTTTAGCACCCTTTCGTATTTCCTCGTCGCCGCCACGTGGTCGCCACCACAGCGCCACCTCACAGCCACGTCGCCGCCACCGTGCACCTTAGATCTATGTGGCGCTGCGTGTCAACCATGTGCGCACCACGCCATAGCCAGCAGGCCGCATCATCACCTGCACAGCCATGTGGCATCACGTGTAAACCACGTTTGTGCCATAGAGTCACCATGTCAGCCCTAGATCCCATGTGTGTGCTTGGTGTCTGCCACGTAGATGCCGTGTCAGCGCCACCGCATCGTTTAAACGCCATGTGTCACCACGTGTTGCCACGCGTTCCACTGTGGCGCTGTGTCACTGCCACATCATCGCACCCGTAAACTATGTGCAACCGGTTCACGTAGACCGAGTCTATGGCGAGTGGACCCCGCATGTCAGCGACGCGGTTTATTTCGTTTAATCGCTGAAAAATCCGAAAAACCCAAAAATTCAACCAATAGCGTAACGACACGTGTCAACCCTAGTTTATTTTCTGATTTCCTTCCATTTAAACTTCGGCGGCCCCGTTCTCCTCCGTTCGAACTCCGATTTGAACGATTCAAATTTCTAAATTCATATAAAATCAAGATCTATCTGTTGGTATTATTTTTGTGAATTTTTAATTTTAATTATTTCTGTTTATTTATTGTTTTGCCTCGATTCGCGTGTTTCGCGTGTAGACAACGCACCGGTTGAGCAAGAGGAGCACCCAGCGGAGGTAGCCGCAGTGGGAGAAGCTGAAGGCAAGTCTCCTTGACCATGTCGAACCCAAATTTATGAAATGCTATTTTGTTTTTAAATTATTGCATGCTATTTGAATTATGAATTGTATTTTAATGTCATTTTAAATGCTTAGATAAATGCCAAATTGTTATAACCACATTGATATTCATGTTGACAACCATTGGCACCCTAGGAAAATTTATTACTGATAATAATAATCATTTTGATATTATGGGATGGTAGAAAATGCTTAGCCATGCTTAATCACGTTGGTACCCTACCATTATGGAAATGCTTTCATATTTGATTCAAAATGATTCATGAAATGTATGGCAATTGGTGTTGCCGGTATTAATTTGGCAATTGGTGTTGCCGGTATTAATTTGAAAATTAAAAATGAAAAACGATTTAGGCAAGGCGGATTGGTTGAATGGCGGGTGCGGGATGCACAAAATTTTGGAATGTGATTGTCCGCCCTAGTCAATTAAGGACCGATCGTGTGTTACCATAGGCCATGCTATACATTACAACCACATGTCTATATGGGTACGACTGGCTAAGTAATTTGCATGTATCGTTATTTGACTTCGCCCGATGAAACATGCGAGTTTGTCGGGATGACACTTGCAAGGCGCAAGTGGGGTGTGAGAGCGAAACCTTAGCGGGTGAAGTCGGTAGCGGTATGTGCATTGTAAAGGCCTTGTCATGATCTCCTTGCCGACACACCAAAGGAAGTGTGTTACTGGCCTAGCGCAAAGGGTTGATCATGTCATGTGGGTAAAGTGTACCACTCTGCAGTCTTAAAACTACTTGAGTAGCCGTGCTTACGGATAAGAACAAGCGTGGAACGTTTTCACATAGTAGATTTTTCTGGATTTGGTTTTAAATGGAAAATGATGGATTTGGTTTAAACATGAAAACGTGGTTTGGGAATCCGCGAGCGGCTAGAGCTCCCGGTTGTAGTTTGGCGGTTGGAGCCAGCCAGGTAGTTAGAACCTGGAAATTGTTATATTTCAAGTTTAATTAACTATGCTATTTACATTTTGTTAAATGCTGCTTTACGAAAGTATTACTTGTATTCAAACTTTAATTCTGCTTTATGCAAATGAACCATTATGCAATCCATTGTTTAAGCCATGCATTTAGTTACTTGCATCAAGTTTCCTAGACTTGCGAGTATGTTGCATACTCACCCTCGCGTTTCAATGCGGGGGCTGCTTATTTCATAAAGCGAGATGATGATGGGAGAAGAGGTCATCAGCGAACTGCGATCCACCGTTCGACATCGTGCCCGCAGACTATGAAGAGGAGGGCGACACGATTTTCTAGGGAGCGTACCCCAGTCGGTTGTCTGTGGGCTAACTGATTGGCTCTTTTTGGTTCTACATTTCCGCTGTTACTTTTACACTTAAGCCGTAAGGCTCCATACTTGTAATAATGTGATGATGTTGTTACACTCTTTTGCTTATTACTGTTGTTTTCTTAATGATATGTCTATGTTATCATCACTGTATGTTGTGTGCGCTAGCTATTCCTGGACTAGCGCGGTTGAAACACAGAAGGGTTCGGATTTGGTAATCCGGGTCCACACATGACTAATTTGCAATGTCTTAGCTTTCGTACTGCTTGTGGTGGTGTGAGTTTGGGTTTATGGATGAACTCACATGGCACAAGAGGGGGGCCCTGTCGTGGTGGTTTAGCCCTTCAGTGGGTAGTACTGGGTTAAGACAAAGCATTTTAAAGGCTTTGTTATGATCACTCACCAGTGTGGTGTATGGTTGTATCTTGTGGGTAAAGTGCATAACCTCTGTAGATTGTAAATCTATTCGGATAGTTGCACTCACGGTACCAAGCATAGCTTGGGAATTACAGTCAAGGGTTAGTTAATACACTCAAAAACTGAATGGGATTACAGGATGCCATATGGAAGGATGAAACTTGACCTAGGGTTGGAAACCTGGTTTACTTGAGAAAGTGTTGAATCTATTTATTACTGTTATTTGTTTTACTGTCTTTTCAATCTATGTATCGTACTTGTTCATGAATACTGCTTTACTGCAAATAAGTCATGTTAGCCATTCCTTTGGAATAAGCTCTGCATGTAGCTATAATAGATTGCATTCTGTGCACAACTTGTTGAGTGTTTTTGTACTCATCCTTGCCATCACCAACAAATCAACAGTTGATGAGTCATCGTCTTTGTTGGAGGAGGAATTCCAGGTGGTGCAAGTCAGTAGGCCCAAGCCTTGTCAGTCGCCTGTGGTGAACTCATGAGTCACCAGCATCTTCTACTATTTACGCTCCATTTGTTTTAGTCTTTATTTTCAGTCTAATCTGCGTGGCTTAGTAATGTAAATTGGTCATAAGATCATACACTTAGTTATATCAATAAATAGAGTGTTATTATTCTTATGGCTGTGTATGATGTGATACTTGCCAACATTGAGCTATGTGCACTAGCGTTCATCCAGGGATTAGTGCGGTAAACACAGTGGGCTCGAATTGGTAAATTCGGGTCCTGACAGAGGTGGTATCAGAGCATACTGACTGTAGGTCTTAGCCCTAGTTAGCATGGTGGTGTCCTAGGTGTGTCCAAAACTACTTTCTAAAGAAAAAACTAAATTTGACTAAAATAATACTCTTGACTCTTCTTATTCTCTGCTCCTCGCCTTTGCTGAAATTTTCATTTTCTCGTGGTCGTTTGGGATTTGTGGACTTATCTATTTCTCTTTTGAATAGATGAGGAGGCAGCAGACCTATGGAGAGCGTGAGGGTGGCTACGCATCAAAGCTTTGGAGAGTCCTTCATGTTTTGGGAGGCTTCACAAGACCGATGTATCGAGGCAAAAACTGGTTCGTCAATGGAGTTACCAAAGGAGTTGTTTGTAGGCTCTTGATTTATGCCAGAGAGGACGAAAAGCCAAGTCAACCAATCAACATCACCGTGAGGAGAGTTACCTTCGAGATTGGTATCTAGGAGGCTTCTCAACTTGCCCTAAGGAGAATTTGCCATGACTACTCCCGCGAGCTCGATGACACTGTGTTCAGACTTCACCCTTCGGGTCGAACATGGTGGCGACAGAGGATCGAGGAGGAGAAGAAATGCCAGTTGTGCACACACGATTAGCGCCAGAGAGGCATACGTGAGGGACACAACAGAAGAGCTAAAGATGGTGTATAAGGCCCTCAGAGTCAGAGAGGAGGAGCTGCAGGACACCCGCGTGGCTTTAACTGAGAAGATTATTGAGCTCGATGAGGCACTGCAAGAGGGTGGCCAAGCAGCAGCAGCACCGCCAGACGTTGAGTAGGAAGAGGAAGACCAGATCAGGAGGTCGAGTTCGAGCCAGAAGAGCAGGAGGTGCATGTGGTGATGGAGCATCCAGCTGTAGGGCATCAGGACCTGTTTGCACCCATGTCAGCACACCCACTGGTGTATGCACCGGGCCAGACTCAGCCAAGGTGGCTAGATGAGTGAGAGTCTTAGTGTTAGATTGAGACTCGAGTGTTGAGTCACGTGAATAAGATAGTCTTACCATTTGTAATAGTCATTAAGGTTGTGTGCTTAGTTTGGTTCTTATTGTTGTTGGGTGTGCAGTATGTGTTGCATAGCCCTTAGGCTTTTGTAAGCAACCATACCAAGTTTGATTAATAAAATTGTTTAAGTTTGGGTTTACCCTGTTTTCCCTACCTTAGAAATTCTTGCACCTTATCTATGTTGTATCTACCTTTTCTAACCCAAGAAGCATTCAACAGACGGTGAACACCCGTGGAAACAACAGAGCTTCAGGAAGTGGGTTGCGCCCAAGTGACAACTTCAATGATGGAGTACCACCGCAGTTAGTACCGCCAATGGACATACAGAATTTGGGAGCTTTCCTTGTAGCACAAACTCAGCTCATGCAAACCATGATGCAACAGATGCAGAGTGTCACAAATCAAGCTGCAATCAACAGTAATACTCAGCATGGTAGCAATGGGTCGCGTCCCTATTCCAAGTTGTCAGACTTCGTGAGGACCCGCCCGCCGACATTTTCAGGCAATGTCAATCCCTTGGAAGTCGATGATTGGCTGAGAACCATTGAGAGGAAGTTGCACATCACTCAGTGTGAGGGCAATGAGAAGGTACTGTATGCCTCTCATCAGCTAGAAGGAACTGCCACAGAGTGGTGGGAGAACTACTGTGCTGCACATGAAACCCCATAAGAGATCACCTGGGAAGAGTTCTCGACTACCTTATATCAATACCATGTGCCTGAAGGAATGATGGACCTGAAAAAGGAAGAGTTCAGGGCTCTAAAGCAAGGAGGTCAGCCAATAGCGGATTACCTGAACAAGTTTACTCAGTTAGCACGCTATGCTCCTAAGGATGTGGCTACAGATAAGGCTAGGCAGTCTCGCTTTCTGAAAGGGCTAAACTTTGGATTGCAAGTGGGATTGATCATCCACAATTTCCCTGACTTTTAAGAATTGGTCAACAAGTTCCTGATCTTGGAGGATAAGCGCAAAGAGCTAGGTGAGGATTGCAAGCACAGGATGGCTAGTCAAGCAGGATGGCCAAATTAGTTCAGATTGAGGATGTCTCCTCAGCAATTCACTAGGATTCAGCCACAGTTGACCAACACACTACTAGAAATCCAGGCTTTGCCAGGAAACTTTTTACAACACTATAAATTTTGTTGCATTAAAGTGGTGTTATTACCTCGATTTGGAAAATTGTGGCAATACGTCCAATATATTACCACGAATTACTGTGTGTTGCGATATTGTTAACTGTCGTTGCAAAAGGTTGGTCGTATTGCAACAAAAATAAAATCATTGCATTAAATAAGATTTTATTGCCACGGGTAAATGTTGTTGCTATAATATTGGTTTTCGTGGCAATTTTTAATTTTATAGCAGTGATTTATTTTCTGTTGCAATAACCACTACGTGGGCCTTCCCGGTGAGGAAACAACAAGTAGTGGAGATAGACACGGTGTGATCCGACCCACTGCGTCTCCAACGAACGGCTGAAGCCAAGCCCGTCCAGCTCTCTCTGAGCCACACCTTCTCTCCCTGCTCTTCCACGCACGATTCTGACTCTGGAGTCCCTTCTCCCTCTGTCTTCATCACACCGCGCCCCTGCTTGGTTGAATCGGCGAGCCACCGCACCCCTGCCGGTGAGCCGCCACGCCCTGCGAGCTCAACCGGCCAACCCTGCTCCATCTCTCGCACCCCTCTTGCCGAAGTCTTCCCACCCCACACCCGCCCACCTAGTCCCCGACCATGTCCCCACCCGCAATCCAGGCCCCAATCTCTCGAGAAGTCGCGATACACAACCCTAACCCTAGCGAATCCCCCATCCCTGATCGCTCGGGATGCCCCGCCCGCCCGATCCCCGATTGCCCCCGCGCTCAATCCCCGCCGTGCCCTCCCACCGCAATCCCCGCCGCGCCCCTTCCGATGTGCCCCCCGTGCATTGATCGCTCCAGATCCCCCTCCCCCCATGGTAATCACCACCGCACCCTCCCAATCCAGAGATCTCCCACCGCGCCCTTCCTGATCCTAAGATCTGCCATGATGCGCATCTCCCTGGTCTTTTCTTCCTCGCCTTGCTCCCGGTAGTTTCCCTTTTGTTGCTACGATTCCCGAGTCTACATAACCCCTCCGTTTGGTTGTGGTCCTGCAGATTTGCTGCTGTTTGGTGATGAGTGAAGGGGTGTGGTATCCGGTGCTACGGGCTGGGAATCACGGTGGTAGTGGCGTCTGGTGTGGTTCTACTGCACGCAGCCACGGTTGGCATCCATCTCCCACTGTACTTGTTTACTCACTACAAAAATACAGAACAATAACGACCCTATCTTAACGACCACATAAAAATTGTGGTCGTCGGTCTTGTTTTTTAGTTTTTTCGGAGAAAATCGTGTGGTCCGATGACCACTTGGCTGGTGGTCGCAAAGTTTTTTGTTTTGTGATCGTAAGTACTTTCTGGTTTCTGCAGATAATGAATCCTCGATGATGGGTAACTAACTCAACAACCAGGCCAGATCGGTACTCTAGATTAGATCGAAACTTGGCCGCCATTGCTGCCTCTGTGCTCTCCTTGCGTCCGCCTAATCTCGTCCGGCTTCTAGAGGATCTTCGCCAAGGTAGCCCCTTCCTCCGGCCTCTCTGCCCAGATCGACGCCGCCAACTGCGACCTCGACTGCGCGTGCGAGCTGATGGACCACAGGTGATCGCCATTGAGATCTCCAAATTTGTGATCGCCCCCGCCTCCAAATCCTCTGTGTGCGCCTCCCCTTTGGGGCCTCTCCCACTGCAACTCTGTGATACCCAAGGGCTGAAATTTGTTCCCTCTCATGTGCTGAAATTTGTTATTTTCGGTATTTTCGGAGCTATTTTTGGGGATTTTTCGTTCTTCCAATTTGACTGCGATTTGGGGCAAATTTCTTGAGGGTTTTCGGTGCTAGGACATGTGTGATCAAGGCTAGGGTGATCCCCTACAAAATCCGGCACTTGAGCACCACATATTTGATGTTTCCTCCAAATTTCCTCCTTTCCTAGGGTTTCCCAAATTTCTGAAATTGATGTTAAAGGATTGATCTTTTTGGGACTTTTCAGTTGGAATAGTTTTCCTATGATGTGATGAGGCTGTGGTTAAAAGTTCACTTCAATCGGATTTGATTTAGTTGGTTTTTGCTTTGATTTGGAGCAGCTTGGTTGGGGTGTCTGTTCTGTTCTTGCGGAATTTGGTCTAGCGCAGCAGCAGCGCTCTTTCTCTCTGTACTCGGCTTTAGTGCAGCAGCAGCAGCTTGCAAGCATGTGGCTTCATCAAGCGCATAGCGCAAAGGTTTCGACAACAAGACATGAGCAAGTATTTCTGCCGATTCTCTCTAGTTTGCGTTATCTCCATTTTCACTCGGTTGGCGGCTAAAGAAGCGCTTTTGGTTTTCAAGTTGGTGCTTTTTTTTCAGTTGCATATTCTCCAAAGAATCGCAGCTCGAGCTCGTGCTAGATCGTGAACAATAGCAGCCTCAAAGGACTTAGCGCGATGAAGGTGAGCAGTTGTCTTAGTTTTGGTCAAGAGAGGCAATTGGTGGCAAAACGGCGATCGTACTATTTCAAGAGCAGTCACGGCTTCAACTCTTTAGTATTGAAGTGTCCCTTTCATGCATGAGTAGCTTTCTTTTGTTAATCATGCGAGCATGAATGTAATCATTGTTTAATCACAAAAGCATGAATTGACTAAATCTCATGTGTCTTGATCGTCGACCGATAGCTCATGGGAGCTTGAGTGCTACTTGTGTATGGTACGGTAGCTTTCTCTATTTGCTCTGTTCTAGTCTGTTCATCTCAATTCAATATGCAACTCTTGTGTTCTCACGATCTAGTGGAGTAGCAAGCTCGATTAGTCTAGCCTTCGTTGGAGCTTGATTACTTTCACATACTTCTCTTTCCAAATCCTCTCGAGTGTGCCTCCTCCGGGCCTCTCCCAATTGCATTAATGATCTCAACTACCCGCACACCAAAACCGATGTGAACTATGGTTAGGCTTAGAAGAATTAAATGAATGAACACAACCTATCGAGGATTTGCATTTCTCAAGGAAAATCATTCTCAATCACCATTAGGTTCGATATCCATTGGTAGTCAAGCCTAGCTTTGCTTTATTTGGTTGAAATGTTGAAATTACTTCTTACATTTCGAAGTTCTCCGATATTCAGCTGTGTCAACCTTTTTTACATTACAGGTAATTGCTTGTGAAAATGAACCAGTGAAATGGACGACCCCTCTTGGGCTCCCAGTTGTCCAACCGTATCAGTATCACAAACAAGGGAGGCATCTTATAGGTGTTTCAGTACAATTGTTTCATTATTGATTGTGGTTGTGGTCACATGGACATTCTGGAGTCTTTGCATTAGCTTATTGCAAGTGTCCTCTGTTCGTTCTCAAGTCTCTGCTATCTTCTTGTTTTTGCATAATTTTCTATTTGTTACCTGAGAAAGAAACCTGATTGTGCCTACAAGATAATCAAGCACTTCGAGAAGATAATGAAGTACTTCATGAAGAAAATCGAGTGATTAACAATCGTGTTTCCGTATGGAAGAGGAATGGGCTGAATTGAAGCGCCAAATGGTCGGGAGCAGAACCCAACATGAGTTAGAGTGACCAATCGACCAAATTGAAGCATCGCACTTAAAAATTTAATCTCCTACCACAGTATTATTCTTCAATTCAATTTCAAAAGAGATACTTCAGATAGAATCAGTAGATAAAGATTCATTTGACATATATGATTTTGATTTACTATATGAAAATACAACGATATACTATATGAAAATCTTGTGATATACTATATGAAAATCTGATATACGCACACACTTGAATGTAGTTTACGATCCGAGACGGTTAGCTTGTGCTCAAATCGTGTTCCATATACGAGAAATGCACATGTACATCGATAAACTCATGCCGGAGTGAAACCATAAAAACTTTTGTAATCGAGAGAAATAGATATTTGATCTTGTAGCACAATTTTCTTTTATTGCTTGATCTTTATGTTTCGTTACCAATTTTATTTTTCGTAGCAACACACATGCATTGAACTAGTGTAAATAAATGCAAAGTGTGATCTCCAACCAAAGAAAAAAACAATTCATGTCTTAGCACAATAGTTTTACAGTTATAGTATTAAACCAAGCAATTTGTTGCTGTCTGTTCATAGTTGGCAATTTAATGTCATGACATGTTAAAGGTTGTGCCTTTACATTTTTCTTTCAGCTTCCATACTGGTGTGTAAGAGATTCATGAACTTTTCAGGATTTCTTTATGCTTGACCTTTGGATCTGAAGTTTGTTTTTCTTATCTAGGGGTAAAATTGCTTCAACTTCATGAGCACATGTCTCAGGTGAGCTATTCATTTTCCCTTACAGTAGCCCTATCATCTTGGTCCAGTGCTTCTATTAGCCCATGGTTCATGTATGCACTTATATTTGAACAATGTATGGTTTCAAGAGAAATGAAGCTGTTTCTTCCTAGATCTCTATTACTGTTGAACAAAGTTATAATTTTAGGACCTTTTTTCCTCTCCACACTTCCTGTATTTAGTGCTTGTCAGGGACTGGAGAACCCTTGGTCGGTCAGCATGCGGTCAGTGCGCCTCCTAGCTCGGAGACCACCGACCATGACCTGGCTCGGCTGGGCCCCTGTGCCCTTGGGAGCGCACGATCCCGAGCTAGGGCCCCACACGACCCCGAGTTCGGTCCTGCGCGACCTTGGGCCTGGGTGCTGCACGACCTCGAGGTTCAGGTCGAGCTCTTGCTCGGGGAACCGTTTCCTTGGATTCCGGAACGTGCATTTACTTGGCAGTTACCCGGACGTGGCATCGTGGGAGTAATGCAGGAGTGCGCGGCAAGCCCGGGACGGTTACAAGCAGCCCTCAATACGCATGATGGCCACTACCCGATGATCTCTCCGGTCGGTTACACGGAGGAGGAAGTATAAAGGCTAGAGGTGCACAAACACACGGACTACACACTTCGTAGCTCGAGCTTAGACACGACATTGTTGAACTTGAGCTATAATACATCCTTGTACTCAGAAACAACAAAGTGCACTACCGCAAGGCGACTGGAGTAGAGCTATTACCTTCGCAGGGGATCGAACTAGTATAAACCTCGGTCTCACACTCGTTGTCGTCTTGCTCCGACCATAGACACATCGACTCCATTCCTCCGTTTGAGCAGAGCGCAATTCGGGTCCCATATCACACAGACCCCTACCTCACTACTTGCGGTTGGCGATCCCGATCATTGACAGCTGGCGCCCACTGTGGGGCCCGTTTGCTTCGCTCACTTGCAAGAAAAACTCCAAGATCTTGGGAGCATGGCGCGTTTCGCTGATGGACATTCTTCGAGCATGGGGTTGGACGCTGTCTCCGATTCCGCGTTTTTGTTTTCACCCTCTCCGCCGCCGCGCGAGCAGCACATCTTGATGGCGGACAGCCTTGGTGCGGACGCGGCGGCTGAAGATCGTGACCCACAGACTCCTGAGGACGCCCGCCGGATGGTGCACGTTGCGATCAATCAAGCCATAACTGCCCTCCGTCGGGAGGACCAGGAGAAGGCTGGTGCATCGTCTGGGCAGCCCAGGCTCCCTCCTTCGGGAGAGCGACTCCGCGCTATCGCCCGGATCATGGTTGATCCCGATAGGGCGAAGTCTGAACTCTTTGGCTGAGCCCTGGCCGAAGAGCTTGACCGTGCTGCGACCGAGGTCATTCCTCCGCAGCACCGAAGCCACCGCTTAGGGACCCCCTCCCTGAGGAGCAGTGGCAACTCGTCGCATCGTCGCCAGCGCACCCGTCGGTCGCCTCCCAGGCGCGAGGCACCTTCGCCCCAACAGCGCTCTCGGGAGGTGGCTCCGACATCGCCACGACGCCGTCCCACGGACACCAACCCGAGCAGGTCAAAGTAGCCGAGTCACACAAGCTCGCGTCGGCCGGCAAGAAGTCCGGGGCCTCTCCCCGATGTTCCGCCAGAGCGCCGCCGCGGCTTGAGATCGTCTGCGCTACCTCCCTGGCGACCCCCGTGCTCGGTGCCATGGTCGATCTCACCGAAGGTCGAGCCGCCGGGGCAGTCCCGACTCGGAGTCATACAGTAGTGAAGACCTTGTCGGCGACGATCACTCTCGGCGCGCTCCCGTGTCGGCCAATGGCTGCGTCGCATATTTCGATGACCTTCGTTGTGTGCGCTGGCCAGCTCAATTCAAGCCGGCGCTGATCGAGCGCTTTGACGGGACTAAGAATCCTGACGAATTCTTGTTCATTTATTCGACTGCCATCCTGGCAGCCAGGGGTGACGAGCTCATGATGGCGAACTACCTCCTGACCGTGCTGGACGGTGCCGCGCGAACCTGGCTCTTCAACCAGAAAACGGGCTCCTTCAGGTCGTGGCGCCAAATCCAGAGCGCCCTACGCTCCAACTTTCAAAGTTGCTACGAACGGCCGGGAGGGAGAAAGACTTAGATCGTGTCATCCAGGGGAAGAATGAGTCGCTCCGTGACTTCGTACGACGTTTTATCCACACGAGGAATCTGATCCCGAGCATCTCCGACGAGGAGGTCATTAAAGCTTTCAAGTTCAGCGTCCGCGACTGGCGCCTGACTGAAGACCTGGAGATCACATCGAGGCTCAGCGTCAACAAGCTTTTCCGAATGGCGAGCGCAGACAGCGGATGCGACGATGCTTGTCTCATTGAAGCCGATTCTGACCAAGGTAAGCTTGGTCTAAACCCCACAGAGGCTGGCCCATCGAATTCCAAGGGCGCCGACCGTGACGCCACCACCAAGAAGCGGAAGCGCGATGGCAAGCACGGTGGAGGTTTGCCACGGGTGGTCGTCTCGGCAGATGGCCAACGCGAGGTCCTAGAAGTTCGAGACCAATCTCGGGGAGGTTCTCGACCACGCCAAGGCCGGCCCTGACCTCGCCAATGGCAGGACCAGCCCCAGCAGGAGGGTCGGCGACACAGGCCCGGAGGCCGGCCTTTCGGCCGCAAGGGGCGAAGGGACTTCGGGTTATGATGAAGCAAAATTACGCTCGCATTCCATGGCGGTCACCACGACCTGCGAACTGCGCAGGCTTTGCAGGGCAAGCTAGAAGCCTTCTACGATGGCCGGGGGGAGATGCCCATGCTCCCGATGGAAGACGAGCAGCCGGACAGGGTGAACGCCGGCGCGGAGCACGATGACCTCGATCTGGAGTTCCAGTAAGGCGAGCGCTGGATCGATGTCATCTTGGGCGTCTCGTCGGCTTACCGATCGGCGCGAGTCAAAGCGAGGTCAAAGCCATCGACGCCATCTATCATTCATCATTGAAGCCCATCGAGCAACATTGCAAGTGGGCTTGGGCCACCATCACCTTCTCTCCAGAAGACGCTTTCCAAGGTATGGCCCGAGACACAAGAGCGACCTTGGTTGTTACCCGACCATCGGCAATACGCGGTCGGTGGGGCGTCATGGTCGGCGATGGCGGCTCCCTTAACTTGTCAGAGGCGGGAGCACTCGGCGGATCGATGCGATTCCCCACAAAGGTCAAGAGCATCGCCATACCCTTCTTCGGGATCGTCCCGAGGAGCTCGACCATCCCCCTGGGGCAAGTGGTCTTGCCCGTCACCTTCGGCGCCTCGGACAACTTCCGTACCGAGCTGATCACCTTTGAGGTGGTCGAGGGTGACCTCCCGTACAACGCCATCCTCGGCCGTCCTGCCCTGGTCAAATTTATGGCGGCCAACCATTATGGTCACCGATGCATGAAGCTTCCTGGCCCCAACGGCGTCATCACCATGCGAGGCGATCTGCAGGCGGCGCATGGTTGTGAGACCAAGGCCTTGGCTCTTCTTGGCATCTTTGCCCGGGGTCCTAATGACAGAGAAGAACGCTCGGCAGAGGGCGGCGATCCAGCCCAGCGGGGCAACGAAGGCCGTGCCGCTCGAGGAGGGCGACTCGACCAAGTGCATCCACGTCTCGGCCGAGCTGAGTTCCAAATATGTAACATCCTCAAATTATGCTAATTTTGAATTTTGTAATTTAATTTGAATTTATGAGAATTTCTGAATTTATTTGCAATTATTTGAATTTTTGGAATTTAACTCTTATTTGAAAATTTATTTAATAAAGATCAAGTTTTTGAAAATTTAAATGGAAATATTTTATTTGGGTTCAAAATGTCCTAATTTTTTTTTTTGAAATTTTTTGGAATTTTTCTCGATATTTTAAGTGTCTCAAATGAAATAAATGAATAATCGTAATTATTTTATTTGCAAAATCGGTAAAAACCAGACGCAAAAGATGTGGTCGAGCCCATTCTTTGTCTTGTAGCAGAACCCTAAAACGACGCTTTCGCTCGCTTCTACGATTTGCATCGCTCGGTTTAAATCGCCATGACGTTTACGTTGTAAACGTTGGATTGGCGTGGACGAATAGATAGTGACCGCTAACGCTTGCTTCCCCGCGAGTAACGCCGCCGCCGAGCTTCATTGCCGAAGGAAAACCATCACCATTAACGACCGGTGCGCCACCTCTGCCGCTTCACTAGCCGGTTCACGGGATAAAGCCCTTCGTTCCGCACCCGCAGAGCCTTTTCACGCATTCCGAGAATCACCACAGAGCACGTACGGTCTCGCCGAAGTCCAGTGCCCTTTCACCGCCGTTTGTGATCGCTCCGGTGACCCTCCGTCGTCGCCGCACCCACCGGAGTGAAGCTCGCGTCAAGCCGCACCCGAAGGACCTTTTCTTCTCGCCGGAATCACGCTGGAGCATCGTCGGAATCGCTGTCTTCTCAACTTCGGTTGCTGCTGCCCGCCGCATCTCGCTGAGTCTTCGCCAAAGCTTCTTGATCAACACTGGTCGTCGATTTTTCATCGTGTGATTGAGGTTGGTCCACGTGTTTTCCTTGCTTTAGAAACCAGAACGATGTACTGTAAGTATTAGCCGTAGGAATTAGATGTGTAAGGTCAGGATTAGTGCCACGTGCCCGAGAAAGGGATTGCCCATGTGTGTTTTTAAGTTGCGTAGCTAATGGTAGTAGGATTTGTATTGGACGATCGAGAATTAGCCGCACATTCATCGCAACAGTAAACCGATTTATAAGTATTGGCCGTTTAATTCGGATCAAATGGTTGTTGGCTAACCACGTCGTCCATATAATTGTAGACATTAGATCGGAAATAATAAGCGTTTATTTCAAATTAATCCGAGCCGTAGATTTCGAATTGGATAAATCAGACTTCGCCGCACATCAAGCCAATTCCGCATCGACGCGTGTACGCGGAAATCGGGGCGACGCAGCCGTCGCTATGGTTGGTGTCACCCGAGTAATTGCCGTCGTTAGATTTAAATTTGTCGGTCATGATTGAGTCACGTGTCGGCACCGCGGTAGGAATCAAAAGTGTCGGTGCAAATTTGGCCAATAATCGTGTAGCACGAATCTCGACGCATAACCGGGATAATTGAGTTGTTATTTGGTTTAAATATCGCTGTTGGACTTTAGTCTGAGGGATGAGACTGCGCCACGTGTCGACTTCACAGTAATATGAATTGAACAGTCGTTTAGATTTCATCATTCATTTTTAATCCGACGGTTGAGAATAATTTAACTTCTCGGTCGATGCTGACGTCATAAATAGTAATGATGATGTCATAATTAATTTTAAGTATATATATTTTCCGATTGAAAATCAACTTGGTGATGACGTTATAAACAACTGTACTGACATCATAATTATCAGGATTTTCGGTATAAAAATAAATAAATCAATTCGGTTTATTCTTTTTAATTTATTTTAAAAAAACTTTAAATGCTTATAACTTATGCGTTTTAACTCCGATTTGAGTGATTCCAATTTCTAAAAATTTGTAAAATCAAGATCTATTTATTTGTGAATTTTGTAGAATTTTTAGAGTTGATTTAGCTCTCTGGAAAATATATTTATTGTGTGTATGTTGATTGTAATTAGACGTTGATTTGTCGGGAGATTGCGAGGGGGAATTTCCAGTTCAAGATTTGACTTCGGAATATGATCAGCAACTTTTCGAAGGCAAGTTATGCTTTGACCATGTTGCTCCTAATTTTTGAAATATACTTTGTTTTAAACTATTAATGCTAATTCAACTAAAAATGACTTTAAATATTTTGGGTGAATTAGCTATCCAACCAAGTTGTTTATGTCACCTTGATATCATTTGTATGCCATGATTCCTTGATAACCTAAGTTGGGTAAACCTAGTTGGTTGATGATATTGTGCCAACACGGGAGGCTAGACCGTGAATAGTTGCTTAGCCATGCATGTACGTGAACCATTTTATTTGGATTACAAAATCAACACTGACTAAAGAATAGTGAATGCTTTTTAATGAAATGTGGAATGATGTTGGTATTAACCTTGGAATGTAGAGACACGTGTGGTTCTACATGAAAGATGAATCTGAGCATGTGTTGCTTTATTAACAACTTGGGGTGGAATTGATTTAGGCTGGGGCAAGTGGGACCGAGGCTTCGTGCAGTGGGCTGTGTGTGGCAAGCGTGGGATGGGTTGAGTGTTGTGAGGCTGTGTGCCAAAATTGAGAGAAGGATGTCTTGCCTTGGTCGGTTAAGGACCTTACCTTGCAAGCCTTTGACTCGAGTCTCTCGTACAACCACATGTCGAATGGGAAGACCTAGTTTAGTAGGATTCGATGTCTTACCTTTGATACCTCGGGGTGGCGCTTACAGGGGTAACTATCACGGGAGCGTGCACGTGCTTTCGCTTGGTATTCCGTCAACGGTGTTCATCGGTCCTATACTTGCTCGAGTGAGGGAAGTGATAGTGAAGGCAACACTGAGAGGTTCTTAGGCTAAGATAGAAGTTACGAAAAAGCTTTGTTCACGTTAATCGCCTTTGTGGTGTCGATTGTATCTTGTGGGTAAAGTGTACAACCTCGCAAAGTGTCAAAATGTTGAATAGCCGAGTCCACGGTAATGGACAATGCTCGGGGATTACAAATAAGGGGTAGTGTTTGAAAAAAATGGAAGGGAAGACTGTGTGTCAAAAGAAAATGAGTAGGGACTGTGTGTCCAAAACAATGTGGAAAACAGACGGAGAAATATAATGATTGTATAGTTTTGATGCTTTTAATCTAAATAGTTAATAATTTAAAATGTGCTTGCAAAAGCAAAATAACTGGTAGAGCCATTCCTTTGTAACATATCGAGCATATAGTATATAGATGTGCATTTTGTGCATAACTTGTTGAGTACGGTGTGTACTCACCCTTGCGGACAAACCTACGAAGAAGAGACCACGCCCGACCTCTGAAGAGGAGTATGTCGAGGAGCCGAAAGCTAAGGGCAAGCCTTCGTCGGAGCATTTCAGGAGAAGATGGACATCACGACTTTTATAATTCTCGCTGTTGAACTATGTTACTCGATTGTCAGTAAGCTCAAGGTGGCATAACTATTGTAAGGATGACCATAAGGTCGCACACTCGCTTATATAAATGTTTAAGTACTTTATTTAATATTCATTTGTGTATGATGTGATATTATACCTGATTAGTCTGTGTGCACTAAGCGCGATCTCAGACTAGTGCAGGATACACAGAGTGTCCAAATTTGTAAATTCGGGGCACGACAAAATAGGAACTCGAGCACATCACCTTCCTCCGCGCCAACAAGGGCATTTTCGCTTGGGAGACCGAGGACATGCCTGGCATCCCGAGGGAGGTGGTCGAGCACAAGTTGCAGGTGAGATCCGACTCTCGACCTGTGCGCCAGAAGCTGCGTCGTTTTTCCCCAGAGAAGGTTGCGATCATCAAGGAGAATCTCGACAAGCTCTTGAAGGCCGGCTTCATCCGCGAGATCGACTACTCCGAGTGGCTAGCCAACCCGGTCATCGTTCAGAAGAAAGGCGGAAAGTGGAGAATGTGCGTCGATCATACGGGTTTGAACTCGGCTTGCCCGAAGGAAAACTTCCCGCTTCCGCGCATCGACCAGATCATTGACTCCACCGCCAACGCCAAGATGCTAAGCTTTTTGGATGCTTACTCGGGATACCACCAGATCAAGCTGGCGGTTGACGACGAGAGCAAGACATCCTTCATCACGCCATTTGGCACCTATTGCTATATGACCGTGTCGTTTGGTCTGCGCAATGCGGGGGCCACGTTCCAGCGTTTGATGACCAAGACGTTCGAGCCACAGATCGGGCGGAACATTGAGGTCTACGTGGACGACATCATCGTCAAGAGCCCCTCCGAGGGCGACCACGTTCGCGACCTCGAGGAAACCTTCGCCAACCTGAACAAGCACAAGATCAAGCTCAATCCTGAGAAGTGCGTGTTCGGAGCAGCGTCGGGGAAGGTGCTCGGCTACATGATCGGGGGCTCGGGGGTTGGCCCGATCTCGGAGAAGATCGAGGCGATCGAGAAGATGGCGCCCCTGACCTCGATCAAGCAGGTGTAGAGCCTTACCGGCCGTATGGCCGCCCTCAGCAGGTTCATTTCGAGGCTTGGCGAGCGTGGGCTCCCATTCTTTCGAACCTTGCGCAGGCACGAGGGCTTCGAATGAACCCCAGAGGCGCAACGGTCCTTCGATGAGCTGAAGGTATACCTGTCATCCCCGCCCCTACTTACGACTCCGCAACCTGGCGAACGATTGCTGCTCTACCTCGCGGCCACCACCCAAAGGCGTAAAGTGTCGATCGTAGTTTAACGGGAGCACAACTGCGACACCCGATCTACTATGTCAGTGAGGTCTTGCACGGCCCGAAGGAGCGCTACCCGCAGGTGCAGAAGCTGCTGTATGCTCTCCTGATGGCTTCGGGCAAGCTTCGGCACTACTTCCAGGCACACTCCGTGGTCGTCCCGAGCAACTTCCCGCTCGGGGATATCTTGCGGAATCCCGAAGGTGGCGGGCGAATTGCCAAGTGGGCCATGGAGCTGGCGGCGTTCGACATTCAGGTTGTAGCTCGAACGACTATCAAGTCGCAAGTGCTCACCGACTTCGTGGTCGAGCAGACGTCGCAGCCCGTTCCCGACCTCGAGGTCGAAGAGGAGAAGCCCTGGATTATGTTCTTCAATGGCTCAAGATCCTTCAAGCGCTCGGGGGCTGGGATCCTTATCCTTACCCCGCGTGGCGAGCAGTTGAGGTACGTAGTCCGTTTTGGGTTCCCGGCGACCAACAATGTGGCAGAATACGAAGCCCTCCTGGCGGGCTTACGAGCTTGCAAGGCCATGGGTGTGCGCCGGCTGGTCGTGAAGGGCGATTCCCAGCTTGTCATCAACCAGTTCAACAAGGACTACCAGTGCTCGGGAGAATCGATGGCAAAGTACCTCGCCGAGGTGCGCAAGATGGAGAAGTGGTTCCAGAACCTGGAGCTCAGGCATGTCCCCAGGAAGGACAACTCCAGTGCTGACTTCCTCTCCAAGCTCGACTCCTCTGATGACGAGATCCCCCCAGATGTCATCTTGGAGACGCTGGCGGCCCTGTTGATCTCCGACCAAGAAGTCCTGCTCGCCGTGGTTGAAGGTACACCCTCGTGGGCTGAACCCATCCACAGTTTCCTCGCAAAAGGTGACCTACCGCCCGACCCCGCCGAGAGGAGCAGGATCAAGCGGCGGGCGAGCCTGTACAAGCTCGTGGACGGCACGCTCTACAGGCGGAATGTCTCCGGTGTCTTGACACGGTGCATCTCTGTGGACGAGGGTAAGTACCTATTAAACGACATTCACTCCGGCCTTTGTGGAGCACACTCTTCATACAGGACGATGGTCGGCAAAGCCTTCCGCATGGGGTACCATCGCCAACGCCCTTCAGATGCTTTCGTGATATCCACGCACCTACCGAGCATGCCGTTCACGCCGGAAGTCGCGACCACCGCCCTCGACTCAGACCATCCCACTCGCCTGGCCTTTCTCGACTTGGGAGCTAGACATCCTCGGCCCTTTCCCTCAGGCGGTTGGGGGAAAGAAGTTCCTGTTCGTGGCCATCGACACCTTCATCAAGTGGATCAAAGCTGAACCAGTCTCGACCATCACTGCTCGAGCGGCGGTTCATTTTTTCCGCTTGTTCGTGGTCACCAGGTACGGGGTTCCATGCAAAATTATCACTGACAACGGTACCCAGTTTACCAGCGAACTGTTCCAGGAATTTTGCGAAGACCTTGGCACCAAAGTGTCCTTTGCCTCGGTGGTTCACCCTCAGAGCAACGGAGCAGCAGAACGCGCAAACGGACAGATAGTCCAAGGCGTCAAGAAGCGAGTCGCAGATGAGCTCGAACGCTTCTGGCAAGACACAGGTGGATGAACTTCCACCGCCTTATGGTCCATTCGTACCACGATCGGCCGAGCAACGGGATCCACACCCTTCCAGCTCGTGTTTGGTACCGAAGCCGTCCTACCCCCTGAGGTGACGCTGGGCTCCGCCAGGGTCAGCTTGGTCGACCACGTCGACTTCGAGCAAGAACGGTCTCGACCTTACCTCAAGGAAGAAGTAAGATGCCGTAATCGCCACGATCGATGCATTACCTGCAAGCTCTTCGCAGACATGCTTCTCGGTTGGTACGACCTAGGAAGCTCCTTGTTGGGGACCTAGCTCTAAGACACATCCAGAGCTTGTCCAACACCAACAAGTTATCCCCGCGGTGGGAGGGCCCCTATAGAGTCATTTGAACAGATCGCACGGGGGCTTACCGGCTAGCGATGCCCGATGGCAAAGAGCTCTCTAGGTCGTGGAACATAGATCAGCTTCGGAAGTTTTATGTGTAACCTCTATACCTTTAAATTTCAATCGAGGCGATCTTCAAAATTCGCCATTCATGTCTCTTCTTCGCTTGTGATTACAACGTTATCATTGTTTATAACTTTTTCTCGAATACGACCTTCGTGCACGAGCGCACTCGACCTTGGTCTGAGCGTCGCGGGCTTTACGTTCACCCCTAGTGGTCGAGCTAAACGTAAGCCGAATCTCTTCGCAATCCAGCTCACCCCTGTGCCCGGGCTTGATCTAAAGAGCCTCGCCGCTTCGATCGTTCGGTAGCGCTCGTGGTCGTGGTCGTGGTCATGATTCGAACATTAGTCCAAATGCGACTACCTCGTTATGAAGTTCGCTTGTCACGTTTTTCCCTCGAGGATCTTCTTTCCCAACTCTGCAGGTCATGGTCTTTTGCTCGCGTCTATGTCTTGTGCCCAAGGTCGGCGTTGCTCGACCTTGGACCCAACGGGGGCTGAACGGGGCATACTACCAGCAAACGACCTACGGAGCATGACCAAAAGTGAGAGGAAAACTCCAAGCATCCCAGACTACAAGCTCAACAAACGGGAAAAGGTCTTTGCTACCCAAAAGTAATGCAGTTGTATTACAATACTTCCAAGTGTTCCTTACAGGATAGCAGGAAGGTAGAGTTACAGGTCCGCCATCTCCCGAGTGAGCTTCTCTTGTTCGAGTTCGGCAACCTTGGCCCGCAAGGCTGAGAGCTCGCTCTGGAGCTAGAGGGCTTCTTTGGAGGTGTCCGCTGCTTGGCGACGCTCGTCCTGGGGTTGGGCCAGGGTGCTTTTCGCTGCCTTGGTAGCGCGCCCGAGCTTCTCCTCCAGCTCCGCGACCTTGGCCTCGAGCTCAGGGGCGGCCTTAGCCAGGGACGATGCTTGCTCAGCAGCAGCTTTCTCCAGTGTGTCGACCTTGGCTCGCTCGTCTTCGAGCGCCTTGGCCGCGGAAGACGCGTGCTCGGCGGCAGCCTTCTCCAGTACCTCGACCTTGGTGCGTTCGTCATCGAGCGCTTTGGCCGAGGAAGCGGCTTGCTCTGCGGTGGCCTTCTCCAGCACCTCGACCTTCGCTTGCAGGGCCTCGAGTGCTGCGGTGGCAAGATGAGGCTTGCTCCGCGGCGGTCTTCTGGAGCACCTCGACCTTGGCCCGCTCGGCCTCGAGCGCCTCAAGGGCCTTGGTCGTCCGCGTAAGCTCTTGTTCGACAGCCTTGAAGCCATGGTCGTGCTCGGATGCTCGGGCTTGCTCGAGCTCAGTTGTGTGGGCAGCCTCTTGCGCCAGCATCACCTGACGGAGGTCGTCGAGCTCTTTGCTCTTCTGCTCGAGCTCCATCTGATCGACCTCGATGGTCACGCAAAGCCTGGAGCGCTTAGCCTCCCGTGCCTCCACCACGTCCAGGAGGTCCCTTAGCACCTCGGTGTGCTTTCGAAGGCCGAGAAACCCTCGGCAGACGTCGCCGAGTGCCTTCATGTCGACCAGGTAGACCAGGTAAAAAAATAAAAAAGAGAGAAGAATAGGCAAGCTTGACCTGACGTGATCCAGGGAATGTGAAAGGCCTTACCTCGCGTAGTCGACCCTCGACGCGCGCACGGGTGAACTCTTTGTTCACCTCGTCGATGCGAGCACAGTCGATGGCCTCCTCCTCGTCGTGCGGTGTTCCAGAACCAGAGCCGACCTCGACCATTGGCGGCATGTTCGGGCTAGGGTCTTCAGCCCTTACGTTGGTGGCGACCCGAAGATCCGCCTCGTCCCAAGACGCGTTTAGTCCAGTAGCGAGAGGCTTCTCGTCGCCAGCCGGGCTCAACCTCCGTGGTCGGGGCTCCGTCGATCTCTGGCGCTGGCGAAGTGCCGGTTGGATCCGCTGCGCGATCGTCTCTGACACAGTCTTCGGTGGCCTGGGGCGCCACGACTTCGACCGGGGCAGCTTTGGTAGCTGGGGGCACAGCACTTTCGCCTCCCAAGGCTGCCAAAGTCGTGAGGGCTTCGGGGGCCTCCATGGCCGCGACCAAGGGGCTCTGGGCGCCCCCATCCACCTCGACCTCGGGAGGGTCAACAGCCACAGCGGCGCCGGTCTCGCCGGTTTCGTTGTCCTCACTGGTCGCGGGCTGGGGATCCTCTTCGGCCGAATCGTCGAGGCCCTGGTCGAATTCATCGACCTGGACCCAGCTCGTGGCCCCATCGGTAGAGCACCCTCGGCCTGAAGGTCGACGCCGGGCCAGCACGTAGGTGTCCTCCTCCTCCTCGGAGTCGAACTCGCCCTGGACAATAGCCATCGTCAAAACGGGCAGGTTTGAAGCTTGGGCGCTCAATGTCTGCGATAAAGAACAGACTAAGAAAGAAAAACGCGAAGACGGCGGTGCGATTTGGATGGTCGAGGAGTTACCTAGGCCGACCGCCTTCGCCTCGCTGAGGCACGGCGGGGTCTTGCTGCCCCGAGCTTGAAGGGGCAGTCCGCTTCCGCGTTCTCCCGACCTGGGGCCTCGACGCTTATGCTGGACCCGCGTCGTCCCCCACGGCCGTCCTGGGGGGCCGATCTTGGGCACCCTGGGCCGATTGGGGGCATGAAGTTCGGCGTTGCCGCCAAGGCCACCAAGGCGAAGGGAAGGCGGTCGCAATGAGAGAGGCACGAGCATGAGCTCGGGGGCTCGAACGTGGGAGCACTCACCATGGCGCGGTCGCTCCACTCAACGTGGGGCCTCTTCACCTCCTGCCGGACTGTTCCGGTCGAGGGAGGCCTTTTCTTCCCCTTCTTGCCCTTGTCCCCGCCGGGCAAGGGGAGCAACCTCCGGGCTATCTCGAACAGCTCCTGATGATCCTGCGATGACCTACCTCGGGACGGGTTCGTCGATGACGTACTCGTGTGCCAACTTCTCGAACATCTCGGTCATCCTGGCGGAGACCCAGGACTCCTTCGGCGCTGCTGGGGTATCGACCATCGGAAAAGTTCGAAGTGTGGACACGAGCGAGACTTTGAGACTAGAAGGTTTACCGGATGTGCCCTCGCGGGTCGAGTCGACGCGGCCTTGGATCTCGTAGAACGGGTGCTCCCTCCTCCGCAGAGGGGACACACGGTTCCGCAGGGAGTCAACCGCAATCGCTTGCCCATTGAGGCCGCGCGTAGCACAAATGTGGATGGCGGCGATGGCTGTCTCGTCGACCTCGAGGTCCTCCAATTCAGGGGTCTCCTTCTTCCCAGTTACGGGAGCCCCCTCGTACACCAGCGCGCCGCCTTCCCCCTTCTTCAGGTAGAACCACCGCTCGGACCAAGAGCCAAGGGAGTCCCGAGCTTGGAACTTCGGGAAGGACCATTTGAGCCCCGTCCGTTGCTGGAAGTAGAGGCATCCGACCACGGGGTCCTTCCCGGAGCGGAAGAGGTTGAAGTAGCGGAAGAAAAGCGAGGGGGTGGGGAGGATTCCCAAGAACCCCTCACACAGATGGGAGAAGATGGCAAGGAGAAGGATGGAGTTCGGTACCAAGTTGGTGAGTACAATCCCGCAGCTGGAGAGGACGTTGGCCACGAATTCGCTCTCCGGGGTCCTCAGACCAAAGAGAGCGTAGTGCTCGGTGTAGATGATCTTGTCGTCCCTGGGGCGCGGTTCGGTCTCACCGCCCGGCAGCTGCCATGTCACTGGGTCCAGAAGCCCCAGGGACTCGAGCTCCTTCATCCTCGCGGACGACAAGGTGCTCCTTCCCAATTTGGCCATGGCAGTGTGGCGTGCTCAGTCGAGGGGGAAGGGTGGTTTGGCTCGGGCGAGAAAAGCTCAGGGACGAAGAGCGAGAGACGAGGGGTTTTTTCAACGACTACTGTGGGCTCGGGTTTTCGGTGCTGAGTTTGCGCTTAAACCGCCCTGCAGTGTCTCAAAAAGCGTGCCTGACATGATTGGACAGGCACAATTAAGGCCTAGGCAGCGGACTCGAGGCATCGTAGGTGTCCGCCGGCCGTTCGCATCCGTACCATCATCGAAGAGTTCAAAGGTCACCAGGTGTTGGGGCTGGAGACCCACTTTGCGATCTCCGCCCGACCTCGACCAAGGTTTCAAGACCTGCGGAAGCTTGTCCCCAACGGCTCCTGGGTGAGGCTCGAGGTCGTCTCCAGTGCTCCTTTACGAACTTGAGCCTCGGGGGCTAGCTGTCGGGGACTAGACAACACTTGGTCGGTCAGCATGCGGTCAGCGTGCCTCCTAGCTCGGAGACCCCCGACCACGACTTGGCTCGGCTGGGCCCCTGTGCCCTTGGGAGCGCACGATCCCAAGCTAGGGCCCCGCACGACTCCGAGTTCGGTCCTGCGCGACCTTGGGCCTGGGTGCCGCACGACCTCGAGGTTCAGGTCAAGCTCTTGCTCGGGGAACCGTTTCCTTGGATTCCGGAACGTGCATTTACTTGGCAGTTACCCAGACGTGGCATCGTGGAGTAATGCAGGAGTGCGCGGCAAGCCCGGGACGGTTACAAGCAGCCCTCAATACGCATGATGGCCACTACCCGAGGATCTCTCCGGTCGGTTACGCGGAGGAGGAAGTATAAAGGCTAGAGGTGCACAAACACACAGACTACACACTCCATAGCTCGAGCTTAGACAGGACATTGTTGAACTTGAGCTGTAATACATCCTTGTACTCAGAAACAACAAAGTGCACTACCGCAAGGCGACTGGAGTAGAGCTATAACCTTCGTAGGGGCTCGAACCAGTATAAACCTCGGTCTCACGCTCGTTGTCGTCTTGCTCCGACCATAGACACCTCGACTCCATTCCTCCGTTTGAGCAGAGAGCAGTTCGGGTCCCATATCACACAGACCCCTACCTCACTACTTATGGTTGGCGATCCCTATCGTCGACAGTGCTGCTAGTGCATATCCTACAACAGTCATGCTATTATTTTTTTGTTTAGTTCAGAAGTAGCAGATAAGCACATAAAGTTAATCAACATGTCAATTTCCTGCTTAAGTGATGCAACCGTTGTTTCCTTCGTTTATTCATTCCTTGCATGCTTTGGTAAGATCAACTGAGTAGTTGTTTAGTTTAACTTGAGTTCATGGGCTTTGTCAAGTCCTTTCACCTGATCTGGTAGTATTTACAATATGGTAGCCTATAAAATTTTATCTTGGATTTGTTTATGCTCAGAAGAATAAACCGTGTTTTTATTCAACAGGAGGATACAATTTGAGCGGAGCGTTTGGTCTCATGGCATGGTCAAGTCAAGCAAGTTTACAATGTGGAACAACCTATATTCTCAAGTCACTAGTCAATAGATTAGTTCTGTTATCGCAATCTTAGTTGAGAAATTTAAAATTTTTCGTTTAGAGATTACTATGAAATTATTCTATTATTGGTCTCTTTTGCTTGATGTTTGTACATACTGAAAAGATTGTTACAAATGCTCTTATATATGATTTGATGGCTATAATTGATATTTCTGTTCATGCAATTTCTAATTTGAGTACATTTCTTTTGCAACAACGGTATATAAGCAAATATTATTGCAATATGCATTGACGCCTCGTTGCAAAAAAATGAATTGCTATAGATATAGTTCGTTGTTATAATTTATTGCAACGAAGTTATTTCATTGCAATACATCATATTACCACGAAAATTATTTCGTTGTGACCTCACTTATTGCCATGGATTGGTTTTTGTTGCAACTACTGTCTAATGCAATGCCTAAACGCGTCGCAATAGAGACCTCAATTGCCATGGTAATAAAAAATATTGCCACGGTATTAAGGTCATTGCGACTACTATCTAATGTAACACATGAGAGCGTGGCAGTCGAGACTACTATTGCCACGACAATTGAGACTATTGCCATGTCAAACCGTCATTGCAACTACGGACTAATGCAACGATATTCCGCTGTAATTAGCATTACAATTGCAACAAAACGTAAATCGTGGTCCAAATTTTGGACCACGAACTAATGACCACGCCTACCAACGACAGACATTGTGGCTATTGGTACATATTGCAACGAATAGGCCCTATTGCAACGATTTTCGCTGCAAAAGTCCAGAATTCTAGTAGTGACAAGACATCAACCCTGGCACCTCGCCTCGCTAATCAGAATTTTCAAACACCAGCACAAGGGGGAAATGCACCAGTCGGGAGTCAATAGTCTGCTATCAAGTGATGCTACTCTTACAATGAGCCAGGACATTTTGCTAACAAGTGTCCGAAGAAAGGAGGAGTTATGCTAGTTCGCTTCAACTTGGGAACTATTCCAGCCGAGGCACCTGTGATAGGAGGAAACCACATACCAATGCAAGCAAGAGCAATACCTCAAGCAATAGTGTGTGGTAGAATCAACCATATCACTGTAGATGAAGCTCAAGAGGCATCAGATGTCGTATTGGGTAAGTTCTTGGTTAACTCAATACCTGCCACAGTTTTATTTGATTCGGGAGCTTTGCATTCGTTTATTTCTCGGAGTTTTGCTATGAAGAATGGATTTGATATTAAGAATCTTAAATATGTGCTTTTAGTCCAAGCCCTAGGATTTGAACTTCAGTCTAGCCTTGGGTGTTTGGGAGTTAAGTTGCCTATGAATGGGATAGAGTTCCTAGCAAACCTTATCTTGTTGGATACCCAAACCTTGGATGTCATCCTTGGAATGGATTAGCTGTCGAAGCATAAAGCTGTTTTGGATTATGGTCAAATGATGGTGTCCCTAGAAAGCCCTAGTGGCAAGAAAGTGGAAGTTCGCACAACCACAATTCGTGATGGACAGTTATTGGTCAATAGTGCAAAAGTTGCTAACATAGAGAATGTGCCAGTTGTCAGAAAATTTCCAGAGGTCTTTCCTGAAGATTTACTAGGTATGCCGCCTGATTAGGATATCGAGTTCTTTATTGACTTAGTTTCTAGAACAACACCAATAGCAAAAAGACTGTATCAAATGCCAACCGACGAGTTAGTCGAGATGAAGAAGCAGATCGAAAAATTGCTCGAGAAAGGTTTTATTCGACCAAGTTCTTCCCCGTGGGGAGTGATAATTGTTGAAGAAAGAGAAAAAGTTTACATGGACGCCGGAGTGCGAAAAGAGTTTCCTAGAATTAAAGAAGCGTTTGACATCCGCACCTGTGTTAGTATTGCCAGATGTGCAGAGTTTCAGAAATTGAGATTGGAAGTTGTCTCACAAGGATTTGTAGCTGCTCTGGAAGTAAAACCAATGCTCGAGGATCGAATCAGAGATGGACAGAAAAGTGATGAGAAAATTAGCAGGATCAAGTCCAAGAAGATGGAAGGCCTAGCAGAGGATTTCACTGTGGATGAGCAAGGCACCCTGTGGTTTAAAGGCCGAATTTATATACCGGATAAGAAGGAACTTAAGCAATTGATTCTTAAAGAGGCTCATGATTCTAAGTATTCCATTCATCTAGGAAGTGCTAAGATGTATCAAGATCTGAAAGGAAGATTTTGGTGGCTTAATATGAAGTGCGAGGTAGCAGAGCACGTTGCATTGTGTGATGTATGCTAAAGAGTAAAAGATATGCACCAAAATCCCACTAGTTTGTTGCAACCACTAAAGATTCCAAAGTGGAAATAGGAGGAAATCAGAATGGATTTCATCACCGGTTTGCCCAAGACTCAGAGAGGCTACGATTTTATATGGGTCATCATTGATCGATTGACCAAAGTTGCTCACTTCATCCCGGTAAAAACAATTTATCCAGGGGATCATTTGGCAGAACTGTACATGTCAAGGATTGTGTGTTTGCATGGTGTGCCCAAAAAAATTGTGTTAGATAGAGGTACCCAATTTACCTCAAGGTTTTGGAACAAGCTACATCAAGCAATGGGGACTCGCTTAAATTTCAGCACCGCATATCATCCGCAGACAGATGGCTAGACAAAAAGAGTTAATCAGATTCTGGAGGATGTTGAGAGTTTATGCATTAGCTTATGCTACATTATGGGATAAATGCTTGCCATATGTGGAATTCAGCTATAACAACAGTTATTAGGATAGCTTGTAAATGTCACCATTTGAGGCTTTATATGGTCGTTCCTATCGTACCCCGTTGAATTGGAATGAAACAGGAGAGCATTCAGTGTTTGGGCCTAATATTCTCAGAGAAGCTGAAGAGCAAGTTGCCATGATCAGAGAAAGGCAAAAAACAACACAGTCAAGACAGAAGAGCTACACTGACAATCGACGCCGTGATTTGAGTTTTGAGCCAAATGATTTTGTGTATCTCAGAGTAACTCCCCTTAAAGGTGTAAAGAGGTTTCATGCCAAGGGAAAACTTGCTCCAAGATTCGTTGGGCCATTCAAAATTTTGAGCTTTCGAGGAAAGGTTGCGTATCAGCTGGAGTTGTTGCAGTCGTTGGCAGGAGTGCATGACGTATTTCATGTATCGCAACTCAAGAAATGTCTCAAAGTACCAGCAGAGCAGACGTCGTTAGAAGCAATTGAGTTGCAAGAAGATCTAACCTACAAGGAGCAGCCGATCAAGATTCTGGATGTGATGGAGCGCAGGACCAGAAACAAGTCTGTTCACTTTTGCAGTGTTCAATGGAGCAATCACTTGGTGAACGAAGCAACATGGGAGCATGAAGAGGACCTGAAGGCATAATTCCCAAACCTGTTTCCTAGATAGCCTTGAATCTCGAGGTCAAGATTCAATTAAAGGAAAGTTTGTAACATCCAAAATTTACTCTTTATTATTATTTATTATTGTTTTATTGCAATTTGAGTGTTTTGTAAATTTCTTAGATTTATTGGATTTTTCCGAGATTTATTTGAAATTAATTTAAATTAAGTATATTGGCCTTTTGTTGAAAACTAATTAAATATAGATAAAATTTAAATAAAGTTTTACCAAAAATATTTTATTTCTGTCCAAAATGTCTCAAAGTATTTTTGAGATTTTTCCTAGATTTTTCCCGGTGTTTTTATTGCCTAAAATAAAATAAACTAATTCTCTAATTATTTTAAAAGAAAATCCAAAGAAAACCTATGTGAACAATCTTTGGGCTCTCGCCCATGGGTCACTGTGACCTCTGGCTGTGACTTCTAGAAACCAAGCGGCACCGTTGGATTCGGATATAACGACATAGAGTGATTTCAGAACCCTAATGAAGGTGATTGTTGGATCTACGATGAACCCCCAAGATTGCTCGCTACGGGAAACATCATCTTCGGAGCTTAGCCGGTGGATTTAGATCGAACGGTGATGATTGACATGTATTGGTACAGGACTCTAACAATCCGGGCCGTTAGTTTGTTGAGATAGTGTTGGATCAAGCCACGTCATCGTGAATCGTAGCCGTTTGTGTCGATGCATGGGCGCTCGAGATTGCGTCGTCTCCGAGAGGGCAACGGAGTCTGGATCCGTTGCACCGCCGCATCAGTTGGAATCCCCAAGCTGTACGCGTCAGTCGAGGCCACTATTTAGGCCACTACCCACACCTCGAGAATCACTGCTTCAAGACGCGTCTGCCTAGAACTTGTTGCTCGTGTCGCCGTGGTTGCGCCAGAAAAGCTCGCCGGAGTTCGTTGAGGTCTTCACTAAGTTTTGCCACTACCGAGACACCTCTCCACCGCACCGACCCTAGATCCAAAACCCTTGCATCACGCCACAGTTGTGTAGTACCCTAGTGGTCACCGAAACATCGCCGTTGCGCCGCGCCACGCCAAGGTCATTGTCCTTGTGTCCGGAAAGAAGCCGACGCCATGCGCCATTCGCGTTCACGTAAGCTCGGGACCATCGGATTGGGAGTTGATGGACGGGATCGAGCCACGTCGCTGCGTCAACAGGGATCGCCATCGGTAAGTAGTAACCATAGGATTGGATCGGACGGTCATCGCCTCGTCGTGTGGCCCAAGATCTATAGCCATTAGATTCAATCTAGACGGTGCAATATCTAGTCGCATTATGAACCGTTGGATCATGGTGGGTGAACTAGATCTCGTCTCGAGTCGGGCCAATCGGAAGTTGACACGTGGCGCATGACGTCAGCGATGGCATCAGTGGGTGCACAGCATAGTGCCGTGGGTCCACGGTGGACCTGTCGCATGGTGCACCGAGTCCACAGCATAGTGCCGAGCACGAGTTAGTGTCTGATTTGTCTGGTTCGGTACTAACGTCAGCATGACGCAATAAATCGGATTTCTTTTATAAAAATAATTCGAATATTATTTGATTTTCTAATTTTCTAATTTTTATGATTTTTGAATCCTCCGAGAGCTTGTTCTTCCTCATACGAACTTTGATTGAGGTGATTCAAATTTCTAAAAATTTATAAAATTGAGATCCATCTAATGGTGAATTTTGTTTGATTTTTGGAGTTCATTTGCTCTCTATTTTGGGTATTTATTTTCTTTTCTCTCTCAATTCGTGTAGACATTGAGTTGTGCAACGCATCGGAGGAAGATTTGGCAACTCAAGTCCAAATTCCAGAGCAAGACCAGGACCTTTGCCAATCACTACAAGAAAAGTGATTTTTAATGACGGTCCAAACTCGTCATCATTAGTCCCGAAATAGTCATTATAGGTTTTTTATGACGAATTTATGACGAAATTCAACTTGTCATAGTAAGTGCGTCATAGAAAGTTTTCAATGACGAATTACCTTTTTTCGCCATAAAAATCAACTTTTCTATGATTTAATTACATTTTCATCAACGAAGAGGTCATTTCTATGACGAATATAACCGTCATTAATTGTACCCAAAATGTCATGAAAAATATCAAATTCGTCATAAAATAACACTCCGATCGGCCAAAAATGAGCGTTGACCATTTTATTTATGAGAAAACTGTTCGTCACAGATTGTTGCCACGTGGACATGCATTTTCGTCATTGAACAGTGCAGTACCACGTCAGCAGCCAGGATGTAAGGTGACGTGGCACGTGTTGTGACGCAAATGTTTCGTCATAGATGAGTGCCACGTGGACATGCATTTTCGTCATTGAATAGTCTTGTGCCACGTCGGCAGCCACTTATGTGAGGTGATGTGGCACGCTACAGACGGAAATGTTTCACATCGATGAGTGCCACGTGGACTTGCATTTTCGTCATGGAAGTAATGGTCTGTCATTTTTTCATATTTTGTCATTGAACACTTCTGTCAGCCCACATATGATCCATTTTTACAACCACAACACACAATACATCTCGACACAGCACACAATATTTTTAGGAGACCAATCAATATATTGCACAGAGCATCACAAATCACAGAGCATCACAAATTAACCACATATACATTAAGAGTCACAAACTTTGTTCACAATACTTAAAGTTAGTTCCAACAACTATAAAATCTGCCATTATATAGCTGTGTCGCCGTGTCGGTATTTTTGGAAAAATGACGAATCCCCGTGTCGTGTCGACGTATCCGTGTCGGTGCATCATAGGTGGCAAATGGAAGTCGAGCAACACACTTCAGTTTCTGGCTAAAATCAAAGTAGCTCTGCAAGTCAAAAGCAGAGATATATTAGTTAATATGCAAAATTAAACTAAGAGTAACATGTTAAAAGTTAAAAGGGGAAGTTGCTGAAATAATGAAAGTATGGTGCTTGAGCACTATGGCTGGAAGTACATTTTTTTTCAAATTGTTAAATATTGTTAACCAGAAACAAAATAATATATGCTAATTCATTATATGTACACCTATAAAAAAATAAAACAATTAAATGGAGCACGGAGGACAAGAAAAGCAAATCTTTCTCTTTGTAAGTCGCTGACAATAGCGAGAAAAAAGGTAGCAGAAAATAATATTGACAATGGAACCTAAAAGTTCACGGTATTGATGTTCAAACTCAACAAAAATCCCTATTGAAAAAAATAAAAAATGGTTTTCATTCGAGAGCATATATTAATGAATATATCACCTCTATTACATGGGATATGAAGAAATGAAACAAGATAAAGTATCTTTTTTATTGGCTGTACCTGCAATCTCACTTTCCTGACCTGCAACTACAACAAGCAACCAAAATAAAACGACATCGAACCTACGCATCGCCCTGAAACTCCGAAACCTGAAATCTGCCGCTCGGGACAACACCCTTCAAGAAGCCATAACTTGGGCTATACAACTCCAAATCAAGTAAATGAGTACATTTTTTAAATCTACACGAAATTTCCTAGCTTTCCTAAGTATACGGAAAAACTGATTCGGCCTCCTTTTACCCTCAATCTATAGATTAACATAACCTCTGCCAATCGCGACCAAATCTGAGCAGAGTTCGGTATTTTGGTCATAACATTCAAACGGTTAATTGGAATTGAGTGCTTTTGGTCGGGTTTGAAAGATAATTTGATTACCTACAATATTCGCAAAAGGCGGCTAGGCAGAAAACGTCTCTAACCTGCTGTAAAACGCGCCGGAAGCTGACTGACAGAACTTGACCGATCCTCTGAAATTGACCCGAGAATGGAAACTGCCCTCGCCTCTTCTCACCAACGAATCTGCCATGGAAAAGGGTTCCTAAGCCCTCACAAATCCACCCAAAAACAGGATCTAAAACCACAATGTCATACCTCACCCCACGGAGACGAAACGAAGCCGTTCCTCGCCGGATTGCGCTGTTCCTCGCGGTAGGATCGAACCCGGACAGCGGAGGAACAAATCTAATGGAGAGATCTTGGGTTTGCTTGGCTGGAAGAGGGGAGGGAGGCGCAGCACAAGGGGAAGGAGGTGCGGCTATGGGGTTGCTAGGGGCGGCTGGCCAAAGGGGAGGGGGAAAAGAGGGGTGGGCGCCTAGGGTTTGAGGTATGGGCCGGTTTGGGGATGCCCAAGGTGGGCTGCTGCACACACAAGAGAAAATCCCACTTTTCCTATCACAATTCCACCTCCTGGAGGCCCACCAATGGTCCTTGCTTCCCTATAGGCCCACAAGTCCAACCGACGGCCCGCTTGAACCCAAAAACGTATTTTCGGGTATTACATCACTTTAGATACAATAACAATAAATATGATGGTTAATTAAGAAATTTGCACTTACCACCAAGATACAGTACAAGGTGCCACCAACTATGCTTCTAGGCTCTCGATGACCAGATAGGAGGGTTTCATGTAGTAAGTCAATAAACCTAGATAAAACAAGGATTATACATCCTGAAGATATATTATGATTGCCAAAAACTAAACCAAAGTCATAGTAGGGTCATGTCATGTAACTGCTCAGTCAGCTCAACTAAATATCTCGTTTATATCACTTTTATGCAGTTCATACCAAATTAGGTTAACAATTGCATTGAAATTAAACTGAAGGCAACTCAAGTTTACGAAACAACTCACCAAATGACTAAAAGATCATCACCAACCCAATCACTAACCCCATGCTAATAATTAGACCAAATGGCTAAAAGATCATCGAAAGGAAAACAAATCAAGCCCATGCACAAGCACTAAACCACCAAATCAGAACATGTAAGCAAAGAATCCGCAACCAAACATCCCCAATACACAAAGACATAAATGGACAGAAGAGCGATAGCCACGAACTCAAACGAACAACGTTGTGCACTTCCCTTCCCTTCCCCCTCCACCCGCCAGATCTGACGAGGATGCCGAGCAAGAAGGGCGACCGGGTGATGGGAACCTAGGGCAAGAAAAATGGGAGAAGAGGGTGAGAAAAAAAGGGAAAAGAAGAAGGTGAATAAGAGAGAAAGAGTAGAGAAAGTGGGGAAGGGAGAGACTCACCTGGGGACGCCGGATCCGGCGATTCCCCACCAAATCCGGTCGATCTAGGTGGCAAAGGCAGCGAACCCAGCGGTGGGGAGTCGGGAGGAGATCACCACATGGGGAAACACCAGATCCAGCGAGGAGGAGGCAGGCCGGCCGGCGATCTGTTGTCATGGCCGATGGTGGCGCAGGAATGCGGGAGGCTTGGATTGGGCAGATCCGGCGTCAGGGCACCTCGAGGCCGTCTGAATCCAAATGGCTTATCTTGGGGCGACGACAGGATCGCCGAGGGTGGAAGGTAGAGGAAAGAGAGAGGAGGAAGCCGGGAGGATCGGCGTGGCAGCCAGTGGAGATCGTGAAGAGGCAAGGCTTGGAGAGGGGAAGGAGAGGAGTTGTGTGAGAGAGAGGAAGGTGGAGTGGCGGCGAATGGGGATATGAGGGGAGAGAGAGGGGAAGGGTTAGGTTGGGCCGAATGAGACGGGCTAAAAAAATAAATAAATAATAAGTAGATAAATAATTGAATGTACAAAAAGGAAAATGAATAAATGAATAGGTGATTAATCAAACAAATAAATTGTTAAGTAAATAATTGAGTGATGGCCTATGTGACATGGCTACGACTCAAGCACGGCTTATGTGACTTATGGACTGGCCGCATCTTGTTGGTATAGGTGCGAGCAGTGAGACCACCATTTAATGTTAAAAATTAAAAAAACAAAAAATAAAAAAAGGCCAAATTGGACAACAAGGCCACCTCGGACAGGGGGCCCTCTAGATATAGCTTCTCGATAGGCCATGCCTCTGTGACGAAAAAGCATATCGTCACAATATAGACATATGCTTGACGTCAGTCCAAAACAAACAACCATTCATTTTCTATGACAATTTGTATTATTGTTTCATGACGAAATTTTATGTTTCGTCACAAAAGTACATGGGGCGACGACGTTTGATACAATTAATGACGAACATAAACAAGTTGTCACAGAAAATAGATTTTCCATGACAAAAGTTGACAACGTCACGACGTTTTCGTCACAGATAATCACTTTTCTTGTAGTGAATGCAGGTTGTGCTTTGATCATGCTAAACCCATATTTATAAAGTTGCTATTTTGTTTTACCCTATTGCATGTTATTTCATGTGTAGAAATGCTTTCAATCTAAATTGGGACTTAGCTATCATACCCTTTGAGTTACACTCTACCTTGTTGTTGACGATCGGGATCACCTTACCGCAAATGTGAAATGGGGTTAGTGTGAATGAGGGACCCAAAACGAGCTCCGCTCAATGGAGGTACGGATCAGCTGTAATGTTGGTCGGGGTGAAGCGATAAAGAGCGAGACACAGCGGATTATACTGGTTCGAGCCCCCGTGAGGGTAATAGCTATACTCCAGTCTTGCCCTGAGGCGGAGAACTTCACTATGCTGGGTTACAGAGACGGTTTACAGCTCGAGATTGAGTGTTTTTGCTATAGCTACTGTCCTACTGCTTGTGCGTTGATGTCGGGTGTTCGGATTGCTTGTCGATGATCCTTGAGCACGCACGCCTGGTGGAGTCTTATACCTCTCCCAGCCGTTACCAAAAACCGCCGGGAGAGATTGCCGGAGTAGTGGCCTCATGCACGTTAATGGTGGGCTGTAACCGTCCCGGATTTGACGCCCACGTCCTCCTTAACTCCGGGATTCCCGGTCTTGGTAACCGTCGAGTAAGCGCACGCCTTCAAGCCAAGGTCAAGGTCGTCTGAGAGTTGAACCCTTACCCCCAAACTCGAGCTCGCGTGGGGACCGCGCAGCCCAAGTCATGGTCGAGAACTCAGGCCGGCCCGAGCTTGGGCCCGCTGATCGCGTTGACTGCCGAGATTTCGGCCCCGACAGCTAGCCCTCGAGGCTCAAGGTCGTGGCAAGTACTTGGGTCGACCTCGAGCCTCTCAATATGGACAGAAGGGACGATCTTCTGGATACTCCGAACCCAAAGTTGAGGTCGGCCAGAGACCTACGAACGGGCTTCAGCGTTGTTACACCTGGCACCCCTTGAACTTCAAGATTTCGGTACGGACATGATCGAGCAGCGGAACCGTCTGCAACGCCTCGATCCCGCCACTCAATCCTTAATTGCACCTAACGAATCGCCACCGACATGCCTTTTGAGATGCCCTAACCTTCGACCAGCAGCGATCTAGGCTTATAAGACCCGATCCTACAGCAGCTTCGGAAAATTCTTGACTCCTCTGCAACCTTCACCTTCCCACCTTCTGCCCAGGCCTTTCTTCTTCTCTCAACCAAACATCCCACCACCGCCATGGCCAAGCTTTGTTAGAGCACCTTGTCAGCGGCGAGGATGAAGGAGCTTGAGAGCCTGGGACTGCTGGACCCAACGACGTGGCGACTGCCAGGCAGAGAGACCGAACCGCGGCCACGAGATGACGAGCTCATCAGCTCCGAGCACTACATGCTCTTTAGCCTGCGGACGCCGGAGAGCGACTTCCTGGCGGCAGTTCTCGCCCAATGCGAGATCGGGTTTATCAATCTGGTGCCGAACTCCATCCTCTGTAACATCCCAAAATTTTAGCTTTTCACTTAATAAACATTAATTTATTGCTAATTATGAATTTTCTGAATTTTCTGAATTTATTTGGATTTTCTGGGATTTATTTGAATTAATTGGAATTAAATAATATTAATTTCTATTAAAGATTAATTATAAATACATAAATCCAAAATAAAGTTTTTGTGAAAATATTTTATTCAAGTCCAGAATGTCTCAAAGTATTTTTGAGATTTTTCTTGGAATTTTTCTGATAATTTTGCTACTCCAAAATAATATAGTTTATTTTCTGGAATTAATTTAATTAGGAAAAACCCTGGAAATTCTCCGTGAACAGTGTTGGGCCCGGCCCAACTACTGTGCGGATTGGTGGGGTTAATGCGTGCTGTCGGATCGAAATCATGCGGCCATTATTAGCCCATACCGTTTCGAAACCCTTACCACGTGCGGGAAGCGTAGCCGTCCGATTCGCCGCGTGTCGTTCATCCGTTTGTCATCCCCAATTAGTCTCCGAGCCGGACTCTGTCGCCTCGCGTCGTAGCCGCCACAGACACCTCGTCGGGCCTTGCCATATCCGGCCCCCGCGCGCCGTATAAAAGGAGAGCACCGGGTGCGCCAAGCCTCAAGCCATTGAAGTTCCAAGCCCTAGCCCGTGGAGCACAGCGTAGCCATCGCAATTCAAGTTTTCTCGAGCGCACCGCTGCAAGTTTGTTTCGTCGATTATTCGCCGACGGGAAGTCGTTTCGAGTCGTCAGCGGGGCTATTGAACTCGCCGCATCGAGGGGCACCCCGTGCGCACCATTGCCTCGCCGAAGCATCATCGAGGAAGGAGTTCGCCGTGGAGGCCGTTGTCGCCGGAGAAGAAGGCTGTGCCGCCGTTGAACCGGAGCTCAATTCGGAGAACCAAGCACGTCACCGAGTTGGCAAGAACGAGGTGAGTCTGGGGAGGTGCTTTCCGATCATCACCGGCGACCCTCGGGCCGTGCGCGCCGCTGGCTGAGGTGGCGTGATGAAGCGCTGATGTGTGGCGCCACGTGGGCGGAATTGTCGAGGTGGCGCCGAGCTGGCGTCGCGTTGGCGCTGAGTCGACCGTGCGCGTGTGCACACACGCTGACATCGCAGGCCCAGCCGTCAGAGACACCAGCCCACCGGAACACGTGTCAGCCAACGAAAAACAGGAATTTTCTTTTATAAAAATAATTCGCTAAATTCGGATTTATGAATTAGGGTTTATTTTCAGGATTTTCAAACTTCAAAACCTTATAACTTTCGCATACGAACTACAATTTGAGTGATTCAAATTTCCAAAAATTTGTAAAATTGAGATCTATCCAATGGTAATTTTTATTTGAATTTTTGGAATTTGTTTGCTCTTTGGTTTTGGTTTTTATTTGCTTTTCTCTCTCGATTCGCGTAGACGTTGAATTGTGCGAAGCTTCGAAAGGGGATTTTGCAGTTCAAGAATTATTCCTAGACCAGGAGCAGGAGCGTAATGAAGGCAAGTTGTGCTTTGATCATGTTGCACCCATAAATTAGATTGCATGCTATTTTGATTTACCTTATCACTTGTTATTTTATGTGTATAAATGATTTCAACATAAGTTTGGGATTAGCTATCGTACCCTTTGAATTATACCCTACCTTGCTAGTTGTATGCCATGATCCACTTGTCACCCTAGGTTGGTTTACTATAGTTGGTTAATAATGAAATCAACATGGATGGTTAGAACGTGATTAGAATTGCTTAGCCGTGCCACGTCATCACATGTACATGGAACTTGGATAAATAATTTTGACTAATGGAATATGGAACAATGTTCTGAATTTGTGTGTCATGTGTGGTCACACGATGAGATGGAGTTGTGGTGGCAATGGATGTCACGCAACGATATTGACTTGTTGATGGCACGTGGTGCTTGGTAATCAATTGTGGTGGTTATGATTTTGGGTGAGCAAGTGGCAAGGGCAGGATGTTGTGGTGGGCCGATGGGCAGAGGGTATGTGTATGTCTTGCTTTGATCAAACCATAAGGACACCTTATGAGCCTTTGACTGAGTCAATCATGCAACCACATGTTGTTATGGGGCAGCCCTAGCCGATTAATTTGTAATGTCTTAGCTTTGGTACTACGATGGTGGAGTGGTTCATCCTTTTAAATGAACCCAAATGGCGCAGAGGGGGCCTGTTGTGTTTTCAGACCCTTGATGTTGAAACCTTAGCGGGTAGTCTTGAGTTAAGACAGAGCATTGTAAAGGCTTTGTCATGATTCTCTGCAAGCATACGAAGGAAGTGTGCTAATAGCTTGGCATCAAAGAGATTATCATGTCATGTGGGTAAAGTGCATAACCTCTGCAGAGTGTACAATCTATTTGGATAGCCGTGCTCGCAGAATTGAGCAATGCTCGGGGATTACAGTCAAGGGTTTAGACTTTTGCAAAATAAAACTTGGGATGGATGGCAGGTTGCCATGAAAAATTGAATCTTGACTTAGGATGAGAAAACTTGGTTTACTTGAGAAATGCTGAATCTATCTATTATTGTTATTTGTTTTTACTGTCTTTTCAATCTATATATTTACTTGTTCATTAATGCTGCTTTACTGCTTATGAACCACTTAGCCTTTCCTTTGGAATAAGCCTGCATATAGTTATGATAGAATTGCATTCTGTGCACAACTTGTTGAGTACGTGTTGGTGTACTCACCCTTGCTTACAAACCAACAACAGTGGAGATATCATCGTCGGAGGACTTTCAGGTGGACGCGTGTCATTAGGCCAATCCTTGTCAGTCGCCTGTGGTGTGCTGATGGGATATCTACGTTTTCTACTACTTTCCGCTGCATTTGTCTTATTGGTCTTACTATTGCCTTGCGAGGCGGAATAATTGTAAGTGATCATAAGATCATACACTAGTTATATTCAATCAATAAAGTCTTATTATTCTTATCGTTGTGTATGATATGATGCTTACTAATGTAGAGCTGTGTGCACTAGCGTTTGATCCTGGGACTAGTGCGGGAATACACAGTGGATTCGAATGGTTGGATTCGGGTCCTCACAGAGGTGGTATCAGAGCATACTGACTGTAGGTCTTGGCCTTAGATAGTTGGTCGTCCCTATAGGTCCTTCAAAATTATTTTCTAAAGTAGAAAGACTTAACCCAGAAGAATAATGTGTTCTTGACTTATCTCATTCTTCTATTTCTGCCCTTACCACAAATTCCTTCTTACCTTTTGCTGAAATTTCTTTCCCGTACCTCTGCTAAATCGAACTAAGATCTTGCCTGAGTTATCTCGAGTAGGAAACGATATACCACACTTTAAGAGATAACATCGAGTACCTGTTGCTACCATAAAGATCACCAAGGAATCATCGAGCTCATGGAAGTGCGGATTAATGAAGTATATCAAGGACTAGAAGACTCAAGTGCTTCAAATAGCCAGTTGAGACTCATGTGTGGGAGTCGCGTTCCCTAAGATAGGAGTGTCGCCCATGTAAACGGTAGTTTTGTGTGTTTAGGTTGAATTGGTTCTTCTTGATTGCTGAGTATGCAGTATGCGTTGCAAAGCTTTTAGGCTTATATAAGCAACCATACCAAGTTATTAATATTGATTGCTCAAAATTATTGGGTTAGACCTATCTTCCCGGTATTAGGATTCTTGCCCCTTATCTATGCTGATTTCCTTTTCCCTAACCCTTGAGGTAATCAAGTAGATGGATCAGAATAGTGATAGCCATGGAGCTAGTGAAAGTGGGAATCAACTCAGTAAAAACTCTAAGGATGGATTAGTTTTTCAACCGTCAATACCGTTAGACATGCGGAGTTTTAAGGAGTTCTGATCGCTCAGACTCAGTTGATGCAAGCAATGATGAAACAAATACAGAATATGACCAATCAAGCTAATGCTCCATCTTTAAAAAGCCGAGTATTGGCCCGAGATTATTAAGAGGAACACTACCTTGCAGTTTGTTCTAGAGCTAAACATTGTTCTATGAAGAACTGTCAACTAAACAATTTAAAAGATCGTGCGTGCACCCTCCTGAACCTATCAATCTTAATCAAGAAATCAGTAAGTAGTCATTACCCACGGTAGGTCTCTTGTGTGAGAAAGGAGATTGTTTTGCCACAAGATGTGTTGCGAATCAACAAGTAATGAACCACAAGAAGAGTAGCATTGAGTGCTACAACTGTCACCGAAAAGGTTAATATGCTAATCGATGCCCACAGAGAGAACAAATAAATCCTATAGCCACGGGTATACCGAAAGTTACCTTAGTCCGATACATAACACAAGAATTAAGCAGTGAAATTGCGAGGAAGATTGCCAAGAAAACCAATTGAAGAAAAGGCGTCTAGGTAAAGACACTATTCCAATCAACGAATACTAAGAAAGTTCACCCTAGACTCTGTTATAATTGCCGCAAACCCAAGCGCTTTGTCAATGAGTAACCCCAAAAGGGAAGCAATCATGTCAGTTCAATTCAATCCCAACCCCAGCTCTATCGAAGCCCTAGTGTTAATACTAAATAAGGAAAGTTAGGAGCCATGAGTTTACTTAAGGGCAATATCGTAACCCTATTTGCAAAGCAAAGAAATTAGTAATAAATTCCATGAAAAGGTCTCATTGTCGAAAGTCATAAAACAGAGACGTGGAACAAAGAAGCAATAAAATTCATTGATGATTCTCTACGAGTATTCCGGCGTTTACAGTTCACCTGAAAATGATGCATGGGAAATAGTGGCTAGTTTAGTGGTACCCAGGGTGAGCTTGTTAACCAAAGGATTTGTCATTGTCAGTAAAGTGCCATTTTAAACCGTAGGTTAAGGGTTCGGTAAAGTGCCGTTTTAAACCAGAAGGTTAAGGGTTCAATGCTTATTGAGTGAGTAAAGTTCAAGTAAATCAAATGGCGAATGGATACTTAGACTTTTGACGTTACTACTGAAATTAGTTGGATGCCCAACCCATAAAGCTACTTTGGTGGAGAATATATGTTGACTTAAAACCCTAAATATGAAAAACAAGGAGTTTCAAGTAATGGTAGTTCGTGGATAGTGGTGAAGAAATTTCCAATCAAAGGATGCGTCAGTGTCAGAGAATACATTGATACATTTTCCAAAAAAATCGCCCAATGTGCCATCATATCAAATAATCGAGTTCGGAAGCAAATTAGTGCCTGGTAGAGCACCAATGGTGGAAAGACCATGTCATATATATATATATAACAAGGAATTAAAAGAAAAAAAATCGGGAGAATGCACTGAATCATGCTCTAAATAAAGAAAAGATCAAAGACAAGTATCTAATATCAGGATCGAAGGAAATTGGAATTTCTCTAGGATAAAGCTTCGCTTAGATTATTATCAATCAAGGAGTCATGCGAAGAATGTTCCTAGGGTTGCGTTCTCTACACAATATGAACAAAATGAATTTTAGTTATATTTCTCAGATTGACTAATGCCTCGCGTATGTATAAGGCTTTTATGGATTATTGGGATAAATTCATAACGACCATATAGATAACATCTCTAAAAATAAGTTTTGCGAGAATAGTGGTCGCACACTAAAGTTCAATAAGTGTGAATTCCTAGAAGAAAAGATGGAATCTCGTTAGCCACGTATGAACTGCTAAAGGAGTTGATGTTGAGACAAGCAAAGTGGAAATTGTGTCACATCGGAAGCAACCAAAGTTCGTTACTTAGATTGAAGGTTCTAGGAAGGGCAAGACATTATCACTGGTTCATAGTAAGGTTCTCGACAATAGCTAAACCTCTTATGCGACTGCAGAAATAGTTTTCGGAAGCTGAAGAAACAATTAATATCAACGCCTATGTTAGTATGGATTAGTTTCGAAATATATAAGTGATGCTTGTAGATATGATTTAAGACACGAATTGGCATGAAAGGGGACAAGGTTGTTGCCTATGTAGTAAGGGAATTGAGACAGCATGAGGAGGATCACCCTACGTATAACTTGGAACTAGTGTCATAGTGCGCAATTTGAAAATATGGTGTCGCTATCCCAACAAAGATAGATATGAATCATAAGAGTTTAAATTATATATTTACTAGTTAAATCTTAATATGGAACAAAGAAAATGGTTGGGAATGATCAAGGGTTTTTTGTGTTAAAATCCATAAGTATTATAAGTCCAATATGATAGATGACGTTTGAACTGCGAGGCCGTAGTGCAAGTAAGTTGATAATGAACGGTTAATCAGGGATATGCAAATGATTCAGGAGGCCGAAATCAGAAATCGTTGACAAAGTTTCATATCCACCTAAAACCAACATTAGAGGATAAGATCACAGAAAGTTCGAAGGGAGAAAAATACAAAATCAAGTTAAAGAAGAACGCGTAGCCAAGAAGTAAAATTTCGAGTGATTAGGACACCTTGGGGATTTAAGGTCAAATCATTGTGCCGGATAGGAATACCCTAAGCAGATACTTGAGGAAACCCATGATTTTAAGCACTTGATTTATTCAGAAAGTGCCAAGATGTATTAAAAAAATTGACAAATCTGTATAGATTAGGGATTTAGTGGCTGCATAAAATACCCAAGAAAATTTTGTCCGATAAAGGTATTCAATTTATCTCGAGGTTTTAGAATAAGTTACATGAAACAATGATAACTCGCTTAAATTTTAGCACCGCATATCATCCGCAAACAGATGGTCAGACCGAGAGGGTTAACCAGATTCTAAAGGATATGTTGAGAGCTTGTGCGATATCTTATAGCACATCTTGGGATAAAAGTTTGTCGTATGTGGAGTTCAGTTATAATAATAGTTACCAAGCTAGTTTGCAAATGTCACCATATGAAGCCTTGTATGGACGAGCTTGTCGTACCCCGTTGAATGGGGACGAGACAGGAAAGCGTTCGGTGTTTGGACCTGAAATTCTTAGAGAGGCTGAGGAGCAAGTTGCCATGATCAGGGAGAGATTGGAGACAGCATAGTCGAGACAGAAGAGTTATGCTGACAATCGCCGTTGAGAATTGAGTTTCGAACCCAATGATTTTTGTGTATCTTAGGGTCACTCCATTTAAGGATGTTAAGAGATTCCATGTCAAAAAGAAACTTGCACCTAGGCTCATTAGACCATTTAAGATCTTGAGCCGCAAAGGAGAAGTTGCTTATCAGTTGGAGTTGCCACAGTCGTTGATTGGTGTGCATGATGTGTTCCATGTGTTCCAGCTCAAGAAATGTCTTTGAGTGCCAGCTGAACAGACACCATTGGAGGCTATTGAGTTGCAGGAAGATCTAACTTACAAGGAACACCCGATCAGGATTTTGGATATAATGGAGCGTAGGACCAGAAACAAGTCCACACGCTTTTGCAGAGTTCGATGGAGTAATCATTCAAAAAATGAAGCAACATGGGAAAGCGAAGAAAATCTGAAGGAAGAACTCCCAAACCTATTCTCTAGTCAGCCCTAATCTCGGGGTCGAGATTCTGTTAAGGGGGGGAGGTTTCTAACATCCAAAAATTTTAGCTTTTCACTTAATAAATATTAATTTATTGCTAATTATGAACTTTGTGAATTTTCTGAATTTATTTGGATTTTCTGGGATTTATTTGAATTAATTGGAATTAAATAATATTACTTTCTATTAAAGATTAATTATAAATACATAAATCCAAAATAAAGTTTTTGTGAAAATATTTTATTCAAGTCCAGAATGTCTCAAAGTATTTTTGAGATTTTTCTTGGAATTTTTCTGATAATTTTGCTACTCTAAATAATTTAGTTTATTTTCTAGAATTAATTTAATTAGGAAAAACCCTGGAAATTCTCTATGAACAGTGTTGGGCCCGGCCCAACTACTGTGTGGATTGGTGGGGTTAATGCGTGCCGTCGGATCGAAATCATGCGGCCATTATTAGCCCATACCGTTTCGAAACCCTTACCACGTGCGGGAAGCGTAGCCGTCCGATTCGGCAGGTCGCTCATCCGCTAAATGCGTCCCCAATTAGTCTCCGAGCCGGACTCTGTCGCCTCGCGTCGTAGCCGCCACGGACACCTCGTCGGGCCTTGCCATATCTAGCCACCGCGCGCCGTATAAAAGGAGAGCACCGGGTGCGCCAAGCCTCAAGCCATTGAAGTTCCAAGCCATAGCCCGTGGAGCACAGCGTAGCCATCGTAATTCAAGTTTTCCCGAGGCACCGCCGCAAGTTTGTTTCACCGATTAGTCGCCGACGGGAAGTCGTTTCGAGTCGTCAGCGGGGCTATTGAACTCGCCGCGTCAAGGCTCACCCCGTGCACACCATTGCCTCGTCGAAGCATCATCGAGGAAGGAGTTCGCCGTGGAGGCCGCAGTCGCCGGAGAAGAAGGCTGTGCCGCCGTTGAACCGGAGCTCAATTCGGAGAACCAAGCGCGTCACCGACTCGGCGAGAACGAGGTGAGTCTGGGGAGGTGCTTTCCGATCATCGCCGGCGACCCTAGGGCCATGCGCGCCGCAGGCTGAGGTGCCGTGATGAAGCGCTGACGCGTGGCGCCACAAGGGCGGAATTGTCGAGGTGGCGCCGAGCTGGCGTCGCGTTGGCGCTGAGTCGGCCGTGCGCGTGTGCACACACGCTGACAATGCGGGCCCAGCCATCAGAGACACCAGCCCACCGGAACACGTGTCAGCCAACGAAAAACAGGAATTTTCTTTTATAAAAATAATTCGCTAAATTCGGATTTATGAATTAGGGTTTATTTTCAGGATTCAAACTTCAAAACCTTATAACTTTCGCATACGAACTCTGATTTGAGTGATTCAAATTTCCAAAAATTTGTAAAATTGAGATCTATCCAATGGTAATTTTTATTTTAATTTTTGGAATTTGTTTTCTCTTTGGTTTTAGTTTTTATTTGCTTTTCTCTCTCGATTCGCGTAGATGTTGAATTGTGCGAAGCTTCGGAAGGGGATTTTGCAGCGGGATCAGCAGGCGCAGGTGGTGCAGGGGGAACAACAGGTGCTGCGGTACCCATGACGGAGCGTGAGATAAACCCCATGTTGATAAACGGGGATATCACTCCCTCTAGGTATCCCACTGCATGACGACAATCCATCGCCTCGTGCCACTCGCGGTGATGCTCATCCGTCGCATTGCTAAACTCCACTAAACTGTGCAACTTGCCCATGCGGATGTCTGAAGGATCTGGATATGTGGTCTCTCCCTGTGGTGATCTAGCTGGGTAAAGGCGGTAGGCGGTATGTAACTCAGGTAGTGCATGGTGTAGACGCACTATGGCAGTGTAGGCAGCATCGTCCATAGCAACCTCCATAGTAGATCCATACCCCTCAAAATAACGCTCACCCTCATCCATAGGAGTACGGGCTGGGACATGCAGTCTAGTAGCATACTCTATGGTGGATGAACTCAAAGGGACATAGTACACCATGTAGCGTGGATTTTCAGTGTAATGGGCTACTTCCATCATCCTTGCTAATACCCCTCGAATCCCAACCTCTTGTTTCTCATTATTCTCATAGCATAAAATGATGTCCATCTGTATAGTTAAAAAGAAAGATTAGAATTTTTCAATAAGAATGGATAAGAATTAATAACAGATACTTAGGACAGGAAAGGAATTTAATGAAATAACATACATGAAATTTTGAGCACAAGTTTTTAATTTTAGTGATCCTTCTTATAGCCATACTGACTAAGGTTGTTTCTAAAGTCTGTATGGCTCTGATACCAATCTGTAGCGACCCCATTTTTTGATAATAAATTATCAACAATGGGATCCCTGTGTATACAGTGCTATTCCCTGGATCAGTAGCTAGCACACACAGTTTACAAATTGACATCACATCCATACATAATATTATTACAACGGTAGCAGTAATTTAAGTTCATACAAACATATTACAAGCCAAAAACTTAAAACAGCAGTAGAAGCATTATTTATCTTGTAGTTTGCCCCATAACCCGCAGGCAACAGACAAGGTAAACATCCCTAGAAAGAGGCGTGATCGTTATCCCCGAATTCTGAAGCGTCAAAAACATTGTCGGGGTACTCAGAGTCATCACCTAAAAATAATATTGATAGCAAGATTGAGTACATTGTGTACTCAGCAAGACTTGTAGTGTTTAACAAATGCAGAATAAATAAAATGCAGGTTATAACAATGGAGAAGTTTGTACAGTTATTTTGCAGTTGCACAATTAAATCATAGCATAAGTAGATTGAAATCGAGATATTACAAAAGAGCAGTTTCATTGATAGCAAAAATATTGATCAAGTCATTCAACATCACAGCATAGTCTCCCCGACTAGATTAATCCATTCTTATGCCATCCCCTGACATACACATATTTCAAAGCACCAGTTTCCCATCAAATCAATTTTTGAAATAATAAAGTCTAGCTATGTGATGACGTCACCAAGTGCCCTTGACCGCAGGCACGGCTAATTAATTAGATTCATACTCTGCAGAGTTGTACAACTTTACCCATAAGAATTGATCTACCATTTTTGCAAGGCCATTTAACACACTTCCTTTGGTGTGTTAGCATGGTGATCAAAACATAATCGTTACATTACTTAAACTCAACTTTGTACCAGCCCAGTGACGTTAGTCCTTATTATGGAGAAGAAACAAGAGTGGCAGACATACCCTGTCTTTTATAAAAACAATGTATGTAGTACCCTACAATATGTGTCCCTTCCCATAATAAAGGCATAATCGTTGTTATGGATATGCATTTACCCATACCAAGTATGGAAGCCTCTCAAGCAGTCCTACCTGAATGCTTCTACTTTCTCCGCCTACCAATGTGCAAAGTTAGATTCAAGTAATTTAATAGATTACGATTGTCCCATACCAGTACTCATGGTTGTACGGTTTCCTTGGTTTGTAAGCAACCCATAGCTCAGTCCTTAGCTTGATACGTGCGACACTCCACCCTAACTACGTACAATCCCTTTGTACATCCGTCTAATGCCATTAATCGCTCGCATCGAAATTATAATTTTATTTTGGAATTTGTAATTAAAATACCAAGAGTGACAACATGTCATTCCAAGAAGTTCAAATTCCCAAGAAGTAGTTTTAATTTAATCATCTACTTCGCTTCTACTTAAGCATGACTAAGCATTGCTAATATTCTTATATACCCATTTATCAATCTATATAAATACTCCCATATCCTTATGGTTGACAAGGTGCACATAATCAAATTTATGAGGACAGTTCCAAGAATTTACAGGCTTATCTACCTTCAACCCAACATAGCATTTTTATGAATAAGTAAACGCATGCATAATAGTTTTGCAAACCATTAAAAGATAACTAATTAAAATATTAGGAACAAAATGGTCAAGGAGGTGCTTGCCTTGCTGATCAACGTCTGGTAAGTAATCCGGATAAAGATCAGTATCGTCATCTACCAACTCCAGATCGTCGCAATCTTTTCGTTGATTCGCACAAGAAACAATAAATCCAGTAAGAACAAATGAAAGGCAAAAAGGAACATTCAAATAAAACTCAAATAAAGGCATATAGATCAACAACATAATTATAAGTAGTGCTTAAGTGTGCATATTGTTTTATTATTTGTGATTATTATTATCTAACACTTCATGCTTTATATGAACCATTCTTTTTATTATTTCATCGAATTCAAGACGCAAAATAGTTTTAGAATGAAAAGATCATAATACATCAAATGGTTAAATCGGATTCAGACTCAAAGAAATATGTTTATAAATTTCAAAATTCATTTATTCAGTTCCTTCTCTATATTTCTTTTAGGTTTATTCTTTAAATCTTCATGTGCACAGTATGGGATATATGTACATAGGTACCTTCATTATTACCAATATATATGCACAAGCTCTTGTATTACATATTATTCATGTGTGTATTATAACTCCAGATCAGTATGGATACAATTCTTGGTCTTACTGTTATTTTATTCTTTAAAATGTACTTTAATAAAAGTTTCTAAATTTCTTTTTTCCATTTTCTCATTTTTATCATGTTGATACAATCCTTTATAGAAAAGATCACAAAGCAAATTGAACTTTCAGATATTTTTACATAATTAAACTGCTGGCAATACAAGGTTTACAGAGAAATTATTATTAATATAATTTGAATTTAACTACAGATTATTTGTGCTTTATCTATTTTACTCTTTTCTTTTTAACTTTATATTTTAATATTTTTCCAGAGCAAGCTTTTCAAATATTTTTATATATTCTGAAAGGCATTGATTTTTGATGTATTTAGCAATTGGTTTCATTTCATTTCGATTAAAAACGCAAAAGATATTCAAGTTTAAAGTTTGACCCGAATTGAAAAATCAGGGAAAAATAGCAAAATGCGTTTTCATCAAACTGAAAGCGTATTTTGGCTTCTCTCTACTGTGCTCAGTCAAAAACACAGCATTCACTGACAGGCCGGCCCCACTTCGCAGTGACCCGAAACAGAGCACGGAGTTCCTGGCTCGCCGGCGGCGATTGACGGCCGGAGGGACGGAATGGGTAGCACCACTGGCTTCCTCACGCCATTCCGAACCCAGTGGTGGTACCGATTCACCCCGGCGATCACCGGAGCTACCTCGCCGTCATGGCCGAGCGGCGGCGAAGGAAGCGGCGGGTATCGCCGGCGGCAGAGAGCATCTCCGGTTGAATGGGTTCCGGTTCTAGTATCAGTGATCATTATGCTTTCCATTTTGGCTATTGGGAACTACGGAAATGCACTGAGGAGTCTTACCACCATTCACCGGATCTGGGGAAGAAAGGGGGCACGGCGGCAGGACGGCTCGGTGGATAATTCCTGGGAACAATAGAGGGCTTTTGATGCTCTACATTTATTAATGCTAAGGCCAAATTGAATTTGCGTTTGATCAAGTATACCTTTGTTAATTCGTGATGAACAGAAAGGTTTAGTCCTTCGGTTGAGCTCGTATTGAGAAGGATTTGGCGGTGATCAGTGGACCACAAGGCATGGAGCCAGAGGGGAAATGATCAGCACCCTATTGCGACTCAGAACCAGGTATTTATAGATGGAGGATGGCATCGGAGAGGCTTACATCTGGTGGCGAATTGGCGGGAAGCTTCGCTGAGCTCACAACAGAGAGGGAACAGGCGGCGCTGGGTTGATTCAATGAACGGCGGCGACGTGGCGACTTCAGGAGGGAAGGTTAGTTCAGGAAATTCGCGAATTGCACCGGTGGCGCGAGCTACAGAGGCGAAATCATGGCGGCACATGCGCAGGGCTTCGGCTGAGAGGTGGAGGAAGACGACAGAGAGTGTCGCTGACAAGTGGGGCCTCAAACAGGAGTTGCCCCACACAGCAGAGACAGAGGAGATGAACTTCAAGTTTTCTGCGAGAAGAGCTGGATAGATTCAATGGTTCCATTTCACGTCTTGTCAAACAATTTATGGGGATTTAACTGAATGATGTGGGAATAGTTATCTACACTCTAAAAAATTTTAGGACAAAAATGTTCATCACAGAATTTATAAAAATTCTGACAAGTTACTGTGCTCAGTTTTACGTTTTCTGATCTCGATTTATTTAGGTGTCCATATCTTATTTAAAATTTTGGAAAAATTTTCTGGTAATTCATTTCGACCATATGAGAATAATGTAAAATGTGCAACTTCCAATTCGTTGTATTTTATTTATTAAAATTCTGACACTTGGATTTCCAGATTTTCATTAATTTAGTTTTTGAATTTTTAGAAATAACAAATCTAATGATTATCCTCTACAATTTTTACTGTATATGAATCTGCCAGGGTAAAGATAATATAAAAATTTTCACACCATATTAATGCGGGAATATGTTTATTAAATTCTGACATTATTACTGTTTCTAGTCAAAATTTATTAATTCACCTTTCATTTCAATTTTAATGCATGGATATGACTTTAAAAATTAATATTTAGATTTAATGGATAATTACAGGATTTTTAATGAATTTTATTATATATTTTTTTTTCAACTCTTTTCTCATTACTTATTGCTTTGACAAATAATTATGAAAAGAGTTTCCTTTGCAAGAAATATTCAAGAAAAACAAGAAAAACCAGAGAAAATTCAGGAAAAACCAATAAAGCACAAATTCAAATTATTTCAATAATTTATTAAATTTTTATTACCTTATGGAATTTCCAAGATGTTACAGATCTACCCCCCTTACAGAAATCTCGTCTTCGAGATTTGGCGAGGGTTAGAAGAAATCGGGGAATTCTTTGCGTAGAAGGCCTTCGCGTTCCCATGTAGCTTCTTCTTCCGAATGATTGCTCCATTGAATTTTCAGCATTTTGTGAGATTTGTTCCTTGTGTGTCTTTCTGCTTCCTCGAGAATACGGATGGGATGTTCTCGATAAGACATATCAGGTTGTAGATCAATATTTTCTAGATTGGTGAGTTCAGTAGGAATACGAAGACACTTTTTAAGTTGAGATACATGGAAGACGTTATGGACTTCGGATAATTGGGGTGGCAACTCCAACTTATAAGCCATTTCACCCATTTTCCCGAGAATTTTATAGGGTCCTATATAGCGAGGAGCAAGTTTTCCACGGATTTGAAATCGACGAACTCCGCGGAGTGGTGAGACTTTGAGATAAACAAAGTCGCCAATTTCAAAGCTGAGGTTACGCCGACGATGGTCGGCATAACTTTTCTGGCGGGATTGAGCTTCTTTCAATCGACTCTTTATTAATTCCACTTGCTCTTGAGCCTCTGGATAAGATTTGGTCCAAAGAATTTTCTTTCTCCTACTTCAGACCAAAAGAGAGGAGTTCTGCACTTTCTTCCGTAAAGTGCTTCAAAAGGTGACATTTTGAGACTGGCTTGGAAGCTATTGTTATATGAAAATTCCGCAAAAGGTAAGCTTTTCTCCCAACTAGTGCTATAAGATAGCACACAGGCTCTTAACATGTCTTCTAATATTTGATTTGTTCTTTCTGTTTGCCCGTCCGTTTGAGGATGATAAGCAGTGCTAAAGTTTAACTTTGTTCCCAAAAGATTATGCAAGCTTTCCCAGAAACGAGATGTAAACTGGGAACCTCGATCAGAAACAATGGTCTTTGGGACACCATGAAGACGAACAATATTTTCCAAATACAGTTCGGCAAGCTTATCTCCAGAATAAGTGGTCTTGACGGGTATAAAGTGAGCCACTTTAGTTAATCGGTCGACAATTACCCAAATAGAGTCACTGCCTTTTCTCGTTTTTGGTAGACCAGTTATGAAGTCCATATTTATGTCATCCCATTTCCATTCTGGAATTTTTAAAGGTTGAAGAAGTCCGGCAGGGCGTTGATGTTTAGCTTTAACTCGCTGGCATATGTCGCAAATTGCAACATAAGCGGCGATATCCTTTTTCATACCGGGCCACCAATACTCTTGTTTAAGATCTTGGTACATCTTTGTACTTCCGGGATGGATTGAAAGTGGTGATTCATGAGCTTCTTTTAAGATCATGTTTTTAAGCTCAGAATCATTAGGAATATAGATTTGATTCTTGTATAGAAGTATCCCATCAGAACTTTCTTTAAATTCAGACTCAACATCTTGTTTTAATTCTTCCCTGATCTTGATAATAGCATCATCTTTAAGTTGGGCTGCTTTGATAAGAAATTTCAAAGTTGGTTGCACTTCCAACGCAGATAGAAATCCCTTCTTAACAACTTCCAAATTAAGTTTTTGGAATTCTCTTTGCAATTCTGATTGATCAGTAAGAGCTGGAATTGAGATACAATGAAGTTTCCGACTAAGGGCATCAGCTACAACATTTGCTTTACCAGGATGGTAGTTGATACTGAGATCATAATCCTTGATTAATTCCAACCATCTTCTTTGTCTAAGATTTAGATCTGGTTGAGTGAAAAAGTACTTCAAGCTCTTGTGATCTGTGTATATATTGCATCGATTACCAAGGAGGTAATGACGCCAGATTTTTAGAGCATGAACTACGGCTGCTAGTTCCAAATCGTGGGTAGGGTAGTTCTGCTCATGAGGACGGAGTTGTCGAGAAGCATAAGCCACTACTCTGGACTCTTGCATCAAAACACACCCAAGTCTGTGTCGTGATGCATCACAATAGACATCAAAATTCTTATTAACCTCAGGCAACACAAGAACAGGTGTTGTGATTAATCTCTTCTTTAATTCTTGAAAACTAGTTTCGCATTCAGGGGTCCATTCAAACTTATTTTCCTTATTTAGTAGCTGAGTTAAAGGTCTAGCGATTTTGGAGAAGTTCTCGATGAAACGGCGATAATATCCTGCTAGACCGAGAAAACTTCGGACTTGAGGAACAGATGTAGGTTGTCCCCACTCTTGAATGGTTCGAATTTTTCCATGGTCAACAGAAATTCCTCCTTCTGAGAGAATATGCCCTAGAAATGCAACCTCTTTCAACCAGAATTCACATTTTTCAATTTTTGCATATAGTTTATGCTCTCTGAGTTTTTCAAGTACCATACGCAAATGCTGCGCATGATCTTCTTTTGTTTTGGAAAAGATAAGGATGTCGTCCATGAAGACCACTATGAATTTATCTAAGTATTCCATAAAGACTTTATTCATGAGGCGCATAAAACTGGCTGGAGCATTAGTAAGTCCAAAAGACATTACGGTGTACTCATACAATCCGTAACGTGTGATAAAGGCCGTTTTTGGAATATCTTCGGTCCTAATCTTCAATTGATAATATCCATGTTTTAAATCAATCTTGGAAAAGATATGAGCTCCATTTAGCTGATCAAACAAGTCATCAATGCGGGGAATAGGATATTTGTTTTTGATTGTGACTTCATTTAAGGAGCGATAATCTACGCACATGCGTATACCGCCATCCTTTTTGGGAACAAACAAAGAGGACTACCCCATGGAGATGAGCTAGGACGTATGAATCCTTTACTTAATTGCTCATTGATTTGATTTTTCAATTCTACTAATTCATATGGGGGCATACGATAAGGCGTTTAGAAATAGGTGTCTGTCCGGAACAAGATTTATGACAAATTCCATATCTCGATTAGGAGGTAATCCGGCAATTCTTACCGAAAGACATCGGGATATTCGAAACAATAGCTATTTTGCTAAGCTCTTCTATGATAGTTGAACAGAGAAATGACTGTGGTTTGGAAGTATTTTTAGTTGGCAAGAAGTGCACTTGAGTTCTTACGGATTAGTAAGAGAAATAGATTTATTTGCACAGTCTATTCGTCCTTTATGTTTGGATAACCAATCCATACCAAGAATAATATCAAGACCTTGAGTTTCAATGATTATGAGGTCTGCATGGAATATTACTTCATTGATTTCAATGCTGATTCTAGGACAAAAACTAGTGGTTTTGATTTTTGCTCCGCGAGAAGAAATTATCATGTTGAAAGGCAAAAGATCAACAGAGATTTTGTTTTGATCAACGAATTTCTTGGAGATAAAAGAATGTGAAGCTCCAGAATCGAATAACACCAAAGTCGGCACCGAGTGGACAAGTAGCGTACTTATTACCACATCGGGTGCTTCAGTTGCCTCCTCGGCGGTCACATGATGCAAGCGACCACGAGCAGGTCCTGGAGTGTTACTTGGAGCTGTCTTGTTGGGTTGTGGTCCGCTAGATCCTTGCGGACGGCCTGGAGGTCGATGTTGCGCTCCTTGGGACTGCAACTGAGATGGATTTCTTTTGGGGCATTTATTTGCATAATGCCCGCGCTCATTGCATACAAAACATGTTATATTAGCCGCTTGATTTTTCGCAGCTACAGGCTTCTTTTGAACATTGGTGGGGCGTGCAGTTGGTTGTGGGCGAGGAGCTTGATATTGCGAAGCTTGCCCTTGGCGTCTTTGCTGGAGAGGTGGAGTTGAAAATCTTGGATTTGATGTTTGTCCAACACGGGACTTGGAAGGATTGGCATTCATTCTTTTCTGTGCCACCCACTTCCGTTTTCTTGATTCCGCAATTGTTCGAGTGCCTTGTTCCACTCGAAGGGCTTTATCCACCAGCGTTTGAAAATCATGGATGTCATGCGCCACCAAGGTCCATTTGATTTCATCATTCAAATGCTCTCTAAAGTGTTCCACTTTCTTTTCTTCTGTGGCAATCTCTGAAAAAGCATATCTGGACAGGTGGTTGAAGCGCTGAAGATACTCTACCACAGACAAATTGCCTTGGCGAAGATCAAGAAACTCTTTTTTCTTAAAATTCATCAGACTGGATGGAATATGAGTTTTACGGAAAGCTTCTTTAAAAGATTCCCAAGTGATGGTCTGTCCTGGAGGTATCATGGCTTGAAAATTTTCCCACCAAGCTGCTGCAGGTCCTTCTAGCTGATAGGATGCATACAACACTTTTTCCAAATCAGTGCACTGAGCAATAGCCAGCTTGCTCTCCATAGAATGAAGCCAGTCGTCAGCCTCTAAAGGATCAGTTGTGGAAGAAAAAGTAGGAGGTCGAGTTCTAAGAAACTCATTTAGTTTGGAATAATTTGGAAAATTTCCATTACCATTTCTAGCAATGGTGGCATTGATGTTGGCGGTGTTTTGGTCCATTTGTTGCAAGAGTAAGGTATCCACTTATCGATTTCGTTCGATCATGGCGAGCACTTGTGCCATGGTTGGGGGTTCTGGCAGGTGTTCTTCTGGAATAGGATTTGATTGATTTTGAGGTGGGGGTGGAGCATCGCGATTTGTAGGTTGAGGTGATGAAGCTCTAGAAGGGTGCATTGGATTTGGTTGAGCTGGCGTTGGAATTACATTCTCTTGAGATCGGATAACTGGAGTAGCTTCACTTGCCAAAAGATGACTAAGAGATCTTGTAACTGGCATCCTGAAATGACAATAAGAATTGTTTTAGTAGCATGGATAAGTAATAAACAAATAATATTAAATTTTATGATTATTGGTCAGGGTATTATTATTATTTTTTTTACAAGGATCATCTCATCGGCAATTTTCACTTCAATGTTATATATCAACGAGAGATATCCATACAATAACACCAATAAAACTTCTCAAAAGGCGCCATACAACATCAAAATTTACATACATAGTCTATACATCTATTGCCCTGAACTAACTGGATGACCCGGTTTTTATTTTTTTTTAACAGTATGCGCTCTTACAGTTGAAATTTACTGTTCTCTAATTAAATTGTTGGACATCATCTGTATACCTTAGATCGCGGTAAAATAATGATGATTCTAAGCCATACTGCTTTTCTTAACTAGAAGGTAAAAGATGAGGATTTAACGTTCCAGCTAGCTAAAAATTGCTGCAATTTTTTTTTCACGTTGGTTACCTTCCTGTTATTTATATCTTCACGATCATTTCTGTGATTTCATACAAGCTTCATATGTGCAAGCATAAGACTTCATATTAGTATTAAGCGTTTCGCCACTTTGTTGTAGTAGTCTGCGTTCTAATTCTTAATCCTGGAATGACTCTATGTTTTGACTTATGGTATTATTTTGCATCGCGGCATATTACTTAATCTTTATGTATGGTAGTGGCATGATTATATATTTTATAACCATTTAGCATTTTATTAATTTTGAAATTAAATTTATGTTTTTCCTACCGTGAATGTTTCTGTTGGTTTACCTGCAACATTAACCCATCTTGTCTTGTTGGTTATCTATATCATTTTTAAAGAGGAATGATTAGTAACCAGCAAGAAGAAAGGGTTTCAATAGCTATTTATTTATCACTATTATTTATAGCATTATTTTCTTCATCAACCCATTCTGTTCTAGTTCCATGTCTTAAATTTTTTTTTGAGTCTTTTTATGATTTTAAATTTTCTTGCTGAAATGCTTATTGAGGTTTGTCATGTCGTGAAAATTTTAACTTTTATGCTAAATATTCACGAATGCAATCTAGTACACTCAGAAAATAAAATTCTGCAAACCAAAAGCTTCCATTCATATATAATATCTTACATATGACATAGCACCATACCAACTTCTACATCTGATATGTCACATACTACAATACCAACTTTCATAACAACTATTTTACATGCTACATTACCAAAATCAGCCCTTACCATCTATTTTACAAAAGGGCATTTGCTAATACTAAGACATACCAACCACTCTAGTCACTAGGCGCTACCCAACCGGCGAACTCAGTCTCAAGACACTCGGTCTTCAGTGGTGGTGGATCTGAAGAACTCCCTCCTGTGACAGGAGAAACCTCTCGCTGTGGAGCAGGTGGTGAAGGAGGACGGCGCGAGGTAGATGGCGTGGACTCCGCAAGGCGCCTAGCAAGACGAGGTCTACTCCCACCAACGGACATGCGGGCTATACGACGATGAGTGGTAGGTACAGCAGGAGCAGGAGGTGGTGTAGCAATGATCGGCAAAGCAGTGGTGCGGGGAACAACAGTCTGCGGTACCCATGACGGAGCGTGAGATAAACCCCATGTTGATAAACGGGGATATCACTCCCTCTAGGTATCCCACACGGCGACGACAATCCACTGCCTCCTGTGCCACTCGGCGGTGATGCTCATCCGTCGCATTGCTAAACTCCACTAAACTGTGCAACTTGCCCATGCGGATGTCTGAAGGATCTGGATATGTGGTCTCTCCCTGTGGTGATCTAGCTGGGTAAAGGCGGTAGGCGGTATGTAACTCAGGTAGTGCATGGTGTAGACGCACTATGGCAGTGTAGGCAGCATCGTCCATAGCAACCTCCATAGTAGATCCATACCCCTCAAAATAACGCCACCCTCATCCATAGGAGTACGGGCCGACATGCGCCTAGTAGCATACTCTATGGTGGATGAACTCAAAGGACATAGTACACCATGTAGCGTGGATTTTCAGTGTAATGGGCTACTTCCATCATCCTTGCTAATACCCCTCGAATCCCAACCTCTTGTTTCTCATTATTCTCATAGCATAAAATGATGTCCATCTGTATAGTTAAAAAGAAAGATTAGAATTTTTCAATAAGAATGGATAAGAATTAATAACAGATACTTAGGACAGGAAAGGAATTTAATGAAATAACATACATGAAATTTTGAGCACAAGTTTTTAATCTTAGTGATCCTTCTTATAGCCATACTGACTAAGGTTGTTTCTAAAGTCTCAGATGGCTCTAATACTAATCAGAAGACCCCATTTTTGATAATAAATTATCAACAATGGGATCCTGTATACTGATGCTATTCCTGGATCAAGAGCTAGCACACAGTTTACAAATTGACATCACATCCATACATAATATTATTACAACTAGTAGCGATAATTTAAGTTCATACAAACATATTACAAGCCAAAAACTTAAAACAAAGATAGAGAAGCATTATTTATCTTGTAGTTTGCCCCATAACCCGTGAGGCAACAGACAAGGTAAACATCCCTAGAAAGAGGCGTGATCGTTATCCCCGAATTCTGAAGCGTCAAAAACATTGTCGGGGTACTCAGAGTCATCACCTAAAAATAATATTGATAGCAAGATTGAGTACATTGTGTACTCAGCAAGACTTGTAGTGTTTAACAAATGCAGAATAAATAAAATGCAGGTTATAACAATGGAGAAGTTTGTACAGTTATTTTGCAGTTGCACAATTAAATCATAGCATAAGTAGATTGAAATCGAGATATTACAAAAGAGCAGTTTCATTGATAGCAAAAATATTGATCAACTCATTCAACATCACAGCATAGTCTCCCCGACTAGATTAATCCATTCTTATGCCATCCCCTCACATACACATATTTCAAAGCACCAGTTTCCCATCAAATCAATTTTTGAAATAATAAAGTCTAGCTATGTGATGACGTCACCAAGTTGTAATGTCCCGAATTTTGGCCTGATTTTAACTTTGGAGTTATTTGAATTTTTATGAATTAATAAACCTTTATTTGCATTTATTTGGATTTATCAAAATTTTCTGGGATTTATTGGATTTAATTCACATTTATTTAAAATATCCTTCTCTTGATTAATTAATATCAGGAAAATTATTTATTAAAAATAAATGAAAATATTTTACTTAGGCTCAAAATGCTCTGAAATATTTTCTTGAATTTTTCTAGAATTTTTTGAGTATTTTTAGAGCTCCAAATAAATACTTTGAATTACTGGAATTATTTTTATTGGAAAAAGTCAGAAATTTCGTAGCTACAGTGCTGGGCCGAGCCCAACACTGTGCTAACCCTAGCGCCGCCGATTCGGGTCCGTGCGATTTCCATCGGACGGTTGTTATTAATCCGCGTCGTTCGTGCTCTGGGTTCGTTGGATCCGCCTGACTCGGCCGTTAGATGGTCGACGCGTGGCATCATTCACCGAACCGTTATTCACTCAGCACCGTTGGATCGCGATCGAACAGTCGATGTGACTGCTCGGTCTCAGGATGAAGCGCTCTGCCGCACCGCCGCTCACTGTTGGCCGCCGAGATTCGTCAGGGATTTGCACGCGCTCCAAGGCGTCTCGACGACAGTGCTATGGCTCATTAAATCGGTCTCCTCACCCCGCACATTTGGTCGGTTCGCTCATTTACTCTCGTGCACCATAGCTCTCTGAGAAGCTCGCCGTAGTAGCCACACTCCTCCGCCACGGTTTTCGTCGCGTCCTACCGTCGTCCGTCCGTCTCCGCCGCCGCCGAGGCCCTCACCAAGTTCATCGAGCCAAGACGCACCCGTGTGGTTACTTCTTCACGCCGGAGAGGCCCGGAATCGCCCGCGCCTCCTTCTTCTTCTCCACGTCCGGCGACAAGTGCCGCCGCCCCTTCGTCGAACTTCGCGACTCACCACCACCGTCGGATTTGCATCGGACGCTCACGGTAAAGCCACGTTTCTCTCTTTTGAATTCAAAGCGAAGCGGTACTAGTAAATCTTGGCCGTAGGATCTTAATCGTCTGGCTTGGATTGTGCCACGTAAGCTAGAGAATAGTAAACCCGCTGGTTACTGGTAGCCGTCGGATTCTCATCGATCGGACGAGGTTGCGCCACGTCTTTCCCCGTAGAGTTGAGTTGCATATGCGCCGGTGAATCCCGACCGTTGGATGGTAATCGAACGGCTCTGGGACGTCCACGTAGTCCTGGGAATAGTAAACCGTGCGGATAACCGTAGCCGTAGATCTCCAATCTAACCGTCGCTATTGCGCCACGTAGGCTTAGTAGCAGTGCACCGTTCGGGTATCGACCGACCGTTGGATTCGAATCCAACGGCCGGGAAGAACTGCGCTGCGTGGCTTGATACTTCCTCGCCGCGTGTCGGTCTCTGGTTGGCCCTAGCACTATTCACCGGGCCCACTTGTCAGTGGGTGAACCGCCGGTCGTGCTGACGTCAGCATGACGTCAACTGGGCCCACGTGTCAGCAGTCGAACCGACGTGGCAGCCTCTGGTGCCGACACGTGTCGCCGAGAGGATTAATCGTATTTTTCAGTAAGAAAATAAATAAAGAAATCCGGTTTTGTATTTAATTGAATTTCAGCAAACTTGAAAATGCTATAACTTTTGCATTTTAACTCGGATTTGGGTGATTCCAGTGCCCAAAAATTTGTAAAAATGTGAACTATTTAATGGTGATTTTTAATTTATTTTTGGTGCGGGTCTTGCTGTCTGTAATGAGTGTTTATTGTATACTTGCTTGTGTGCGCGTAGACCCCGAGTTGCCGGAATTCGCCGAAGGAGAATTTGAGGACCCGTCGCAGAGCTTCGACCAGAACCAATCGCTGTTTGAAGGCAAGTCATGCTTTGATCATTTTGCGCCTAGATTTCCAAATATATTTTGATTTCCATATTGCATGCTATGTTAAGTACGAATATTATTGTTTAAATTGGGAAATGGTAGTTAAAAGCCAAACTTGATTATGCCACCTTGATTATAATGTTTATATGCCCTGAAATCCTTGTCCACCCTAAGATGTTTAATATGTTGGATGCTAATATGATGCCAACACGGGAGGCTAGACCGTGATTAGTCGCTTAGCCCGCTATTTGCGTTGAATGTCTTTCAAATTGCAAACGAATGTTGACTAAATAATTATGGAACGCATTTTGAAGTAATGCGATGATCTCATGAAATGGAATTGAGGGTAGCGACCTGTGTGGTTCTACTCGTACAATGAAGTGGGCATTGGCATGTGTTGCAATAATGCAAAACTGGGTGGGAAATGATTTGGACCGGGGCAAGTGGCAAGAAGGCTTCGTGCCGGGTGGGCCTGTGTGCCAACGGGATGTATTGGGATTGTGAAGGCTGTGTGCCGAAAAGTATAAACTGGATGTCTTGCCCGGGACAATTAAGGACTTAACCTTGCGAGCCTTTGAACTGAGTTCCGTGTACAACCACTTGTCCGGAATGGGACGGACCAAGTTCAGTAGGTTTCTAATATCTTTCCTTTGATACCTCGGGTGACAGCATACGCAGGTATAACTGTTTGGGGAGCGTGCACTGCTTGCGGCTTGGTACCCATCTAACGGTATGTGCCTGTTCTAAGCTTTGGCTCTGTGTGAGGGAAGTGTTAGAAAGGCAATACTGGAGAGGATCACTGGCTAAGTGTTAGTCTCTGAAAGACTTTGTTGCAATCAATCACCTGTGTGGTGAGCGACTGTATCCTGTGGGTAAAGTGTACAGCCTCTGCAGAGTGTGTGTGTGCGGTGATTACAGTCAAGGGTTAGATTTTCAAAATAAAATGTGGAATGGGTGGCTGTGTGCCAAAAGAATGATGAATCAAACTAGGGCTGTGTGCCAAACTCTTGAAAAAGAATTGAGAAATTAATTATTATATTGGTTTTATTGCTTTTAATCTAATAGGATTACCTATTTAAAAGAAATGCTGCTTTATGCAAAATAACCAATTAAGCCTTTCCTTGGAATAAGCCATGCATGTAGTAATAGACCTGCATTGTGCATGACTTGTTGAGTATGTTGTATACTCACCCTTGCATCGACAAAAACCTCAGAAGAAGAAGCCGTGCCAGCATGGAATGAAGAGTTCGTCGAAGGCCAGGAAGACTAAGGGGTTGAGCCGCACTCAGTAGCCTGTGGCTATGAAGGGTTCTTGTTTTACTTTTGCTTCCGCTGATAAACTTGTGCTACTTTGATATTTATCGCCCTGCGTGGCGAGTTATTGTAAGGTGACCATAAGGTCATGTAACTCGATTATATTATGCTTGAAGTACTATATTATTTATTTCCACTGCGTATGATTGTGGTACTTCAACCTGTTTATCCTGTGTGTACTAGCGTAATCCTGGACTAGTACAGAATACACAGAGTGTCCGAATCCATGAAAAATTTGTGGCACGACAGGGATGGTATCAGAGCCATACTGCCTGTAGGACTTAACCCTAGTTAGACTGGCCGTCTTAGAGTACAAGTTAATTTCTAAAGGATAAAATCTGGACAAGAATGATTCAATGAAATCTTGACTTATCCCTTCTTCCTTACTTCATACCTATGCTGTATTCTGTTATTACTTTTGTATTCCTTTAAAAATTTTAGTTCTGACGCGTTGCTTTGGCAGATGCGGATGGTTCACTCTTTTGGCGAGCGCCACGGAGGCTACGCAGCGGAGCTCTGGAGGATGCTCCAGGTGTTGGGAGGTTTCGACCGTCCTCTCTACCGATCCCGCACCTGGATAGTCAACGGGATTGCTCGCGGATGGGAGACTACTCTTACCCTGTACGCTCGGGAGCACGCGCGTGCTAGTCGTCCGCTTCGCCTCGCGGTGAAGCAAGCTAGCTAAGAGGCGGGCATACAGGAGTGTGCCCGGGTTGCGCTACGTCGGATCAGTAGGGACCACGGTTACGAGCTGTGGGATACCGCTTTCCGTGTGCACCCGCACGCGGGAGGACCCCTTCAGGCACGCTTGGAGTTGGAGGACGATGCCGCCGTCGTGCACCTGGGCCGTTTCGCTGCTGCACAGGAGGAGGTCATGGATGCCACAACTGCAGAGCTACAGGCCGTCTACCGCACCCTGGAGGAGACCAAGGTTGCTCTGCGGGAGACCCGGATGCACGCCGTCCAGAGGATCGCTGAGCTGGAGGAGGCCCTCTACGGTCACAGAGAGCCAGACGCCGTCATGGAGCTCGACGACGATGACGAGGAGGAGCCGCAGGAGCCAGCACCCGCGCCAGAGGACCAGCAGCTAGTGGAGGCCCCAGCTGCACCAGTGGGAGGGCATGGGGACCAGTTTGCCCCGATGCCAGCTCACCTGCCAGCGTACGTGATCGGCGAGCCAGAGCCAGGATGGCTTGAGGAGTGATGTTTCCTCAGAGTTGCAGGGATCAGCTTTTGCGTTGGGACTCACCTGTGTTGAGTCGCGTCTTTATTTCAGCTTAGCTATGCGATGTTGTAATGAACTATTTGATGTGATGTTTGTGACTACTGTGTGGTTGCATAGACCCTAGACTATGTAATAAACCATACTTAATTATTATCTATGCTCGATTGTTTAGTGGTCTTTAAGTTACACCTGTTTCCCCCTTAAGTTCTTCTACTTGTCTATTCTTTTCCCCCTTATCTCTAAACCGTCAAGGAATCAGTAGATGGTGAATACTCGCAACAACGGAGCAGGAGGCAGTGGTTCACGTCACAGAGGCAGCCAGGACCAAACGCCACCACCTCAGACAGCACCGCCAGTGGATATGCAGAACCTAGGAGCATTTCTCGCTGCACAGACGCAGTTAATGCAGACAATGATGGCTACTGTGCAACAAATCAACACTCAAGCTGTCGCCAACAATCCAGTAAATAACAATATGCCCCGACCCTACTCAAGGCTATCTGAATTCATGAGAACACGTCCGCTGACTTTCTCAGGCAATGCCAGTCCACTAGAGGCAGACGATTGGTTGAGAACCATCGAAAGGAAATTACACATAACGCAGTGTGATGGAAACGAGAGGGTGCTTTATGCCTCTCACCAGCTCGAGGGAACCGCTGCTGAATGGTGGGAAAATTACTGCGCATCGCAGGAGAACCCGCAAGAAATTACATGGGAAGAATTCACCATGGCTTTCCGTCAATACCATGTACCGGAGGGTATCATGGAGCTAAAAAAGGAAGAATTCCGAGCGCTGAAACAAGGAAGCCAGTCAGTGGCTAATTATTTAAATAAGTTCACGCAATTAGCACGCTACGCTCCGGAAGACGTAGCAACTGATAAGGCCAGACAATCCCGCTTCATGAAAGGACTCAACACCGGATTGCAGGTGGCATTAATTACCCACAGCTTCCCGGATTTTCAGGAATTGGTAAACAAGGCGCTCATACTAGAGGACAAGCGCAAGGAACTGGATGATGGCCGTAAACGCCGTTTGGCACAACAGGGAGGACGCCATGGCCAGCAAAAATCAAGAATGATGCCCCAGCAGTTCCACAGGTTCCCGCAGGGAAACGTGGCCAGGACACCGTCACTGATGCCAAGGACAGTCGGACAAACCCCTCAGACTCCTGTCAGAGTTAATAATCAGAGTAGTGGAAATCAGCAGGTGGCAGGAAGGCGCTGCTACAATTGCAATGAAACCGGGCATTTCGCCAATGTGTGCCCCAAGAAAGGAGGTGTGACGCCAGTGCGTTTTAACCTTGGGAACACGCCTGCCAAGACCCCTGTCCAAGGAGGAAGTAGAGGACCTGCACCAGCCGGAGCTACACCGCAGGCATTCGCGCGAGGCCGAATCAACCATATATCCGCAGACGAAGTCCAGAATGCTACGGACGTCGTGCTCGGTAAGTTCCTTGTCAATTCAAAGGCGCCTACATGATTATTTGACTCAGAGCTTCAGATTCGCTCGCTTTCGAGATTTTGCCATGACAAATGACCTGGATATGGTTAACCTTAAAAGTACACTTCTAGTCCAATCCCCTGGATCAGAACTCCGTTCTAAGGTCGGATGTTCTGGAGTTAAACTACTAATAAAAGGAGTAGAGTTCCTAGCGAACCTTATTATACTAGATACCCAAACTCTAGATGTTATACTAGGAATGGATTGGTTATCTAAGCATAAGGCTGTATTAGACTGTGGACGAAGAGTCGTATCGGTCGAAAGCCCAAGTGGTAGGAAAGTGGAATTTCAAGCAATGGCAGTTCGAGAAGGGCAGATGTTAGTAAACAGTTTGGAAACCGTCAGTATAAGAGATGTACCAGTGGTCAATGAATACCCCGAAGTTTTTCCCGAGAAATTACCAGGAATGCCACCAGACAGAGACATAGAGTTCGTAATTGACTTAGTGCCGGGAACCGCGCCAATAGCAAAGAGACCATATCGGATGTCCACCGAAGAGCTAGTAGAGATGAAGAAGCAGATCGAGGAGTTGTTGGAAAAAGGATTTATCAGACCAAGCTCGTCACCGTGGGGAGCACCGGTCCTGTTTGTTAAGAAGAAAGATGGAAGTTTCTGAATGTGTATAGACTATCGCGCATTTAATGAAGTGACGATAAAGAATAAATACCCATTACCCCGGATAGATGATCTTTTCGATCAATTAAGAGGAGCAGGAGTATTCTCCAAGATTGACCTCAGGTCAGGATATCACCAGTTGAAAATCAAGACAGAGGACATACCCAAGACTGCATTTTCTTCGAGATATGGACACTATGAGTTCACGGTTATGTCATTTGGATTGACAAACGCACCTGCATACTTTATGAACTTGATGAATAAAGTATTTATGGAATATTTAGATAAATTTGTGGTCGTATTCATCGACGACATTCTGGTTTATTCATAGACAGATGAAGAACACGCCAAACATTTGAGGTTAGTGTTGGAAAAATTATGGGAACAACAGTTATACGCAAAATTTAGCAAATGTGATTTTTGGAAAAGCAAGGTAGATTTCTTAGGGCACGTCATGACCGCAGAAGGAATTGCAGTAGACCTAAGCAAAGTTGAGACAGTACTACATTGGGAGTCGCCAAAGACTGTTACGCAAATTCGGAGTTTTCTTGGGATGGCTGGTTATTGCCGCCGATTTATAGAAGGATTTTCCACAATTGCCAGGCCAATTACGCAATTGCTGAAGAAAGAAAAGAATTTTGTTTGGACACCAAACTGTGAGAGAAGTTTCCAAGAATTGAAGAAACGTTTGACATCAGCACCAGTATTAGTTCAACCAGATGTGCACCAGAGTTTTGACATTTACTGCGATGCATCACGCCAAGGGCTTGGATGCGTGTTCATGCAAAACGGAAAGGTAGTAGCCTATGCATCAAGACAATTAAGGCCATATGAAGGGAATTACCCAACGCACGATCTAGAACTAGCAGCAGTAGTGCACGCACTGAAGATATGGTGTCACTATCTTATTGGTAACAGATGTGAGATATATACAGACCATAAGAGCCTCAAGTATATCTTCACTCAGTCCGATCTAAATATGAGGCAAAGGAGATGGTTAGAACTGATCAAGGATTACAACATGGGAATTCATTATCATCCCGGCAAGGCCAATGTGGTGGCCGATGCCTTAAGTCGAAAAAGTCATAATCCAAATACGATAGTGGAAGAAGGCTAAGGAGAATTGTGCAAGGACCTTCAGAGATTGAAATTGGAAGTTGTTCCGGAAGGATTTGTAGCCGCTCTAGAGGTGAAACCTATTTTGGAAGACCAGATTAGAGAAGGTCAGAAGGACGATGAGAAGATCAAGCGAATCAAGGCTAAGATGGGGGAAGGACAAGCAAAGGAATTTAAGTTGGATGAACGTGGCACGTTATGGATGAAAGAGCGCATTTGTGTACCAAACAAAAAGGAATTAAAACAGTTGATATTGGAGGAAGCTCACGATTCCAAGTACTCGATACACCCAGGGAGCGCAAAGATGTATCAGGATTTGAAAGAAAGGTTCTGGTGGCCGAACATGAAAAGGGAAGTAGCTGAACACGTAGCACTATGTGATGTGTGTCAGCGAGTCAAAGCTATGCATCAGAGGCCAGCAGGACTGCTGCAGCCACTAAAAATACCAGAGTGGAAATGGGAAGAAATCGGAATGGATTTCATTACCGGATTGCCAAGGACGCAGGGAGGTTATGACTCCATATGGGTCATAGTAGATCGCTTAACCAAGGTCGCGCATTTCATACCGGTAAAGACGACCTATTCAGGAGATAAGTTAGCAGAGCTATACATGGCAAGGATCATTTGCTTACATGGAGTGCCAAGGAAGATAGTATCGGACAGAGGTACCCAATTTACCTCAAGATTTTGGGATAAATTGCATACAGCAATGGGAACCCGTTTGAATTTCAGTACAGCGTATCACCCGCAAACAGATGGACAGACTGAAAGAGTCAACCAAATATTAGAAGATATGTTGAGAGCCTGTACGCTAGCATATACATCAACTTGGGATAAATGTTTACCATATGCTGAATTTAGTTACAACAACAGCTACCAGTCTAGTCTGCAGATGTCACCTTTCGAAGCGTTGTATGGTCGACCCTGCAGAACTCCGTTGAATTGGAATGAGACTGGTGAACGTCGTGTCTTCGGACCAGACATACTTCAAGAAGCCGAAGAGCAAATAGCACTAATCAGAGAAAGGTTGAAAATCGCGCAGTCGAGGCAGAAGAGTTACGCGGACAACCGCCTTAGAGATTTGAGCTTTGAGCCTGAAGATTATGTGTATCTCAGAGTTACACCCCTTAATGGAGTCCAGAGGTTTCACAAAAAGGGTAAACTTGCGCCGAGATATGTAGGGCCGTTCAAGGTCGTAAGTCACAAGGGCGAAGTCGCATACCAATTGGAATTGCCGCAGTCATTAGCCGGAGTACACAATGTTTTTCACGTGTCGCAACTCAAGAAGTGTCTCCGAGTGCCTGAAGAACGAACGTCACTAGAAGAAGTCGAACTACAGGAAGACTTGACTTACAAAGAGCAACCAATAAAGATTCTGGATATAGTGGATCGGAAAACAAGGAGCAAAACAACTCGTTTCTGCAGAGTTCAGTGGAGCAATCACGCAGAAAGCGAGGCCACCTGGGAACGAGAGGAGGATCTGAAAAAGGAGTTTCCACACCAATTCTCTAGTTAAGCCTCGAATCTCGGGGACAAGATTCTGTTAAGGGGGGTAGATTTGTAACGTCCTGAATTTCGGCCTGATTTTAACTTTGGAGTTATTTGAATTTTTATGAATTAATAAACCTTTATTTGCATTTATTTGGATTTATCAAAATTTTCTGGGATTTATTGGATTTAATTCACATTTATTTAAAATATCCTTCTCTTGATTAATTAATATCAGGAAAAGTATTTATTAAAATAAATGAAAATATTTTACTTAGGCTCAAAATGCTCTGAAATATTTTCTGGAATTTTTCTAGAATTTTTTGAGTATTTTTAGAGCTCCAAATAAATACTTTCAATTACTGGAATTATTTTTATTGGAAAAAGTCAGAAATTTCGTAGCTACAGTGCCGGGCCGAGCCCAACACTGTGCTAACCCTAGCGCCGCCGATTCGGGTTCGTGCGATTTCCATCGGACGGTTGTTATTAATCCGCGTTGTTCGTGCTCTGGGTTCGTTGGATCCGCCTGACTCGGCCGTTAGATGGTCGACGCGTGGCATCATTCACCGAACCGTTATTCACTCAGCGTCGTTGGATCGCGATCGAACGGTCGATGTGATCGCCGATCTCGGGACGGCGCTCTCCGCCGCCGCCACCGCTGGGCGCCAAGATTCGCTGAGGATTTGCACGCGCTCCAAGGCATCTCGGCGACGATGCTATGGCTCATTAATCGGTCTCCTCGCCCGCACATCTTGGCCGGTTCGCCATTTACTCTCGTGCACCCTAGCTCTCTGAGAAGCTCGCCGTAGTAGCCACACTCCTCCGCCACGGTTTTCGTCGCGTCCCGCCGTCGTCCGTCGATCTCCGCCGCCGCCGAGGCCCTCACCAAGTTCATCGAGCCAAGACGCACCTGTGTGGTTACTTCTTCACGCCGGAGAGGCCCAGAATCGCCCGCGCCTCCTTCTTCTTCTCCACGTCCGGCGACAAGTGCCGCCGCCCCTTCGTCGAGCTTCGCGACTCACCACCACCGTCGGATTCGCATCGGACGCTCACGGTAAAGCCACGTTTCTCTCTTTTGAATTCAAAGCGAAGCGGTACTAGTAAATCTTGGCCGTAGGATCTTAATCGTCTGGCTTGGATTGTGCCACGTAAGCTAGAGAATAGTAAACCCGCCGTTACCGGTAGCCGCTTGATTTCATCGACGGACGAGGTTGCCCACGCTTTCCTCAGAGTTGAGTTGCATATGCGCGGTGAATCCCGACCGCTGGATGGTAATCGAACGGCTCGACGCCCACGTAGTCTCGGAATAGTAAACGTGCGGATAACCGTAGCCGAGATCTCCAATCTACTGCCGCTATTGCGCCACGTAGGCTTAGTAGCGAGTAATCGTTGGTATCGACCGATCGTTGATTCAATCAACGCATCGAAGAATCGCGCTGGTGGCTTGATACTTCCGCGCCGCGTGTCGGTCTCTGGTTGGTCCTAGCACTGTTCACCGGGCCCACTTGTCAGTGGGTGAACCGCCGGTCGTGCTGACGTCAGCATGACGTCATCTAGGCCCACGTGTTAGCGGCCGAACCGACGTGGCAGCCTCTGGTGCCGACACGTGTCGCCGAGAGGATTAATCGGATTTTTCAATAAGAAAATAAATAAAGAAATCCGGTTTTGTATTTAATTGAATTTCAGCAAACTTGAAAATGTTATAACTTTTGCATTTTAACTCGGATTTGGGTGCTTCTAGTGCCCAAAAATTTGTAAAAATGTGAACTATTTAATGGTGATTTTTAATTTATTTTTGGTGCGGGTCTTGCTGTCTGTAATGAGTGTTTATTGTATGCTTGCTTGTGTGCGCGTAGACCCCGAGTTGCCGGAATTCGCCGAAGGAGAATTTGAGGACCCGTCACAGAGCTTCGACCAGAACCAATCGCTGTTTGAAGGCAAGTCATGCTTTGATCATTTTGCGCCTAGATTTCCAAATATATTTTGATTTCCATATTGCATGCTATGTTAAGTACTTAATATTATTGTTTAAATTGGGAAATGGTAGTTAAAAGCCAAACTTGATTATGCCACCTTGATTATAATGTTTATATGCCCCAAATCCTTGTCCACCCTAAGATGTTTAATATGTTGGATGCTAATATGATGCCAACACGGAGGCTAGACCGTGATTAGTCGCTAGCCCGCTATTTGCGTTGAATGTCTTTCAAATTGCAAACGAATGTTGACTAAATAATTATGGAACGATTTTGAAGTAATGTGATGATGTCATGAAATGGAATTGAGGGTAGCGACACTGTGTGGTTCTACTCAGACAATGAAGTGGGCATTGGCATGTGTTGCAATAATTCAAAAGCTGGGTGGGAAATGATTTGGACCGGCAAGTGGCAAGAAGGCTTCGTCTTAGGGTGGGCCTGTGTGCCAACGGGATGTATTGAGATTGTGAAGGCTGTGTGCCGAAAAGTATAAACCGGATGTCTTGCCCGGACAATTAAGGACTTAACCTTGCGAGCCTTTGAACTGAAGTTCGTGTACAACCACTTGTCCGAATGGGACGGACTTAGTTCAAGAGGTTTCTAATATCTTTCCTTTGATACCTCGGGGTGTGAGCATACAGAGGTATAACTGCTTGGGGAGCGCACTGTCTTTGCGGCTTGGTACCCATCTAACGGTATGTGCTCGTTCTAAGCTTTGGCTCTGTGTGAGGAAGTGTTAGAAAGGCACATCGAGAGGATCATCGCTAAGTGTTAGTCTCTGAAAGACTTTGTTGCAATCAATCACTGTGTGGTGAGCGATCGATCCTGTGGGTAAAGTGTCTGACCTCTGCAGAGTGTGTGTGTGAATCTATTGAATAGCCGTGTCCACAGTGATCGACATTGCTCGGTGATTACAGTCAAGGGTTAGATTTTCAAAATAAAATGTGGAATGGGTGGCTGTGTGCCAAAAGAATGATGAATCAAACTAGGGCTGTGTGCCAAACTCTTGAAAAAGAATTGAGAAATTAATTATTATATTGGTTTTACTGCTTTTAATCTAATAGGATTACCTATTTAAAAGAAATGCTACTTTATGCAAAATAACCAATTAAGCCTTTCCTTGGAATAAGCCATGCATGTAGTAATAGACCTGCATTGTGCATGACTTGTTGAGTATGTTGTATACTCACCCTTGCATCGACAAAAACCTCAGAAGAAGAAGAAGCCGTGCCAGCTTGGAATGAAGAGTTTGTCGAAGGCCAGGAAGACTAAGGGGTTGAGCCGCACTCAGTAGCCTGTGGCTATGAAGGGTTCTTGTTTTACTTTTGCTTCCGCTGATAAACTTGTGCTACTTTGATATTTATCGCCCTGCGTGGCGAGTTATTGTAAGGTGACCATAAGGTCATGTAACTCGATTATATTATGCTTGAAGTACTATATTATTTATTTCCGCTGTGTATGATTGTGGCACTTCAACCTGTTTATCCTGTGTGTACTAGCGTGATCCTGGACTAGTACAAAATACACAGAGTGTCCGAATCTGTGAAAAATTCAGGGCACGACACAAGTGCCCTTGACCGCAGGCACGGCTAATTAATTAGATTCATACTCTGCAGAGTTGTACAACTTTACCCATAAGAATTGATCTACCATTTTTGCAAGGCCATTTAACACACTTCCTTTGGTGTGTTAGCATGGTGATCAAAACATAATCGTTACATTACTTAAACTCAACTTTGCACCAACCCAGTGACGTTAGTCCTTATTATGGAGAAGAAACAAGAGTGGCAGACATACCCTGTCTTTTATAAAAACAATGTATGTAGTACCTCTACAATACAGGTCCCTTCCCATAATAAGGCGTACACTGTTGTACCGATATGCATTTACCCATACCAAAGTATGGAAGCCTCTCACAAGCAGTCCTACCCAGAATGCTTCTACTCTCTCCCGCCTACCAATGTGCAAAGTTAGATTCAAGTAATTTAATAGATTACGACTGTCCCATACCAGTACTCATGGTTGTACGGTTTCCTTGGTTTGTAAGCAACCCATAGCTCAGTCCTTAGCTTGATACGGGCGACACTCCACCCTAACTACGTACAATCCCTTTGTACATCCGGCTAATGCCATTAATCGCCTGCATCGAAATTATAATTTTATTTTGGAATTTGTAATTAAAATACCAGTAGTGACAACATGTCATTCCAGTAAGTTCAAATTCCCAAGAAGTAGTTTTAATTTAATCATCTACTTCGTTTCTACTTAAGCATGACTAAGCATTGCTAATATTCTTATATACCCATTTATCAATCTATATAAATACTCCCATATCCTTATGGTTGACAAGGTGCACATAATCAAATTTACGAGGACAGTTCCAAGAATTTACAGGCTTATCTACCTTCAACCCAACATAGCATTTTTATGAATAAGTAAACGCATGCATAATAGTTTTGCAAACCATTAAAAGATAACTAATTAAAATATTAGGAACAAAATGGTCAAGGAGGTGCTTGCCTTGCTGATCAACGTCTGGTAAGTAATCCGGATAAAGATCAGTATCGTCGTCTACCAACTCCAGATCGTCGCAATCTTTTCGTTGATTCGCACAAGAAACAATAAATCCAGTAAGAACAAATGAAAGGCAAAAAGGAACATTCAAATAAAACTCAAATAAAGGCATATAGATCAACAGCATAATTATAAGTAGTGCTTAAGTGTGCATATTGTTTTATTATTTGTGATTATTTTTATCTAACACTTCATGCTTTATATGAACCATTCTTTTTATTATTTCATCGAATTCAAGACGCAAAATAGTTTTAGAATGAAAAGATCATAATACATCAAATGGTTAAATTGATTCAGACTCAAAGAAATATGTTTATAAATTTCAAAATTCATTTATTCAGTTCCTTCTCTATATTTCTTTTAGGTTTATTCTTTAAATCTTCATGTGCACAGTATGGGATATATGTACATGGGTACCTTCATTATTACCAATATATATGCACATGCTCTTGTATTACATATTATTCATGTGTGTATTATAACTCCAGATCAGTATGGATACAATTCTTGGTCTTACTGTTATTTTATTCTTTAAAATGTACTTTAATAAAAGTTTCTAAATTTCTTTTTCCATTTTCTCATTTTTATCATGTTGATACAATCCTTTATAGAAAAGATCACAAAGCAAATTGAACTTTCAGATATTTTTACATAATTAAACTGCTGGCAATACAAGGTTTACATAGAAATTATTTTTAATATAATTTGAATTTAACTACAGATTATTTGTGCTTTATCTATTTTACTCTTTTCTTTTTAACTTTATATTTTAATATTTTTCCAGAGCAATCTTTTCAAATATTTTTATATATTCTGAAAGGCATTGATTTTTGATGTATTTAGCAATTGGTTTCATTTCATTTCGATTAAAAACGCAAAAGATATTCAAGTTTAAAGTTTGACCCGAATTGAAAAATCAGGGAAAAATAGCAAAATGCGTTTTCATCAAACTGAAAGCGTATTTTGGCTTCGCTCTACTGTGCTCATTCAAATACACTGCAGTCACTGACAGGCCGGCCCCATTGCACAGCGACCCGAAGCAGAGCAGGAAGTCTTCGGCTCGCCGGCGGCGATTGACGGCCGGAGGGACGGAAAGGGTAGCACCACTGGCTTCCTCACGCCATTCCGAACCCAGTGGTGGTACCGATTCACCCCGGCGATCACCGGAGCTACCTCGCCGTCATGGCCGAGCGGCGGCGGAGGAAGCGGCGGGTATCGCCGGCGGCAGAGAGCATCTCCGGTTGAATGGGTTCCGGTTCTAGTATCAGTGATCATTATGCTTTCCATTTTGGCTATTGGGAACTACGGAAATGCACTGAGGAGTCTTACCACCATTCACCGGATCTGGGGAAGAAAGGGGGCACGGCGGCAGGACGGCTCGGTGGATAATTCCTGGGAACAATAGAGGGCTTTTGATGCTCTACATTTATTAATGCTAAGGCCAAATTGAATTTGCGTTTGATCAAGTATACCTTTGTTAATTCGTGATGAACAGAAAGGTTTAGTCCTTCGGTTGAGCTCGTATTGAGAAGGATTTGGCGGTGATCAGTGGACCACAAGGCATGGAGCCAGAGGGGAAATGATCAGCACCCTATTGCGACTCAGAACCAGGTATTTATAGATGGAGGATGGCATCGGAGAGGCTTACATCTGGTGGCGAATTGGCGGGAAGCTTCGCTGAGCTCACAACAGAGAGGGAACAGGCGGCGCTGGGTTGATTCAATGAACGGCGGCGACGTGGCCACTTCAGGAGGGAAGGTTAGTTCGGGAAATTCGCGAATTGCACCGGTGGCGCGAGCTACAGAGGCGAAATCATGGCGGCACATGCGCAGGGCTTCGGCTGAGAGGAGGAGGAAGACGACAGAGAGTGTCGCTGACAAGTGGGGCCTCAAACAGGAGTTGCCCCACACGGCAGAGACAGAGGAGATGAACTTCAAGTTTTCTGCGAGAAGAGCTGGATAGATTCAATGGTTGCGTTTCACGTCTTGTCACAAAATTTATGGAGATTTAACTGGATGATGTGGGAATAGTTATATACACTCTATAAAATTTTAGGACTAAAATGTTCATCACAGAATTTATAAAAATTCTGACAAGTTACTGTGCTCAGTTTTACGTTTTCTGATCTTGATTTATTTAGGTGTCCATATCTTATTTAAAATTTTGGAAACTTTTTCTGGTAATTTATTTTGACCATATGAGAATACTGTAAAATGTTAAACTTCCAATTCGTTGTATTTTATTTATTAAAATTCTGACACTTGGATTTCCAGATTTTCATTAATTTAGTTTTTGAATTTGTAGAAATAACAAATTTAATGATTATCCTCTACAATTTTTACTGTATATGAATCTGCCAGGGTAAAGATAATATAAAAATTTTCACATCATATTAATGCGGGAATATGTTTATTAAATTCTGACATTATTATTGTTTCTAGTCAAAATTTATTAATTCACCTTTCATTTCAATTTTAATGCATGGATATGACTTTAAAAATTAATATTTAGATTTAATGGATAATTACAGTATTTTTAATGAATTTTATTATATATTTTTTCAACTCTTTTCTCATTACTTATTGCTTTGACAAATAATTAAGAAAATAGTTTCCTTTGCAAGAAATATTCAAGAAAAACAAGAAAAACCAGAGAAAATTCAGGAAAAACCAATAAAGCACAAATTCAAATTATTTCAATAATTTATTAAATTTTTATTACCTTATGGAATTTCTAGGATGTTACAGCATGGCCTACGGTCAAGGCGATCGAGCCCCTTCTCGCGCAAGCAATGCCCATGTGCCATGAAATGGGCAGGCGACTGTGCTCCACTCACGGGTGGGCAGACCATGTGGGCTACCAAAGGAATGGGCGAGAGGCTTCGCCTCGAAGTCTCCCTCCCCTGACATGCTGTGTCAGGGCCATTTATTGCGAGGAATTCTGTCGTCGACACGATGGCCTGTTTCTTCTGACATCCCTCTGACGCCTCATACCAAACCCTCCGTAGGAGCGTCATATCCCGGGCGAACCAGGCGAGACCATACCGTAGCACCAGGAAGGAGTCTTAGTGACAAGATCCCAATGATAGGTGTATCTGAGGAGGTGTAATATGTCAGGTGTTGTAAATGCGGTGTAATAAATGAGGCGTAATGAGGTGTAATGGGAATGATGTCATGATTGACCCCTTTGCCCGGGCTGGCCTGGACTATATAAGAGAGCTCTGGTGCATGGGAAAAGGGGGATTCAGTCGGTCGCTAGAACACTCAACCGAAGGAGAAGCCTTGTAACCAGTCGAGCACACATCAACAAAGATCTAGCAGGACGTAGGGCTGTTACCCACACTGGGGGCACGAACCTGGGTACATCGTGGTGTTCTTCAGTTTGTTGATCTTTGATCTGTTGACCCCAGGGTCCCTAGTGAGAGTCAGTAGGTTGTCCAGCCGCGAAGATACCCTCTTACCGAATCTAACCCTCTATCTCGGAGGGCCAGTCCGGTGGAATACGTCGACAGGTACCATCTGTATTAATGAAAATTTTATTCTTAAGGACGTTGCCTTAGTGAGTAAGTTGCAATATAATTTGCTTTCTGTTTCTTAGCTTATCAATTACTCTTTCGAGGTAAGCTTTAAGAGTAATGCTTGTAGAATCCTTGATTCCTCAGGAGAGTTAGTTTGTGGGATTTCTAGATTTGGGAGAGTCTTTCGTGCTAATTTTTCTGTTTCTTCTAGAGACTCTCTTCGGTGTTTGATTGCTTCTGAGTCCCGTGATCTCTCCTTCTAGCATAGGAGACTTAGTCACATTGGTTTTGATCATTTGACTTGAGTTAGCAGCCGCGATCTTATTCGTGGTTTGTCCAAACTCAAGATGGTCAAAGACTTAGTTTGCTCTCCCTACCGACATGGCAAGATGGTTACTGCTTCTTATCCTCCAGTCACCGTAGTGATAATTGATGCACCAGGTTAGCTTTTACATATGGATACTATTGGTCCAGCTAGAGTGCAGCCAGCAGGAGGGAAGTGGTATGTCCTGGTCATTGTTGATGATTTTTCGAGGTATTCTTGGGTATTTTTCATGGCCTCGAAGGATGAGACTTTTTCTCACTTTTGGGGATTTGTTAGTAGGTTGTCTATTGAGCTCTCAGGTGCATTACTGTAACATCCCAATTTTTGGCTTTTTGATTATTAAATATTAATATATTGCAAAATATGATTTTTGTGAATTTTCTGGAATTATTTGGATTTTCTGAGATTTATTGGAATTATTTTGAATTAAACTACATTGCTCTTTGTTGAGAAATATTTATAAAAAGATAATCCTAAAATAAAATTTTGCCAAAAATATTTTATTTAAATCCAGAATGTCTCAAAATATTTTTGAGATTTTTCTTGGAATTTTACTGATATTTTTACTACCCTAAATAAATCCATTTATTTTCTCGGATTATTTTAAATAGAAAATCCCGAATTTTTGTGAAAAGATCGGCTTGGCCCATTCTCGTCTTGGACGAAATGGCTGAATCGGGAGGGGTAATATCGACCGTTGGATCGGGATCCAAGGGCCATAAACACGCCACGTCAATTAAGGAAATCCTAAACATTAGTGGCCATTGAATTCATATCGGACGATCCTTATTAAAGCTTACCGATTCGGAAACCCTAAGCCATCCGACCGTCGGATCAAGATCGAGCGGTCTTTGGTCGTCGTCTTCGACCTGGACTCCGAGCTCGATTCGAACACGCCGCCGCCGCCGTGCCGTTGAGACTTCCATGATCTTCGAGCCGTACCGGGTATTTAAGGACCCCAAGACCTCGTCCGAGTTTCCCCACGATACGCCGCCCACTTCGTCTGCAGTTGTGTCGCTAGAGGAGCACCGTGAAGACCGTGCGAGCTCGCCGGAGTGCCGAAGGTCTTCGCCGCGTCATAGCCGTCGCTAGGGAGACTCTTCCACCGTGTTGGAGCTGGATTCGGATTCGTCGAATTGCGCCACGTCGGATTCGTTAACTCTTCCTCGCCGGAGCACGCCGAAACGCCGTTGGGCTCGTCTTCATTCTCAAGTCTGGTGCACCAGCGCCGCCGCCACTCCATCGTCGCTCGCGAGGAACCCTGACCGTCGGATCGCCATCGAAGCGCCGAAAATCGTCCACGTCGCTCGGTGAATAGTGAACTGTGTGGGTAAGTTCTTGCCGTTAGATTAGGATCGTAGGGTCACAGTTGAGCCACGTCATTTATGTGCACAGTAAACTGCATGGGTAAATATGGGCCGTTGGATTTAAATCGGATGGATGATAATCAGCCACGTCACGGGTTAAATGGGAACCATTAGATTGGTATCCAATGGTCCAGATTTCACCACGTGTTGTCCGTACAGCCGGGGCAGGAAAATCCGGATTTTCTTTATAAAAATAATTTGGTTAAATCTGGAAATTCAATTTAGTTTATTTTCAAACTTCTAAAGGCTATAACTTTTGCATTTGAACTCCGATTGAGGTGATTCAAATTCCTAAAAATTTGTAAAATTGAGATCTATTTAATGGTGATTTTTATTTGAATTTTTTAGTTCATTTGTTCTTTGGTATTGGTGTTTATTTGTTATTTCTTCTCGATTCGCGTAGACGTTGAATTGTGCGAGGCTTCGGAGGAGGAATTTGCAACTCAGGAACAGTCTTTGGGCCAAGACCAGGAGCTTAAGCAAGGCAAGTTGTGCTTTAATCATGTTGAAACTATGTTAGGAAAAATTGCTATTTTGTTTTACCTTATTGCATGTTATTTCAATCGTACAAATGATTTCAACTTAAATTGGGATTTAGATATTATACCCTTTTGAATTACAACCTACCTTGTTAATTGTATGCCATGATCCACTTGTCACCTTAGGTTGGTTCATTATAGTTGGTTAATACTGAAATCAACATGGATGGTTAGACCGGATTAGAATGCTTAGCCACGCTACGTCATCACATGTACATGAAATGTCAATTATTAATTTTGACTAATGGAATATGGAACAATGATGTTAACTTGTGTGTCATGTGTGGTCACACAAAGAGATTGAGTTGTCGTGGCGGGGAAGCCACACAACGATGTTGATTTGTAAATAGCATTTGATGCTTGGTAATCAACCTGGGTTAGTATTCACTTTGATTGAAGCAAGTGGAAGGGGCAAGTGTGCCAGGGTGGGCTCAGTGGAGCTGAGGGTATGTGTAAGTCTTGCTTTAATCAATCCTAAGGACTTAACCTTGCGAGCCATTGACTGAGTCAATCATGCAACCACATGTCTCATTATGGCAAACTTAACCGATTAATTTGCAAATGCTTAGCTTATGCTATCGTGGTGGTGTGAGTCCGTGTACGGAGGAAACTCACATGGCACAAGAGGGGGCCTCATAGGTGGTGTAACCTTGATGTTGAAACCTCACGGTAGCACTAGGTTAAGAGGATGCATTGCAAAGGCTTTGTTATAATCATTCGCCTGTGTGGTGCATGGTTGTATCATGTGGGTAAAGTGCATAATCTCGCAAAGTGTACAAACTATTAGGATAGCCGTGCATTACAGTATTGAGCAATGCTCGGAATTACAATCAAGGGTAGTTAATTAAAATGGACAATCGAATGGGATGGCAGGATGCCAGATGGATAATGGAACTTGACTTAGGATGGAAACTTGGTTTATTTGAGAAATGCTGAATCTACTTACTTGTTATTATTTGTTTTACTGTTTTCAACCTACATAATGTATGAGTTCTCAAATGCTGCTTTACTGCATATGAACCAAAAGCCTTCCTTTGGAATAAGCATGCATATAGCTATGATAGAGTTGCATTTTGTGCACAACTTGTTGAGTGCTTTATGAAATCACCCTTGCCATCAACAACAACCACAGTGAAGGAGTCATCATCTGAGTTGAAGGAGGATCTTCAAGAGGATATGAGTCACTAGGCCAAGCCTTGTCAGTCGCCTGTGGTGTACTGATGAGTCACTACGTCTTCTACTGTTTTCCGCTGCATTTGTCTTATTGATCTTAGTATTGCCTTGTGGAGGCTGAATAATGTAAGTGATCATGGGATCATACACTAGTTATATTTAATAAATGAAGTCTTATTATTCTTATCGTGGTGTATGATGTGATGCTTACCAAAGTTAAGCTGTGTGCACTAGCGTTGATCCTGGGACTAGTGCGGTAAAACACAGTGGATTCGAATGGATGAATTCGGGTCCTTACAATTACAAGCTATACGCAGTGATAATGGCACCGAGTTCAAGAATTCCTACTTCGAGAGTTTCTGTGTGGAGTCTGGTTTAGAGCATCAGTTCTCTTCTCCCTACGCCCCTTAGCAAAATGGCATAGTGGAAAGGAAGAACAGGACCCTGGTTGAGATGGCCAAAACAATGCTAGATGAGTACAGTACTCCTAGGAAGTCTTGGGCTGAGGCTATAGCTACTGCTTGTCATGTTTCCAATTGTGTTTTCTTGAGACCACATTTGCATCGCACTTCTTATGAGTTGAGGTATGGGCGAAAGCCTAGTGTTTCTCATTTTCGCGTTTTTAGTTGCAAGTGTTTTATCTTGAAGTCTGGTAACCTAGATAAGTTTGAGTCTCATTCTTCTGATGGTATTTTTCTGGGTTACTCAATTCCTTCTCGTAGCTAGACCTGATATTTCATGCTCTTCTTATCCCTCCGAGACTATCTTTGTAGATGATGAGGATGATAGAGATGATGGTCTTCCACCTGATCCAATCCCCTGTACACTTGAGGTGCCTCTTGTTTCTATTTCTGCACCTCAAGGAGATCAGCCTTTACCTTCATACTCTCCTTCAATGAGTGGCTCTGTTCCTTCCTCTTCTGCTCAAGAGGTAGAGGCCACTTCTGCTTCTGGTCCTCCTCGTCACATTCAGCGTTCTCATCCACCTGAGCAGATCATTAGTGATATATTTGAGCATGCTACACACTCAAAATCGGGCTTATCTTCTTTCTGTCTTCACTCTACCTTTGTTGCCTCTTTTGAGCTAAAGGATGTTACTCATGCATTATCTGATGAATCATGGATTTAATGCTATGCATGAGGAACTGGAAAACTTTAAGAGAAACAAAGTTTGATAGCTTGTAGAGCCCCCATCCGTCATAATGTCATTGGGACCAAGTGGGTGTTCAAAAACAAGCAGAGTGAGGATGGGGTTGTCACCGCAACAAGGATAGGCTAGTTGCACAGGCTTCACTCAAAGTTGAGGGTTTTGACTTTGAGGAGACCTTTACCTCGTAGCTAGACTAGAGGCGATTAGAATCCTCGCTTGCATTCTCTGCATCCCGGGGCTTCAAGCTCTATCAAAAGGATGTCAAGAGTGCATTCCTTAATGGCTTCATTGAGGAAGAGGTGTATGTCAAGCAACCTCTAGGATTTGAGAACCCCAAATACCCGAACCATGTCTACTAGCTTTCCAAAGCCTTGTATGGACTTAAGCAGGCCCCTAGAGCTTGGTATAAGAGGCTTAAATCCTATCTTCTTAGTCATGGTTTCAAAATGGGTATAGTAGACAAAACTCTATTCATCAGACACCAGGATTCTCATTTCCTTCTCATCCAGATTTATGTGGACGATATTAATTATCTTTGGTGGCTCATCGTAGTCTCTTGTGTCTCATTTTTCTGAGATGATGAGTACAGAATTTGAGATGAGTATGATGGGTGAGTTGAGCTACTTTCTCGGCTTTCAAATCAAGCAGACTCGAGAGGGTACTTTCCTGCACCAAGGTAAGTACACTCGGGGCCTCTTGAGATGGTTTGATATGTCTGATGGAAAGCCTGTGATGACTCCTATGGCCACCACTACTGTCCTCGAGCCCGATGAGGATGGTGATTCTGCTGATCAGAAGGGGTTCTAGAGCATGATTGGCTCTCTCTTATATCTCACTGCCTCTCGGCCGGATATACACTTTGCAGTGTGTATGTGCACTCGCTTTCAGGCTTCTCCTCGCGTCTCTCATCGCAAGGCGATGAAGCGCATCTTCAGGTACCTTCGAGCTACCATTGATTATGATATCTGGTACTCTTCTTCCTCTTGTCTATCCCTTAGAGCCTTTTTCGATGCTGACTTTGCTGGCTGTAGGATAGATAGGAAGAGAACTTTTGGCACTTGCCAATTCATTGGCACTTCTCTTGTTTCTTGGTCATCTAACAAGCGATGCCCGAGTCGCAAAGTCCACCGCCGAGGTCAATATGTTGTCACAGTACCAGCTTGTTGTAGCCGTGTACTGGATGAGATCGACCTTGTAGGACTTTGGGTTAGAGATAGAAAGTGTTCCACTTTTCTGTGATAACACTTCTAGCATTTGCATTGTCAAGAACCCAGTGCAGCACTCTCGGACCAAGTACATTGATGTTAGATATCACTTCCTTATAGACCATGTGGAGAAAGGAGACAAAGTGCTTCAGTTTGTGGAGAGTGTCCACCAGTTGGCCGATATCTTTACCAAGCCTTTGGATAACTCTAGGTTTGTTGTCTTGAGGAGTGAGCATGGAGTTGTGTGCCCTTACAGCCTTCTATGAGGGGGAGCTGATATGTATATTATGTATTATATTTTATTTTAGTTTTTTCTTTCTTTTGTATTGCACTGGGTGTTTTAGGTTTTATTCCTTAGAGTTATGAGTTCACATCACTTAGACTTCTGGCATGCTCTTGCATGGACCTCTCATCTTGTGCTTTAGGTTGCTATCATGCTTAATTAGCTGTACTCTTTTCTCTCTAGGTTGAGTTCTCTCGCAGTCTTATATGTCTAGCAGGTGTTGGGCCCCCTGGGTAGATAGGGTCTGTGTGCACTCCTTAGTTTGGGATCTAGAGGCAGTTTTCCTATGTCAGTCATTGAGAAAGGTGAGAGCGAGTCTAAGCCATAGTGTTCTCTACTATCTTCTCTTTGCTCTATAGCTACCCAGTTTGCAGTTTCTTATCTTCTTCTCTCCATCCTGTGTTTCTGGTTTTTGATTGAGATATTTTGGATCCTTCAATTGATATCTTTCTTGAAGCTTAATTTGGCCGAGGAGGGGTCCCGTCCTCAGCGAAATCGACCACGACCTCAGCAGGCACCACGCCGAGCTCGGCAGGGGGACCGTCGGTCTGGGTCTCGACAGGCCGACGGCCACCCACAGAATCCTGAGGGGTGGCCCCGGTTCGATGAAGAAAAATTTTGCTTATTCCACAGACTCCGGTCACGACTGCTGGTCGCAAGGCTTGGCGTAATGTTGGAGGCCTTCTACGATGGGTGCGGAGAGATGCCAATGCTCCCGAAAGAGGGAGATCAGCCCGACAGGGTCAACATCAGAGCGGACCAGCCGACCTCGACCGATTTCAAGAGGGCGACCACGGATCGACGCCATCTTCGGTGCTCGTCAAGATATCAATCCCAAAGACGAGATCAAGGATGCCGCGCATGTTGTTTATCAGGCTACCATTGGGAAGCCTGCGGACCAGCCCTGCAAGTGGGCCGGGGCAACGATAACCTTCACACGGGAGGATGCCCCCCAAGGTATGTCCAAAGATCTCAAGACTGCCCTGGTTGTGACCCCGACCATCAGTATCTCTCACACTAACGAATCTTGGTATCTAAGAACTCGATGAACACAGTGTTTTTACCTAGGTTCAGGCCCCCTTGGGGAAGGGTAACAGCCTTACGTCCTGCCTGATCTTGGATTGTGTCTCATAAGCTTGGTTACAGGGCTTGCCCATGACTAGCTCTTCTGTTGGACTCTTTTTTTCTATCTCTTTTTCTTTGTCTCTCGACCTCCTCTCTCATATGCTCTAGAGTGCCCTTATATACATGGGCTGACAAGGGTCGGATAGAGAGGGGATTGTCATCATGCTTATCTTACATGCATTTATTACGCCTCTATGCGTTGTCCCGTTCCTTCAGCCTTAATTAACGCCAGCGCACGCCTTCGCCCGATCCTTCTGGGAAGTGACCCCTCTATGACGGGTAGGTGTGAGGCGTCAGAGGAACCGGCTTGTAGCAGAATTCTTGAATCGACGTGTTCGACAAAGCAGACTGCTCGACACTCAGACGACGGGAAGGAGGCTTCGAGGCGGTTATCGATTCGCTTTTTGCATGGCGGCGGATGAGTAGGGCATGCTCGCCCACCTGCCCGCCAGGCCGCCACGCAGGCTGGGCGCCGAGCGAGCAGGGCGTGGTCGCCACCGCCGCCGCCTGCACCACGAAGATCGACGCCAAGAGACGGGTAAACACCCACCGCCGCTAGATCGCCACGAGGCTGCATGCTTTTGTGCGGCGAAGAGGGTACCTGGCGTAGTACGCCGACACCTGTCATCGTGCAGAAGAAAGGCGGGAAGTGGAGGATGTGCGTGGATCACACGGGGTTGAACTTGGCGTGCCCGAAGGACAACTTCCCTCTCACGCGCATTAACTAGATCGTAAACTCCACCGCAAATGCCAGGATGCTAAGTTTCCTGGATGCCTACTCTGGGTATCACCAGATCAAGCTAGCGGTCGACAACGAAAGCAAGACGTCGTTCATCACACCGTTCGGGACCTATTGCTCCACGACCATGTCGTTTGGTCTCTGCAATGCCGGTGCGACCTTCTAGCGCCTGATGACCAAGACATTCAATTCCTAGATCGGCCGCAACCTCGAGGTCTATGTGGACGACATCATCATCAAGAGCTCTTCTGAAGACAAACACGTTCAAGACCTTGAGGAGACCATCGCTAACCTGAACAGGCACAGGATAAAGCTCAACCCAGAGAAGTGTGTGTTCGGCGCTGCTTCAGGAAAGGTGCTCGGCTACATGATCGGGGCTCGGGGGGTCGGCCCGAACCTGGAGAAGATCGAGGCGATAGAAAAGATAGCCCCGCAATTTCGGTAAGGCAGGTGCAATGCCTCATCGGACGCATGGCCGCCCTCAGCCAGTTCATCTCGAGGCTCGGCGAGTGTGGATTGCCGTTCTTTAAGGCCTTGCGTAAGCAAGGTAGTTTCGAGTGGACGCCCAAAGCGCAGCGGTCCTTCGACGAGTTGAAGGTATACTTATCAAGCCCACCCTTGCTTACGACCCCGCAGCCAAGCGAGCGGTTGTTGCTCTACCTCGTGGCCACCGCCCAAGCTGTCAGCGCTGTCCTGGTGGCCGAGCGGGATGCACAGCAACACCCGATCTACTACGTCAGCGAGGTTCTCCACGGGCCAAAGGAGCGCTACCCCTAGGTCCAGAAGTTACTGTATGCCCTCCTCATGGCTTCGCGCAAGCTCCGGCATTATTTCTAGGCTCACTCCGTGGTCATCCTGAGCAACTTCCCGCTCGGGGAGATCTTGAGGAACCTAGAGGCTGGAGGTCGCATCGCCAAGAGGGCCATGGAGCTGGCTGTGTTCGATCTCTAGTTCGTGGCGCGCACGGCCATCAAGTCACAGGTGCTTGCCGACTTCGTGGTTGAGCAGACATCGCAGCCGGCTCCCGAGCTCAAGGTCGAGGAGGAGAAGCCCTGGGTCATGTACTTCGATGGTTCAAGATCCTTCAAACACTCGGGGGCTGGGATCCTCATTCTCACCCCACAGGGCGACAGGCTGAGGTACGTGATTCGTTTTGGATTCCTAGCGACAAATAATGCAGCAGAATACGAAGCCCTCCTGGCGGGACTCCTAGCTTGCAAGGCGCTGGGTGTGCGCTGGTTGGTCGTCAAGGGTGATTCTCAGCTCGTCATCAACCAGTTCAACAAGGGCTATCAATGCTCGGATGATTCCATGGCCAAGTACCTCATCGAAGCGCGCAAGATGGAGAAGTGGTTTCAGAACCTTGAGATCACGCACGTGCCAAGGAAGGACAATTCCATCGCGGATTTCCTCTCCAAGCTCGAGTCATCCGATGATGAAATTCCTCCAGATGTAATCCTAGAGACCCTGGCATCGCCCTGAATTTCCGACCAAGGGGCCTCTTTAATCGAAGGTATTCCCTCATGGGCCGAGCCGATCCACAGCTTTCTAGCACAGGGAGAACTTCTGATCGATCCCGCGGAGAGGAGCAGGATCAAGCGCCAGGCAAGCTCGTACAAACTCAAGGACGGCAAGCTTTACCGTCGGAATGCTTCCGGAATCCTGACAAAGTGTGTTACCACGGAGGAGGGTAAGTGTAACATCCCGATTTTTGACTTTTCAATTATTAAATATTATTTTACTTCAAATTATGAATGAATTTTCTGGATTTATTTGGATTTTCTGAGATTTATTGGAATTAATTTGAATTAAAATATATTGCTCTTTGTTGAGAATTATTTATAAAAGGATAATCTTAAAATAAAGTTTTGCCAAAAAATATTTTATTTAAGTCCAGAATGTATCAAAGTATTTTTGAGATTTTTCTAGAAATTTTTCTGATATTTTTACTACCCTAAATAAATCAATTTATTTTCCCAGATTATTTTAAATAGAAAACCCCAGAAAATCTCCATGAACAGTATTGGGCCGGCCCATTACTGTGTGGACCATGAAACGGGAGGGATAACATGCGCCGTTGGATCGGGATCCAAGGGTCATGAGCGCGCCACGTCATTTAATGAAACCCTAGGTGTTGATGACCGCTAGATCTTGATCGCACGGTTGACATTAGTCGGTACCGGTTCGGGCATCTCGTTCTATCCGGGCCGCCGGATTAAGATCGGATGGTTGTGATTCGTCGTGTACATGGAGGACTCCAAGCTCGATTCAAACACGCCGCCGCCGCCGTGTCCGCGGAGGTTTCCATGTATTTAAGGGCATCGGATCTCTTCCCGAGGATCACCTTGAGCTACCGTGCCTTTTCGCTGTTGCGCTGCCGCCGAAGAGTCATCCGTGAGGGATTGCGATCTTGCCGGAGTTCCCGAAGGTGTTGCGTCGAGTTGTGTCATTGCCGAGGACTTCTTCGGCCGAAAGAGTTCCGGATTCGAAGTTCGCCGAAGTCGCGCCGGCCGTTGCACCACTGTTGTCGCCGAGAAGCGCCGAATCGCCGCACCGAGGTCTTCATCCCCGCCCAAAGTGGACTCAGTCATTGGTGTTCATTGCCGATCGTGAGCTTCGCCACCGCCGGATTCGTGACGGAGTGTCCGGATCAAGCCGCAACGCTTTCGAACCGTAAGCGCTCGATTAAAACGTAGCCGTAGGATCTTAGATGGACGATTGGATGTTGCGCCGCGTCATTTAAATAAACAGTGAAGTACACGGGTAGCCTTAGCTGTTGGATTGAGATCGTAGGGTCATGGATGGGCCACGTCGATTAAGTGCACAGTGCACCGTAGGGGTAATCTTGGGTCGTCGGATTTGGATCTGACGGTGGATATTAAGCCACGTAGTAGATTTAACCAGAGCCGTTAGATGGGTATCCAAAGGTCCAGATTATGCCACGTATCAATTAATTCGGAATTTATGATTTTTGGGATTTTTCAGGACTTTCAAACTTCTAAAGGCTATAACTTTTGCATTTGAACTCCGATTTAGGTGATTCAAATTCCTAAAAAATTTTAAAATTGAGATATATTTAATGGTGATTTTTATTTGAATTTTTTAATTTGTTTGTTCTTTAGTTTTGGTGTTTATTTGCTATTTCTTCTCGATTTGCGTAGACGTTGAATTGTGCGAGACTTCGGAGGAGGAATTTGCAACTCAGGGACAGTCTTTGGATCAAAACCAGGAGCTTAAGCAAGGCAAGTTGTCCTTTGATCATGTTGAATCTATGTTAGGAAAAATTGCTATTTTGTTTTACTATATTGCATGTTATTTCAATCGTACAAATGATTTCAATTTAATTTGGGATTTAGATATTATACCCTTTTGAATTACACCCTACCTTGTTAATTGTATGCCATGATCCACTTGTCACCTTAGGTTGGTTCACTATAGTTGGTTAATAATGAAATCAACATGGATGGTTAGATCGGAATAGAATTGCTTAGCCATGCTACGTCATCACATGTACATGAAATGTCAATTATTAATTTTGACTAATGGAATATGGAACAATGATGTTAACTTGTGTGTCATGTGTGGTCACACAAAGAGATTGAGTTGTCGTGGCGGGGAGGTCACACAACGATGTTGATTTGTGAGAAGCATGAGATGCTTGGTAACCAACCGGGAGGTAATCACTTTAGGTTAAAGCAAGTGGAAGGGGCAAGTGTGCCTGGGTGGGCTCAGTGGAGCTGAGGGTATGTGTAAGTCTTGCATTAATCAATCCTAAGGACTTAACCTTGCCAGCCTTTGACCTGAGTCAATCATGCAACCACATGTCTGTTATGGGGCGGCCTAGCTGACTAATTTGCAAATGCTTAGCTTGAGTGCTATCGTGGTGGTGTGAGTCCGGGTGTACGGAGTAAACTCACATGGCGCAAGAGGGGGGCCCTGTTGTGGTGGTGTAACCCTTCAGTGTTGAAACCTCAGCGGGTAGCACTAGGTTAAGAGGATGCATTGTAAAGGTTTTGTTATAATCGTTCACCTGTGTGGTGCATGGTTGTATCATGTGGGTAAAGTGCATAATCTCTGCAGAGTGTACAAACTATTTGGATAGCCGAGCTCACGGTATTGAGCAATGCTCGGGAATTACAGTCAAGGGGTAGTTAATTAAAATGGACAACTGGATGGGATGGCGGGATGCCATGTAGAAAATGGAACTTGACTTAGGATGGAAACTTGGTTTAATTGAGAATTACTGAATCTACTTACTTGTTATTATTTGTTTTACTATTTTCAATCTATGTAATCCATGTGTTCTAAAATGCTGCTTTACTGCGTATGAACCATGAGCCTTCCTTTGGAATAAGCCGGCATATAGCTATGATAGAATTGCATTTTGCGCACAACTTGTTGAGTACGTGTTGGTGTACTCACCCTTGCTTAACAACCAACAACAGTGGATGAATCATCGCCGTTATTGGAGGAGGACTTTTCAGGTGGATGCGAGTCACTAGGCCAAACCTTGTCAGTCGCCTGTGGTGTACTGATGAGTCACTACATTTTCTACCGTTTTCCGCTGCATTTGTCTTATTGATCTTAACGTTGCCTTGTGGAGACTGAATCATGTAAGTGATTATAAGATCATACACTAGTTATATTTAATACATGAAGTCTTATTATCATTACCGTTGTTGTAACAGCCCAATTTCCGTTAATCCGGTAAGCGAGACTTGTCATGCTAACATCTTCCATAATGTCATTGCATCCTCATTTAATTATAATCATACAAGTGTTAGGACATTCATCTTGCATAAAGAGGGAGTAACAAAATCCTAACAATCATTCCAAAACTGCACACATGTTATTTTACCTTAGTCAATGACATGTGGACCATGTTATTAAGAGAGAGGGGAGTGTAGGCTGCACACCTACTCTACCAATTCCTACTCTATTCACCTCTACCCACCTACCTAACTAGTCTATGACACATGGGACCTACTTTGCATTGGAACTTGTGGGCTGCACATCCTCTCCATGTCTTTTCTCACTTCAATCACCCATACCCACCCTTTTACTTACCCTATGACATGTGGGACCTAGCCCCACATGTAAGGCATGAGTGGGCAGCCATATATAAGGTTCTCCACCTTGTTTTCTCCTCCCCTACTGCTCATATTGCTCATCTAAATCCTGAAAACAGCAAGCACCACTTCTTCAACCTCTTGCCATTCTCCCCCACAAATCCCTCCATTCTTGAGTTTGAGCTTGTGCATGTTATACCACCTTGAAGCCAAGACAAAGAGCTTCAAATCCATCCAAATGGATTCTAAGGCATCAAGTTTTTGGTAAGTGGCAATCGCTTTTTCCTCCTTGTTCTGAAATTTTTGCTCTTGTAACTCATTTCCTTCTTCTCCATGGAATCCATCATCACACTTCAATCGGTCGCAGATGTCGATGGAAGCTTGAGGAGGAGGGTTAGTTGTTGTTGCAAGCGCGAGCAAGTGAAGGCATTATCGCTCACACGAGCTAGGAGGAGACGAACCGAGGAACCGCGCTGCGACACCTTTTATCATTTCCTCGTCGAAACCAACCGTCACCACGTGAAAAGTAACCCCAGAGTGGTAAGAACACCACCCTTGTCCACCCTTTTTGAAGTCCTAGTGCATTGCTATGAAGTAGAGAAGCCAATAGACAAATAGCCATTTTGAAACAGATCAGCTCAGCCCGGACACTCCGGGGTTTTGTCCGGATACTCCGGGGTTTTGTCTGGATACTCCGGGTAGGACAAACCGAGAGGGTCAGCCCGGACACTCCAGGGTTTTGTCCAGATACTCCGGGGTTTTGTCCGGATACTCTCGTAGGATGTATCGAGAGGGTCACCGACACTCAGGTTTAAACCCGATACTCGGACATAATTCAAAAAAATCCCTAAAACTTGAACTTTTGACGCAAACCTCAATTAGCATTTTTATATTACCATTAGTACTATACATCATGAGCATTTCATGCATCTTTTAATCATGTGCTCTATTTGAATTCTTGCTTGGTGTTTATTGAATTGGATTTTCTCGTTAGGTGTTGACGTTTCGGAAGGCACTCTCGAGTACGATTACGTCTTCGAAGTCAAGAACGAGCAGCAAGGCACTATCTTACTCCTTGACCATGATTGCTCCTACTATTTGAAATCTACACTTTTGGAAATTATTTTATCAATTGCATGCTTACTTTCAATTGCAATTAAGATTGGGTAGAATGCTTAGCTATTACCCTGTTGTACGTTATTTCATTAGTATGTTCTTTCCATATTCCATTGTCGCCCTAGGTGGTTGGTTTAATTATCTTATATGGGTTCGTGCGAATTGCTTAGCCATGCTTAGAACAACGTTAGAAAAATGCGATAGATGGACTTAGTCCATCGGTCGCAATGATTGAGAATTATTATGATGATGTTAATTTCAAATGTTGATTAATGAGTAGAGATGTTGGTTAAGGACCCTAAGGATTGAATCCTGGTGACGTCTCTTTGAGTAACTATCGTGCGTAACCACACGCCGCTTATGGGACCCACAGAACCAAGTACTTATGTATGACTAGGATGTGTAAACCATGTGCACTCGAATTCCTTGAGCTTAGTGGAGTGTCAAGGAATGTCCGTCGGAGTTCCTTGGGCTTAGTGGAGCGCTAAGGAATGTCCCTGAGTCCTCAAATTTGTGGAGTTGGGGATGTCCAACAACGGGTGTACTCCTTGATCCACACACTGAGCACTGGGCACGCGGGATCAAGGGTCACAGTCATCCGAATGGTTTAGATACACTACCATGCATACTGGAAAATGGTTTGTCATGTTCACCTCGGCCGACATATCTAAGGAAATGTGTTAATAGCTTGGCTTATGAGTGTGACGTGTCGTGTGGGTAAAGTCGTACCTCTGCTGAGTTTAAACTATTCGAATAGCCGCGTCCATGGTTAAGGACGATCTCTTGAATTGTCAGTCACTGGGCGAGTATTATGGTCTTGGTAAGGATGGGATGGGAGTGAGAAAAGAGACACAAGTATTGGAGTACTTGTGTGTGCAATTGAACATGAGCGATGGAACTCATGGTTCGGAGAATGCTTGAACGCATGATATGAATGTGACTATGATGAAGTTATATTATGTAGTAGACTTTTACAAATGTTCACTAAATGCAAATCTTTCAATCTATACTTGTTTATGATTTATCCCAATTATTGCTTTATGCCGCAATTGCCATTATGCCTTCCTTTGATGTAGCAACCACATGTAGCTAGAGATCAGCATGAAATGTATATTATCGTGCGAGTACACTCTTTGTACTCAATCGGATTGTCCACTTGCTGCAGGTGAGGATGAGGCTCTACCCGGGGACTTTTACCGGGTAGATTTCGACAATTCTAACATTTAGTCGCCGTTCTTGCCCCAATTGGTTGCCTGAGGGTTTGGGGGCATGCCATGCTGGCCCTTTTGTTGTTTATCTTATGAATTCGCCGCTACTTGTTGTAATAACTCTAAATATGTCGTTATGACAGCAGTCCTACTTTTGGAATGTAATGATGTTTATGCTTCCGCTTAATTGTGTATGTGTTGTGATGTCAATCGTTGATGAGAATGCTGCGTGTTGGCAAACTTTCCCGACCAACACGGTATAATCATGAACGCCAAGGTTCCCTTGATTCACTTGAGATGTATTGTGCATTTGAGTGAATCAGTGTAGTCCCGGGGACGGTTCCCCACAGGCTTGGTATCAGAGCCATACTGACTGTAGGTTAGAATGGCCATGCTACGACTAGTTAGAGTTGTGTTGAGTCAAAAACTATTTTGATATCAAATAATTTCAGAACTGATAACGTTGTGCATTTCCTTTATTTCTTACCCCTCTTAGTTCTATATCTTACCCTTATGTTCATTTGATTGTGCAAATAAGTTTCTAACCCCTCTTATCCTTTTCAACGTGACAGATGAGTTTTGGGCCATTGGTTTTAGTCACCCGTGCCGAAGATGTGGAGGGCTATCCTTCCCTCCTAAGGGATATGCTATGGAGGGCTAATTTCACTTATGCACCGGAGTACGCGGTCTATGGTCGTGCTATAGGACCCGGATTGAAGACCTACACTGCCACGGTTCACATCATCGCTAGGATGGTGACAGGGAGCATTCCCTATCACTTTCGAGTGAGGGGGACGTCCGTAGGAATGGCTATCCAAGAGGTGGCATATGTTGCCATGTGCCATCTCCGTCATGACTTGTGGGAGCTGACTTTACCTCCGTATCAATATTTCCCACAACGAGGATCGACAGACGAAGTCAACAGTGTTGCTGAAATCGAGATGGGGGAAGACTCTTTTGTTCGACAGTTGTCGGGCTTGGTCCGTGCCTTGGACCAGGCTAATCGTTGCATTGTCCATGAGCTGTGGGAGACTCGTGCTCGTCTTCATGCGGCACAAGGGCACCTTCACCAATTTGTCCAGATTAACTTAGTGCTGAGGGACATATTGTATGGGCACAACTCCACGACGCCACACGATGTAGCCCCACCGCCTTTCGTTTCCAATGTGGCTTTGGGATAGAGATCGAGGACATTAGGTTCAACACCGCATGATCAATTCGGGAGGTGTGATGCGCGGCGGACTGGAATCTCCGGGGTGCCTAGGTTCTACATAGGATCACCACAGCGTCTCACTAACCCCTTGGACCCCGAAGACACCGGATCACCGGGATACCATCTTTTGGATGTGTTTCCCCATGGGTTCCTTAGAGACATTTGAGTTGTCCTGGTATAGCTCATCGTGGAGGGCAAGTAGAGATGAGCTGAACTGATTTAAATTGATGTAATAGGCTACCTTATGAACCTATGATAGCTTTTATATTTGGAATTATTACCCTTAGTTGTCATCCTTGACCTACGGGTTGTGAACTTGTGCTAATGTATTGGAATCTTGTTATTTACTTTCATGGTTGATGTTGTGGCTTAAGAACTTTTATTATGATGTCTTTTGGAGTTGGTGCATGTTTTCTTGCTGCATACATGTAGAGTTTTAAGTGTGTGATTTGTTGTCCGGATATTTTAAATTCAGCGTTGTTGTGGCTCTCCTGTTACTTGTTGCTAATTTGGTATTGGCAACAGATGACGGGAGTTACCACTCGTTACCAAGCTCAACGTGAGGCGAGGCCGCCATCCACTGGCTCCCAAGCGACTGAGGATCTGACTCAGGGGTTACTCATAACCACCCGGAGTCCTCGCATCACCAAAATCAGCACCCCGCTCATGTCGAGGAGGAACTTCCACCCCCTCCTACCATGGCTCAAGTCCTCGCTATGATTGAGCAAAATCGCAAGATCAAACCTTGATCCGCAGCAGACGCTCAGAACACGGCCCATGCCCCACCCTTTTCGAGGAGCCGAGGCGGGACATCACGCTGCTTATGGACTCGGCGAAGTTTTTCGCACGAAACCGACAACATTCTCCCGTGCTGCGGATCCACTCGAGGCCGACGATTGGCTTCGGACTATTGAGTGCAAGTTGGCCATCACTCAATGCCCGGACCATGAGAAGGTCCTCTTTGCTTCACATCAACTCAACGGTGCAGCGTGCACATGGTGGGACAGCTTTACCACCATGCAGCCCGCCGATCATGTCATCACTTGGGCGGAGTTTCGCGTGGCTTTCCGCGAGGCTCATGTTCCCGCAGGTGTTATGGCGAGGAAGAAGCGTGAATTTCTCGCATTGAAGCAAGGTGGCAAGACCGTCATGGATTATCTTCACGAGTTCAACTATTTGGCTCGTTATGCCCCGGACGAAGTTTCCATCGATGAGCGCAAGCAAGAGCGCTTTATGGAGGGACTTTCTGAAGAGTTGCAGCTGGAGCTCACTGCTCATGACTTCTGAAATTTCCAGCACTTAGTCCACAAGGCTATAGTGGTGGAGGAGGAGGGGAAGGTTGAGGATTCGCAAGCGCAAGCGGATTGCACAAAATTCAGCAAGTGGCAACTTGTACCGCCACAAGATGATGCGCCCATCCTTTCCAAGCTATCAAGCTCCGACACCACCGAGACCTCCAACATTCGTGGCTCGCCCGCCGCAACCAAGTCTTCCACCAACCGTAGGTGGAAATCAGCAAGGAGCCAACACTCAAGCTCGTCCAGTTCTTGTTTGCTTCCAGTGCAAACAGCCAGGGCACTTTGCACGTCAATGCCCGCAAAAGAATCAAGCAATGCCAGGGATTCGACACACTCTTGCACCGGGGGCAGCAGCACCTCCACCTCGACCAATGACTCCAAGGACCACACCAACCCCACCGCGTGGTCGCATCAATCATGTGACTGCCAAGAAGCTCAAAATGCACCGGAGGTGGTATTGGGTACGCTTTCCGTCAACTCATACCCGACTACTGTATTATTCGATTCCGGAGCATCTCATTTATTTGTTAAAGAGAAGTTTGCTAGGCATCATGAGTTCCCTATACAACTTATGCATCCACCACTTCTCATTAAAACCCCGGGATCGGAATTAAGGACCGATCGAGTCTGCCGGGAAGTAAAGATTGAAATTAATGGGGTAGAGTTCTTAGCTGATTTGATCATGATTAAGACAGAAGGGATTGAAGTTATTCTTGGGATGGATTGGCTGTCCAAGCACCAAGGATGCATCAATTGTGCAAGCAGATCTATTTCACTTACCAACGCAAGCGGCAAACAAGTCGTGTTTGCGTCAAGTCTAGATTATGCTCACCTCTATGCCTTGAAGGGTGAGCCATTCCTTGAAATAAGTAGCATACCAATGGTATGTGATTACCCGGATGTATTTCCTGAAGAATTGACGGGATGCCACCGACCGGAGGTTGAGTTCGCTATTGAGCTTCTACCCTAATGGCCCCGATATCGGGTTTACCTTACCGTATGCCTCCAAATGAGTTGATTGAATTAAAGAAACAACTTACAGAGCTGCAAGAGAAGGGCTTCATTCGACCGAGCTCCTCACCTTGGGGATGCCCAGCGATATTTGTGAAGAAGAAGGATGATAGCTTGCGGATGTGTGTTGATTACCGTCCGTTAAATGAGGTCACGGTCAAGAACAAGTATCCACTTCCGGGGATTGATGATTTGTTCGACCAGATGACTGGAGCCTGTATCTTCTCCAAGATTGACTTAAGATTAGGCTACCATCAAATCAAAATCAGATCAGAAGACATTCCAAAAACGGCATTCTCCACTCGTTATGGTCTATATGAGTATACCGTCATGTCTTTCAGTTTGACCAATGCACCGGCCTACTTCATGAACCTTATGAATTCAGTTTTCATGGAGTATCTCGACAAGTTCGTTGTCATCTTCATTGATGATATTCTTATTTACTCCAAGTCCGAAGAGGAGCATGAAGTACACCTTCGGGCAGTTCTGGAAAAGCTGCGAGAGCACCGGCTTTACGCAAAATTCAGCAAGTGTGAATTTTGGCTAAAGAAGGTTGCCTTCTTGGGCCATGTGATCTCGAAAGGCGGAGTTGCGGTTGACCCCAAAGAAGATACTGATCAGACTTGACTGGAGCAGCCTAAGAACATCACCGAGGTTCAAGTTTTCTCGGGTTCGCGGGTTATTACGATCGATTCGTGGAGAACTTCTCCAAAATCATGAAGCCCTAATCGAACTTTTCAAGAAGGAGAACAAGTTCGTATGGTCAGCGGAATGTGAGGCAAGCTTTCAATTGCTGAAGATTTGCTTAACCACTGCACCCATCTTAGTCTTGCCAAATATTCACAAGAGCTTCGACATATACTGCGATGCATCCCGCCTCGAGCTGGGTTGTGTACTTATGCAAGGAGGCCGAGTTGTGGCATATGCATCAAAGCAATTGAGACCTCACGAGATGAATTACCCCACCCATGATTTAGAGCTGGCAGCAGTGGTGCATGCTCTAAAAATCTGGCGACATTACCTCATCGGTAATCGTTGTGAAATTTACACCGATCACAAGAGATTGAAGTATATCTTTACTCAAGCCGATCTGAACTTGAGGCAAAGGAGGTGGCTTGAATTGATCAAAGATTATGATATGGGACTCCATTATTATCCTAAAAGGCCAATGTTGTTGCCGATGCTTTGAGCCAAAAATCTCAATGCAACCGTCTTTCAGTAGAACCGAAATCGGACGCCATGTGCGCCGAATTTCGAAAGCTCAATCTAGAAGTGGTTGAGGAGGGATTCCTTGCTATCATGGAAGTCAAATCTAATCTCTTAGACCAAATCAAAGAGGCTCAAAAGACAGACAAGGGCATGGCACTCATCCGAGCCCGAATCAAGCAAGGCAAGGCCAATTGCTTCACCGAGGACCCACAAGGTGTCCTATGGTTCGGCAAACGGCTAGTGGTGCCAAATTGTAAGGAATTGAAGGCACTAATCCTTGGTGAGGCCCATAATTCCTCATTCTCTATTCATCCCGGGAGTACAAAAATGTATCAAGATCTTAAGCCAAGACTTTGGTGTACCCGGATGAAACGAGAGATTGTCCCAGATGTCGCCGAAAAGCGACGATGTCAAGGTGAAAGCCGACCATTTGCGTGCAGCCGGCACACTTCAACCATTGCCCATTCCCATGTGGAAGTGGGAAGAGATTGGTATGGATTTCATCACCGGGTTGCCCAAGACGCAAAAAGGTTTTGATTCTATATGGGTAATCGTTGACCGATTGACAAAGACTTCTCATTTTCTTCCTGTCAAGACGACGGATACAGTGAGCAAGTTAGCTGAGTTATATCTTCATCGAATCGTATCTATTAATGGCGTTCCCAAAAGAATTGTCTCAGATCGAGGTACTCAGTTCACCTCGCATTTTTGGCAATGCCTCCACAAGGCCATGGGGACTCAACTCTCTTTTAGCATCACAGATCACCCTCGGATCGATGGACAAGCTGAACGGTGAACCAAATTCTTGAGGATATGCTTAGGGCTTGTGCCCTTACTTACGGCAAGAATTGGGAGAAATGTCTACCCTTCGCGGAATTCTCCTACAACAATAGCTATCAAACTAGTCTCCAAATGAGTCCATTCGAGGCTCTCTATGGAAGATCTTGCAGAACTCCACTTAATTGGTCGAGTCCGAGAGAGACCCTCTTTGGTCCCGAACTAGTCGCCAAGCGGAAGAGCAAGTTCGATGATTCGAACGGTTATGACCACGCAGCCTCGTCAAAAGAGCTACGCTGATCGCCGCCGCCGTGAACTCAAGTTCGGGTTGGTGATCACGCTTATCTCAAGGTTTCACCAATGAAAGGTGTTCGCTGGCCAGAGAGGAAAGCTAGCCCCTCGTTACATCGGACCTTTCTGGATTATAGCAAGGCGAGGAGCGGTGGCGTATCAATTGGAGCTTCCCTCTTCACTAGCCGATGTACATGATGTTTTTCATATCTCAAATTAAAGAAATGTCTTCGTGTCCCAACTGAAGCCACAGAATTGGAAACTCTCGAAATACAACCCGATCTATCCTACAAGGAGCATCCCATTGGTATTCTCGACGAGAGGGAGCGTGTTACTCAAAAACACACCATCAAATTCTTTAAGGATCAATGGAGTAATCACACCCCTGATGAAGCCACATGGGAGCGTGAGGATTATCTTCGAGCTGAATACCCCTACCTCTTCGATGAAGCCGTGTAATCTCGGATCGAGATTCTTTTAAGGGGGAGGCTTGTAACAGCCCAATTTCCGTTAATCCGGTAAGCGAGACTTGTCATGCTAACATCTTCCATAATGTCATTGCATCCTCATTTAATTATAATCATACAAGTGTTAGGACATTCATCTTGCATAAAGAGGGAGTAACAAAATCCTAACAATCATTCCAAAACTGCACACATGTTATTTTACCTTAGTCAATGACATGTGGACCATGTTATTAAGAGAGAGGGGAGTGTAGGCTGCACACCTACTCTACCAATTCCTACTCTATTCACCTCTACCCACCTACCTAACTAGTCTATGACACATGGGACCTACTTTGCATTGGAACTTGTGGGCTGCACATCCTCTCCATGTCTTTTCTCACTTCAATCACCCATACCCACCCTTTTACTTACCCTATGACATGTGGGACCTAGCCCCACATGTAAGGCATGAGTGGGCAGCCATATATAAGGTTCTCCACCTTGTTTTCTCCTCCCCTACTGCTCATATTGCTCATCTAAATCCTGAAAACAGCAAGCACCACTTCTTCAACCTCTTGCCATTCTCCCCCACAAATCCCCTCCATTCTTGAGTTTGAGCTTGTGCATGTTATACCACCTTGAAGCCAAGACAAAGAGCTTCAAATCCATCCAAATGGATTCTTAAGGCATCAAGTTTTTGGTAAGTGGCAATCGTTTTCTTTTCCTCCCTTGTTCTGAAATTTTTGCTCTTGTAACTCATTTCCTTCTTCTCCATGGAATCCATCATCACACTTCGAATCGGGTCGCGCATGTCGTATGGAAGCTTGAGGAGGAGGGTTAGTTGTTGTTGCAAGCGCGAGCAAGTGAAGGCATTATCGTCTACACGAGCTAGGAGGAGACGAACCGAGGGAACCGGCGTTGCGACACCTTTTATCATTTCCTCGTCGAAACCAACCGTCACCACGTGAAAAGTAACCCCGTAGTGGTAAGAACACCACCCTTGTCCACCCTTTTTGAAGTCCTAGTGCATTGCTATGAAGTAGAGAAGCCAATAGACAAATAGCCATTTTGAAACAGATCAGCTCAGCCCGGACACTCTGGGGTTTTGTCCGGATACTCCGGGTAGGACAGACCGAGAGGGTCAGCCCGGACACTCCAGGGTTTTGTCCAGATACTCCGGGGTTTTGTCCGGATACTCCTGGTAGGACAGACCGAGAGGGTCAGCCCGGACACTCCGGGGTTTAAACCCGGATACTCCGGACATAATTCAAAAAAATCCCTAAAACTTGAACTTTTGACGCAAACCTCAATTAGCATTTTCATATTACCATTAGTACTATACATCATGAGCATTTCATGCATCTTTTAATCTTGTGCTCTATTTGAATTCTTGCTTGGTGTTTATTGAATTGGATTTTCTCGTTAGGTGTTGACGTTTCGGAAGGCACTTTAGCACGCAGTACGCCTTCAAGTCAAGAACGAGCAGCAAGGCACTATCTTACTCCTTGACCATGATTGCTCCTACTATTTGAAATCTACACTTTTGGAAATTATTTTATCAATTGCATGCTTACTTTCAATTACAATTATGATTGGGTAGAATGCTTAGCTATTACCCTGTTGTGCGTTATTTCATTAGTATGTTCTTTCCATATTCCATTGTCGCCCTAGGTGGTTGGTTTAATTATCTTATATGGGTTCGTGCGAATTGCTTAGCCATGCTTAGAATAACGTTAGAAAAACGCGATAGATGGACTTAGTCCATCGGTCGCAATGATTGAGAATTATTATGATGATGTTAAATTCAAATGTTGATTAATGAGTAGAGATGTTGGTTAAGGACCCTAAGGATTGAATACTGGTGACGTCTCTTTGAGTAACTATCGTAGTAACCACACGCCGCTTATGGACCGGCGAACCAAGTACTTATGTATGACTAGGATGTAAACCATGTGCACTCGGAATTCCTTGAGCTTAGTGGAGTGTCAAGGAATGTCCGTTGAGTTCCTTGGGCTTAGTGGAACGCCAATGAATGTCCTCTGAGTCCTCGAAATTTGTGGAGTTGGGGATGTCCAACAACGGTGTACTCCTTGATCCACACACACCGAGCACTGGGCACGCGGGATCAAGGGTCACAGTCATCCGAATGGTTTAGATACACTACCATGCATACTGGAAAATGGTTTGTCATGTTCACCTCGGCCGACCCATCTAAGGAAATGTGTTAATAGCTTGGCTTACGAGTGTGACATGTCGTGTGGGTAAAGTCGTACCTCTGCAGAGTTTAAACTATTCGAACAGCCGCGTCCATGGTTAAGGACGATCTCTTGAATTGTCAGTCACTAGGCGAGTATTAAGGTCTTGGTAAGGATGGGATGGGAGTGAGAAAAGAGACACAAGTATTGGAGTACTCGTGTGTGCAATTGAACATGAGCGATGGAACTCATGGTTCGGAGAATGCTTGAAGGCATGATATTAATATGACTATGATGATGTTATATTATGTAGTAGACTTTTACAAATGTTCACTAAATACAAATCTTTCAATCTATACTTGTTTATGATTTATCCCAATTATTGCTTTATGCCGCAATTGCCATTATGCCTTCCTTTGATGTAGCAACCACATGTAGCTAGAGATCAGCATGAAATGTGTATTATCGTGCGAGTACACTCTTTGTACTTAATAGGATTGTCCACTTGCTGCAGGTGAGGATGAGGCTCTACCCGGGGACTTTTACCGGGCAAATTTCGACAATTCTAACGTTTAGTCGCCGTTCTTGCCCCAGTTGGTTGCCTGAGGGTTTGGGGGCATGCCATGCTGGCCCTTTTGTTGTTTATCTTATGAATCCCGTTGCTACTTGTTGTAATAACTCTAAATATGTCGTTAAGGACAGCAGTCCTACTTTTGGAATGTAATGATGTTTATGCTTCCGCTAATTGTGTATGTGTTGTGATGTCAACTGTTGGATGAGAATGCGCGTGTTGGCAAACTTTCCTAGGACCAACACGGGTATAATCGCGGAACGCTCGAGGTTCCCTTGATTCACTTGAGATGTACTGTGCATTTGAGTGAATCAGTGGAGTCCCGGGAACGGTTCCCCATAGTTGTGTATGATGTGATGCTTACCAATGTTAAGCTGTGTGCACTAGCGTTGATCCTGGGACTAGTGCGGTAAAACATAGTGGATTCGAATTGGTGAATTCGGGTCCTTATAGTAAGTACCTGTTAAACGACATTCACTCAGGTCTCTGTGGGGCGCATTCTTCTTTTAGGACCATGGTCGGGAAGGCTTTCCGAATGGGGTTCTACTGGCCAACAGTGCTCCAGGACGCTCACAACATCGTCCGCACCTATCAAGCCTGCCAGTTCCATGCTCGAAAGTCGCACCAACCTGCCTATGCTCTCCAGACCATTCCACTCGCCTGGCCCTTCTCGACCAGGGGGCTAGATGTCCTCGGCCCTTTCCCACAGGCGGCCGGTGGGAAGTTCTTATTCGTCGCCATTGATACTTTCACCAAATGGATCAAGGCCGAACCTGTTTCGACCATCACGGCTCGCGCGACGGTCAAGTTCTTCCGCTTGTTCGTGGTCACCAGGAGTATTGTGAAGACATCGGGACCAAAGTGTGTTATGCTTCAGTGGCCCATCCGCAAAGAAATGGAGCAGTAGAACGCACCAATGGACAGATTGTTCAAGGCATCAAAAAGCGAGTATCAGATGAGCTCGAACGACACGGCCAGACCTGAGTGGACGAACTTCCCACCGTCTTATGGTCTATTCATACCACAGTCAGCCGAGCAACAGGGTCCACACCCTTCCGGCTTGTCTTCGGTACTGAAGTCGTCTTGCCTCCAGAGGTCACGCTGGGCTCCGCTAGGGTCAGCTTGGTCGACCAGATCGACTTCGAGCAAGAGCGGTCCCTTGACCTTACCCTGGCGGAAGAAGTAAGATGCCATGCACTGCTACGATCAGCACACTACCTGCAAGCTCTTCGCAGACATGTGTCTCGATCGGTATGACCTAGGGAGCTCCTTCTTGGGGACCTAGCCCTGAGACAGATTCAGGGCTCGTCCAACACCAACAAGTTATCCCCGCGGTGGGAGGGCCCCTATAGAGTTGTTTCAACAGATCACACGGGGGCTTATTGGCTAGCGATGCCCGATGGCAGAGAGCTCTCTAGCTCGTGGAATATTGACCAGCTTCGAAAATTCTATGTGTAATACCTTTTACCTCAAATTTCAATAAAGCTGTTATTCAATTGTCATGTTGGTCTTTGCGCCTTTTCTTCATTCCATATTCTGTGTTGGCTCGAGTTCGAGGCTTCTTTGAATCCGACCTGTGAACAAGCGCGTTTGTTCTTGGCCCGGGTCTCGTGGGCTTGAAATTCACCCCTAGTGGTCGAGCTACATGTAAGCCGAATCTCTTCGCATCAACGCTCCCCCTACGCCAGGGTTCGAACCAAGCCCACGGCTGGGTCCAACGAGCAAGGCACAAATCGTTGTCAGGATTCAAGAAGCTTGACCTAGCAACAATCTTCACACTTTAGAGCCTAAGTCTTTCCTTGTACGCCTATGTTGTGCTCCCTATGGGTTTTTTCTCGATCTTGCAGGTCATGGTCTCTGCAGGCTTCTGACTCGCGCCCAAGGCCAGCGTTGCTCAACCTTGGTCCCAACGGGGCCTGGACGGGGATATTCTATGAGCAGAAAGGCTAAGCGCACGATTAAGAAAAAAATCTCTTGATCGGAAAAAATTAAGCGGACCAAGACGTTAACTCCTGCCAAAACAATGCCGTTCCATTAAACTTTTGTCTTACAAAAGGTTTTGTTTACAGGCAAGAAAGTCCAAGCCTATCTATAGGTTAGCCATCTCACGCATGAGCTTCTCTTGCTCTTGCTCTGCGACCATGGCCCTTAGGGTCGATAGCTCGCCTTGGAGTCGAAGGGCTTCGGTGGCGGTGGTGGCGGCGCGGCGGCGCTCTTCTTGAAGTTGAGCCAGGGCTTTTTTTGCCACCTTGCTCGCCTGACCCATCTTCTCCTCGAGCTCTTGGACCTTGGCTTCGAGCTCGGGGGAGGCCATCGCCGAGGCGGCTACTTGGTCTGCAGCGTCCTTCTTCAGCTCCTCGGTCTTGGCTCGCTCGGCCTTGAGCGCCTTGGCCGACCTCGCACGCTCCTTCTCGACGGCCTTGTACACGTGGTCGCGCTCGGTGGCGATGGCCCGCTGGAGCTCGGATGCGTGAGAGGCCTTGAGCGCCTTCATCGCCTAGCGGAGGCTGGCGACCTCGTTGGAGTGGGTCGTTGCCTTCTGCGCAGCCTCCACTTGCTCGACCTCCAGGGTCTCGATGAGCTTGAAGTGCTACGCCTCCCGCTCCTCCACAACGTTGAGGAAGACCCTCAGCACATCGGCATGCGTCTGGAGACCCTGCAGCCCTTGGGCGATAGAGTCGATGGCCTGCAGGGTTCGAAAGATCAACACAGTCCTTGCCAGGAGAAAGAGGAAAGGGAAACTCGAGCTTAAGTTCGACAATGGCATGAAGAGACTTAATACCTGGGTAAGCCAGCCCTCGAAGCTCGTGCGGGTGTACTCGGCAGGTCTGCTACCCGATGACCCTGGTGCGGTGTTGTTCACTGCCGCCGCCGGGTTATTTGGACAGGGACCTTCGGGCACTCCGCCGGGGGCGACCTCGCTTCAGGCCTCCTCCCCAAGGGGGCTCAGCCTGCCCTCGAGCTTGGTCCCGACAGCTGCATCAGCCTTGTCTTCCGCGGTTAGGGCATCTTCTGTCCCCTCTCCCGTGGAGGTCTTGGCCTGAACCTCAGCACGACCTTCTGTGCTCGCTTCGGCCAAAGCATGATCAGCCTCGGCGGCCGGGGGTGTCCCGACCGCCGCGATCGGGGCGACCTCGGCAGGTGTGGCATCGGTGGCCTTGGCAGTCGTGGCCAAGGCATCCCCGGCGTCGTCTCCTGCAGCGGCCGCAGGCGGGTCGGCGCTATCCTCGGTGTCCACGGAGCCGGCAGCGTCGTCCTCGCTAGCCGCGGGCGAGACATCCTCTTCGACCGGGTAGTCGACTCCCTAGTCGAACTCACCAACTGCGGCCCAGCTTTGGGGGCCTGAAGGAGCGCGCCCCCGGCTCGAGGACCGGCGGGGCGCCAGCATGTAGGAGGTTTCCTCCTCTTCGGACTCGGACTCTCCCTGGACAACAATCATTGTCAAGATGGGCAAGCATTGAGCTCGATCGCTCAAGGTCTGCGATAAAGGAAGGCTACTAAGCTAAAAGATAGAGAGAAAACTAAGCAAATGAAGAATTGATGGAGTACCTGAGTCGAGAGCCTCCGCTTCGCAGGGGGCTGGCGAGGCCCTTGGTGCCCCGAGGGTGAAGAGGCGTCCGTTCCTCTGGTGCCTCGAGCTTGGGACCTCGGATCCCGCGGTGGCTCTAGGTCCTCCGTTGAAGTCCTGGCAGCGGCTGCAGCGTTCTGCTGCTGCGAGGAGAAATGTATGTCAGAAGGCAAAAAGAACATGAGCAAAAGTACTTGGGGGCTCGACCATGGAAACTCACCATTGTGCGGTCGCCCCATTCGACGTGCTGCTTCTTCGGGCCTCTGCCGCCCGCTCCATCCGAGGCCAGCCGCTTGCTCGTCTTCTTGCTCTTGCTCGCCCCAGGCAATGGCAGTATCTTCCTTGCCATTTCAAGCAACTCTTGCTTGTCCTATGGGCGCATCGAAGAATCAAGGAGGGCCCTAGGCGTTTGTTAACTAAGAAACTTGGCCCAGGGCGGCTTACCTCGGCTTTCTGGTGTAGCACGTTCCTCGGAACGGGGTCATCGAGGGTGTAGTCGTGTGCCGCCTTCCCGAACATCTCGCTCATCCTGGTGGCGATCCAGGAGTCCTTCGGCGCTGCTGGAAGGTTAAGTTCGTCAAAGAGGCTCAAGGATCGAAACCCGGAAAAGCTCCAAGACGGAAGGACTTACCAGACGTCCCTTCACGGGTAAGGTCGTCGTGGCCTTTGATCTCGAAGAACGAGTGCATCCTCTTCCGCAGAGGGAACACCCGGCTCCTCAGGAAGTTGTTGGCAATGGCCTGCCTGGTGAGGCCACGCGAGGCGCAGATGTGGATGGCGGCGATGGCCTCCTGGTCGATCTCCAGGTCGTCTGCCTCTGGGGTCTGCTTCTTCCCGATAATGGGGGTTCCGTCGAACGCTAGCGCGCCGTCTTTGCCCCTCTTTAGGTAAAACCATCGCTTGGTCCATGATCCCGGGATCGGATTTGAGGGAGGGACCAAGGGAGCCCCGCCCACAGCCGAAAGTAGAAGCATCCGACCACGAGGTCCTTTCCAGTGCGGAACAGGGAGAAGAAGAGAAAGAAAAGCGAGGGGGTGGGAAGGATCCCAAGGAACCCCTCACACAGATGAGAGAAGATGGAAAGGAGAAGAATGGAATTGAGCACCAGATTGATGAGCTTGATCTTGCATTGGGCGAGAACTGCTGCGACGAAGTCGCTCTCGAGCGTCCGCAAACCGAAGAGCATATAATTCTCTGTGCTGACGAGCTCGTCGTCCCGCGGCTGCGGCTCGGTCTCTCCACCTAGCAGCCGCCACGTTGCCAGGTCCAGCAGTCCTAAGCTCTCGAGCTCTTTCATCCTCGCTACCGACAGGGAACTCTTTCTGAGCTTGGCCATGGCGGTTGAGGGGGTGTTTGGTCGATAGAAGAAGAAGGGCTCGAGTGAGGAGTTAGGAGGAAAAGATTGCAGGAAGGTCGAGAGTTCTTCGAAGTTGCAACAGGCTCGGGTTTTATAAGCCCAGAACGCTGCTGGAGGTTTGGGCATCTCAAAAGGCGCGTCGGTCAGGCGATTCGACAGGTGCAGTTAAGGGTTGAGCGGCGGGATCGAGGCGTTGCGCATTTATTCCGCCGCCGATCGTGGTCGATCGAATTTCGAAGATCAAGGGGCACCAGGTGTAACGACACTAAAACCCGTTCGTAGGTCTCCATCCGACCTCGACTTTGAGTTCGGTGTTTCCAAAAGACCCAATTGCTTGCCATGACCTTGAGCTTGAGCCTCGGGGGCTAGCTGTCGGGGACTGAGGAATCTCTGACAGGTCAACGCGCGGTCAACAGGGTCCCTAGCTCGGGGCTGAGCAGCATGGGACTTCGACCTCGACCTAGGCCGCACCGATCCCCGCACGACCTCGAGCTTGGGAAGTGGGGATTCAACTCCCGCACGACCTAGACCTCGGCTTGGAGGTGCGCGCTTACTCGGCAATTACCAACACCAGGAAACCCGGAGTTAAGGCAGACGTGGGCACCAGATCCGGAATGGTTGCAGCACGGCCTCAATGCGCACCATGCACTACTCCGAGAATCTCTCCCTGCCGTTTCTGGTAACGGCTGGGAGGGGTATAAAATCCCCTGAAGCAGATCGACAAAGGACACGACATCAACGCACAGACAATAGGACAGTAGCCATAGCCAGAGCGCTCAAGCTCAAGCTGTAACCACCTCTGTATTCAAGAATAGTGACCTCCTCCGCCTCAGGAGAAGACTGGAGTAGAGCTATTACCCTCACGGGGCTCGAACCAGTATAATCCGCCGTGTCTTGCTCGTTGACGCTTCGTCCCGACCAACATCAGTTCCTATGTTGAGCGTGGCTTGTTTTGGGTCCCCCATTTACACTAACCCCGTTTCATATCTGCGGTCAGGCGATCCTGATCATCGACAAAGTGGATTGAGAGCCTCTTGTGCATGTGTTGCACTTGTGGGTGCCATTGTGCATGTGTTGCACTTGGTGATCACCGGAGTGCATGTGTTGCACTAGGTGAAGTTCAAGCGGGAAGGCTTGGCTTGTTTCTCTTGGTGTTTGTCGACACCTAGACGGTGTGGAGGAGTCGTGCGCGGTGAGCTTCTCGACGAAGGTTGTGAGAAGCCCCGACAAGTTGTGAAGGTCGGTGTTCGCCTACCCGGAGCGGGAAAGAGCAACCACTAGTGGAGTCGAGGCGGGTGCTCAATTCGTGGAGCTGGTCCAAGGTGGTTTGGGCTAGCCTCAACGTGGATTAGGGGTGACTGGCAAGTCTCCAAATACCACGGTAAAACATCGGTGTGTACTTTTTTGTTTGCTTCAATTCTCTATTTACATTGTTGCAATTTACATTCCTAAAATTACATTGCTTGATTGTCTTTAGCATTGTATATTCTTGAGTAGAGGCATAATTAGCTAAATGCACTTAGTGAGCCTAGTTGATTTAGGCCTTTAATTGTCAAAACCTAGTTTATCGCTTATCTTTGATTAGATTTTGACATAGGGGTTGATTAGAGCGTGTTATTTTAGAGAGTGGTAATTTTTGTAAAACGCCTATTCACCCCCCTCTAGGCGCATCCTCAATCTTACAAGTGGTATCAGAGCTTGGTCTCTCATTTATTAGGCTTTACCGCCTAGAGAGTAAGGATAGCGACTAGTGGTTTAGTGCACTACACCGATTCACATATTTTTGATGGCTCAAATTATGCTTCATGGAAATTGTTTATGATTTCTCATTTTAAATCCATGAGCCCCCAAATATGGTGGATCGTAGATGTCGGCTTTTCTTCTCCGTTGAATGATGTTGCTCCAACTAAAGGAGAGGAGAAATGCCTACATCTCGACGCTCAAGCTACTAATGTTTTATTTAGCGTTGTGAGCGTAGATGTGTTTAATACAATATGCAATCTCAAGAGCCCCCATGAAATGTGGATTAAGCTTCAAGATGAATTTGAACCATCCACTTCAATTGAGGATTACATTGAGGAAGAGATGTCGGTTGATGATTCTTCAACCTCTACATCAAGTGATGAAGAACCAACATCTCCATCGATCTTAATTTCCGCCTTAAGCGACTATGAAGATTCACTTCCATCACAAATCCTTTGCTTCATGGCTAAAGGTAAAAATGAGGTATGTGATGATGAAGAGCCCTCATATGATGATTTAATGGATTTGCTAGAGGAGCTAAATGAATTTCTTGGGAAGGAGAAAGCAAAATATAAGATTTTGAAGCTTGAACATGAATCACTTCAAAATGATTACAATGTACTTAAAGAAAATCATGAATCCCTCCTTCTCAAGGAAACCATTAAGCCTAAGGTAGACATAGGCATTACTTGTAATTTAATTGATGAAATGCCATGCTTAAATATTAATCCTAGTATTTCATCAAAAATTGATATGTCCACCTCTAGTGATGATATACCTTGTTGCTCTAATAAAATTGTGTCGAGTTCCTCTACGTCTCGTGAGACTAACCTTGTAGAAGAAAATATCGAGCTCAAGGCTCAAGTCATTAAATTGGAAAATGACTTGAAGAAGTGCTACAATGGAAAGGCCACCCTCGATGACATTCTAAGCAAGCAACGGGTGTTGCAAGACAAGAGAGGGATTGGCTACATCTCTAAGAAGAAGGTGAATAGCAAGACAAGGCACAACGCAAGACACACGAAGAACAACAAGTGCCTTGGATGCCATGAGAAGGGTCACTACGCCTCGGTGTACCCAAACCAAGGAGATGTTAAGTCAAGAATATCAACAAAGAAGCAAACCGGCAAGGAGCACGGCAGGAAGGTTAAGAGAGGACCAAATAGCATCAAGTGCTTCAATTGCCGTGAAAAGGGACACATTGGTAAAAATTGTCCCAAAGGTAAAACTCCTAAGCCAACTCTTTACAATGATCATTATTTGCTTAGGAAAGAAAAAAATGGTAGTGTGTTTGCCAAATTTGTCAATTCTCCTAAGTGCTTACAAAACAATGATATTCATGTGCTTAGGAAAAGCAAAACTAGGAATGTGTTTGCCAGATATGTTAGTACTCCTAAGTCCACTCAAAACAATACAAACAATTTGCTTAGGAGGAATAACAATTGCAAACCATTTGCTAGAAATGCTAAATCCTCTAAGCTTATTTATTATAATGATCATCATGTGCTTAGAAAGGATAAAATTAGAAATGGACTTGCTAAAATTGCTAAAACTCCTAGGCCTTCTCATTTTAATACCAATAATTCGCTTAGGAGTAATAACTATTGCAAATCATTTGCTAGTTGTGTTAGTCAATTCAATAATATCAACATCAGGGCCATTTGGGTTCCTAAATCTATTGTGGCTAACATTGTTGGACCCAAAAAGGATTGGGTACCAAAAACCGCCTAAAAGATCTTTAGGTATAAAAGAGATGGATTGGATGCTTAGCTTCTTCAAGAAGTTGAGGACTTCATCAATTACAAATTGGAGCCAAGCATGAAGATAATCAAGTCCATCATGAGCCAATGCCATCTCGGTAAAAAGTAAATTTAAATTGATTCTTATAGCTTATAGCCTTGTGTAGGTTATATTATTTATCATGAAAATCAATTTAAATTGATTGTTGATGTTCTTGCTCATATATCTGAGCAAGTTGGGAAGTGGTACATTAACGGGGAGTGCTAAATCATAATCATGTATATCACATCCCTATGTGTGCTCAAATTAATTATGTGCAAATATTAAGTTTTCAAAATTGAGCCGTTTAGCCAAAAGTAAAAACTTTTGCAACTATTACTAATCTTGTGAAAAACTAGTTGAAAAATGTATACAAATACTTTCAAAAGGTTTTTCAATAGTTTTGGCTTTACAAAAACTAATTTCAAAAGAAAATAAGTTTTTGGCCCAAAAACTAGTTACTAGTATCTTGTTTTGACTCTAAATTTATAATTTTCATATAATTAATTGTAAAATGATTTTGAATATAGCTCCAAAACGAAAAACATAGAATTGGTCATTCTTAACAATTCTTGTATTCAAAAGATTTCCAAAAGACCAATCTACCAAAAGTTATTTGATTTTGAAACTCACCTTAAAACTATACTTGACCTAAATTGGTCGCATTCTAGCACATTGTGAGTTTCACCTCTTGGACCAGATTCTTAGCCATATCTTGGTTCAAAATGGTATTTCAAACTCATACATACTAATTCCAATTAAAGATCTTCTCATTTGCTTCGTTTGATACTCTTTGGAATGATTTGAAAATCATATGCATGCATATCCTTTATATGAGCCGTTTTGGTCAAAAGTCAAAATTTTTGTTTAAAAGGTCTATATTTGTGAAAATCTTTATAAAATTTCTTAAATATGTATTTTAAATATTTTACAATACTTTTGAAGTAAAAATTCCTATTTTAGAAACAAAATAGCAAATTTGGCTTCAAATGGATCTTATAGGATCTTGATTTCGGATTAAATGAAATATTTTCATAAGTTAAATCTATTGAGTTTTTGAAAAAGTGGTCAATACAAAACTCGTAGGGTTGGTCATTTTAAGTATTTCTTTATTTCAAAGTTTTTCCAATCGACCAACCGTTCAAAAGTAATAGCCATTTGAATTTGGCCAAAATTCTTCATTTGACCCAAAACGACCTATTCTTGCATATTGTGGGTTTTGCTATTTGAGTTGGATTTCTTCATGTTTCTTGGTTTGAAATAGTATTTCTAACTCATATAAATCCATTAAAGTTCAAATCTCCATAAAATCCAAATCGGATTGTATTTTGAGCATTCAATGCAAATTGAACTTCTCTTTTTGCCTACAAAGCACAATCTGCCATATCTTTTAAAAGAAATGTGTTTTTAAGGAAATTATTTTTGAGAAACCTTACAAATATTCCAAAATTCATTTCTCAAAACTTTCAAATTATTTGGACTTTATTTGAGAAAGTTTTGATTTTTCTTCTCTTTAAGTAAAATTCATACCTACAAAGCAAATTTTGGCATATCTTTTCATTGGAGACTCCTTTTTGGACAATTCTTTTTGGAAAAGTTTCTTGAGAGTCCAAAGTATGTTTCTACACAATTTAAAATAATTTTAACTTAATTTACAAAAGTTATGGCTTTTTCTCTCATTGATCAAATGCTGAAAATTCAGACTTTTGCACGGTTTTTAGCTGATTTATAATTTTTGTATCTCCAAATTAGAGCATAATTTGAGGGGACCATCTTTTCAATAATTCATCCTCAATAGTTGGTATATAATACAAAATTTTATCAGAATTTTTAGATCTCATTTGAGCAGTTTTTCAGCTCTCATTTAAAGCCTAAATGAAATGTTAAAATTTGAAAACCTGAAATTTCAGTTTTTGAAACCCATGTGGTTTTCATATCTTCAAAGTGGTTTTAAGGTGAAAGAACCTCTAACAACAAAACTTGAGTATGTTTAAATACGTTAGCTCCATGACCTATCTTAGAATCTATTTGAAGCTTGTTTATTCAAGTTTTGTATATTTGAAAGATGCTCTCTTTTTGGTTATGTCATGGTATAAAGTTGATATTGAATTGACATATAATGCTTATCTTTGAGAAAATGAGCTTTTTTTTTAAAAAAATAGCAATGTTTTTCTCAAAAATGGTATCCTCATGCAAAATGATCTTTTCAAGTGGTATTTCTTACAAATAGTATCATTTGAAAAACAATCTTTACTTGTAGTATCAATTGAAAAATGAGCATTACAAGTAGTATCACTTTAAAATTGATATTTACATGCTTTATGTTTTCCTCAAGTGGTATTACAAGTAATGCTTCTTTAAAAACATTTTACAAGTGGTTTCATGAAAATTTGAAGCTCATTTCAATGTTTTCCTCGTTTAAGCACTATTAGGCTCTCAAAGACTTTTTTTTGTGAGTTTGTTTGCGAATTGAAAATCCTAATAAAATAAGGAGAGTATTTGAATGTGTTTCAAATATCTTGCTCATACTTAACTTAAAATATGGCCATGTTTCCATTTGTTTTCTTCTTTTAGGCCATATAAAGAAAAAGTTCGCAGAATTCTTGAATCTTATTGAAAATTCTTAATATTTACAAGTGGTATTTTATTTAATAATTCTTGCGAACTTAAATAGGTCATATATATTCATTTCAATCTCATTATGACCTCATTTCAAAGAATTTCTTGCCAAGCTCTCTCTTCTTCAAAGTGGTATCTCCTTACCAAGCTCTTCACTTTAAAAGTCTCCTTTTTGGAATCGTTTTCCATTTTTGGTGTTTAATGCCAAAAGGGGGAGAATTTATGGGAGCTTAATACCTCATTTGGTTAAAAGAGAGTTTGTGAGAGCTTAATTTGGTAAAGGGGGAGAATTAATTCTCATATGTATTCTCAATTATGAATGCTCAAATTGTTCAAAGGTATGCTTATATGTTTAAATAGTTTAAATCATCTCAATATGATGATTTTCATCGAAACGTGGTTATTAAGCTTGGATTTGTCATTAATCACCAAAAAGGGGGAGATTGAAAGTTCAAGCTCCATTAAGTTGGTTTTGGTGTTAATGACAAATCTAATATTGAGACTAACTCTTTTGATAATCATAATATTGATTAGTCTCAATTGTTAATTAATGACAAATCTTTTTATGAGACTAACTCTTTTGTTGAGCTTAACTCTTATTAGTCTCTTTTGGATGAAAAAGATGGAAATATCAAAGTCTCATTGAAAATTGGAAAACCCAAGGTATGCACTCGTATTCATTTTATAATATCTTAATGCATATTTCAGATTCAAATTAAAGGATGAACTCTACCATTATTTAGACCTCAAGATGTGCATAATATTTTCAATTCCATATATATATATGAAAGCACACATTTAGGGGGAGTTCATACTTTACCTTGATGTTTCAATAGTATTGATCTACTTCATCTTTCTATATCAAGGATCATTATTTTGAAACAACCTTTTGAGTATATATAACTTGTGTAGTTGTAGTATACTCAGGTTAATATAGGATAAACTCAAATGCTATCTAAAATTGAATATGTGCATACTGATTCAAGTTCAATTATTTATATACACATATTTAATGAAGTTTATCCTACTGTCGATGGTTTAAAATGTATTGATCTCTTTTCACCACTCCACATAATATTTGGATCATTACATTCCATCATATTGAGTATATGAAACTTGTGTAGTTATATATACTCATGTCAATTTAAATTAAGTTTAAATTGAGTTCGGTTATCTTTCAATCAACTAAAGAACATTTCATCATGTGCTGATGGTGTCTCTTTGTTGACTAAGGACAAGCGGAAAGTTCTTGAGTATAATGAAGTATTAGTTGCATCAAAGTACTCAAGACATCTTTTAATCATTCAAATTGATTTTGGTTGTGCTCAATCGATCGTAGAGGCATCCATTATGTGTTAATGGAGTGCAAGTGATGATTGAGGCAACCGTGTTTATTGGACTAACCTTTTCCATGAGTTGTGAAGTAGGTTGAGTCCAAGAAGAGAAAAAATCGGGAACGAAAAGTCATCATGTGTTGATGAGCTTCAAGAGAAGATCCCGAAGTGGAGAGAAGGGCTAGAGAAGGTTCATCATGTGTTGATGAACAAGAAGAAGAATTGATTTGATCATGCAGAGAAGATGATTGGAAATCATAAAAGCTCCAAATGGATCGTTAGAAGCAAAGGTATAACTAGCTAGAGCTAAGGATGTTTTCCTAGGCTCAGTTTGTTTAGGCTTGAGCTTGGGCTTATTTGGCTTCTACACCTCTATAAGCCACAAGCCAAAACAAACAGTATTTTTTCAGCCAGACGGAGAGAAGAAGCTTCTAGCCCAATTTGCACTATGCGAGAGAAGCAAAGAAAACGATGCTTCTCGGAGTGGCTGGAGCTTCTAAAAATTCCACTTCCCTAGTACCCTTACAACTTAACTATTATTTACGAAAAATTGCCATCCTCATCCAGCTCCAGCAGCTTCTTCCAGCTCTAGCAGCTTCTTCCAGCTCCAGCCAAATAAGCTCAAGCTCCAGCCTAAACAAACTCAGCCCTAGTCTTTTACCGGTCTCGGTGTTTGGATGGGAGACCGGATTGCTAGTTAGGTGCCGTACTATTAAGAGGGGTTGAGTCTTTTAGCTTGAGCTTCATCATGTGTTGATGAACTCAATCCGGTTCACTCTAGCTCACTCTCTTTGTTTGATTTTTGCATGAGTTAAGTATTTGCATGTGTTGCAAATAAGGGAGCTCATGCTTACTTCTTATTGAATCTTAATCGATTTGGTTTTTACATGGAGCTAAGTTTTGCATGTGTTGCAAAAGGTGAGAGCTCATGCATCGGTGTTTTAGCTTGTGACTTGATCATGTGTTGATCATCACAAAGGCTAAGTAAAATTTATACTTTGTGTTTGCAAAATGTGTTTTTACAAAATGTTGATTTGTTATTTATAAATGTGGTTTGTAAATAAACTAGAGGTTATGGGTTTCAATCCTAAAGCATGTGTTAACATTTGCAAATGTGTCTTGCAAAGTGTCGGGATCATGTGTTGATCCTTACATGGCTAGAGGATTGATCTTATAGCTTTTCGGATTACATGCAAATGTGTTTTCAAAATATTGGTGTCATTTGATCTTAGAGCATGTGATTAGAATTTGCAAATATGTTTTGCAAGAATTATTTTGATCATGAGTTGATCATCACATGGCTCAATATTTGATCTCGTTAACTCTTTCTAGCTTGTAGTCATGCCTTTCATCAAGTCTATGTGAGGGATTTCGAAAAATCAGATTTTAGACTTCAATGACTACATTAGAGTTTGGTTTTGGTGATATTTAAAAATATCTATGGTTGATTAAATCTTGAAAATGGATGGAGATTGTAGCCCTCGTGATAAGCTTCGCGTAGAATTAAAGATCACCTAAATCGGAGTTCGGAGTAAAAAGTTATGAGCGTTTTAGTGGTCGGTCGAGAGGTAGTACCGCTAGCACCTGAGGTACTACCACTCATGCCTGTGGTAGTACCCCCCCTAGTGCGGTAGTACCGCACCCCAGGCGGTATGAAAATTCCAAATAAGGGTTTTCTTTGTCTTTTTGATGGCTGGTTGTACCGAGGTGTGAGCGGTAGTACCGGTGAGCGGTAGTACCGCCCTAAGGGGCGGTAGTATCACATTTTCTGAGTAACGGCTAGTTTTTTGGCCGTTGGGCTCTGAGGAGCGGTAGTACCGGCCCTAGGGCGGTACTACCGGCTCTCCTGGGTACTTTTGCCCATTTTGCCCCCCCCCCCAACGGCTAGTTTTTCTTGTGGAGGCTATATAAGAAGCCTTGGGGGCTAGCATTTGAGTGTGTTGGGGGTTTTGGAGAGTTCATTGCTCTTTGTGGTTGAGTTGTGCATTTATTTCACTCTCCAATTTGATTCTTGAGCTAAGAGTGAGCTCTAATTGCTTGTGTTACAATTAGAAGTGCATTGAGAGCCTCTTGTGCATATGTTGCACTAGAGGGTGCCATTGTGCATGTGTTACACTTGGTGATCACCGGAGTGCATATATTGCACTAGGTGAAGTTCAAGCGGGAAGGCTTGGCTTGTTTCTCTTAGTGTTTGCCGACACCTAGATGGTGTGGAGGTGTCGTGTGCGGTGAGCTTCTCGACGAAGGTTGTGAGAAGCCCCGGTAAGTTGTGAAGGTCGGTGCTTGCCTACCCGGAGCGGGAAGGAGCAACCACTAGTGGAATCGAGACGGGTGCTCAATTCATGGAGCCGGTCCAAGGTGGTTTGGGCTAGCCTCAACGTAGATTAGGGGAGACCGGCAAGTCTCTGAACACCACGGTAAAACATCGGTGTGTACTTTTGTGTTTGCTTCAATTCTCTATTTACATTGTTGCAATTTACATTCCTAGAATTGCATTGCTTGATTGTCTTTAGGATTGTATATTTTTTAGTAGAGGCATAATTAGCTAAGTGCACTTAGTGAGCCTAGTTGATTTAGGCCTTAATTGTCAAAACCTAGTTTATTGCTTCCGCATTATCTTTGATTAGATTTTGACATAGGGGTTGATTAGAGCGTGTTATTTTAGAGAGCGGTAATTTTTGTAAAACGCCTATTCACCCCCTCTAGACGCATCCTCGATCTTACGGATGTGTGCTAGTTTACTTGAGAAATATCTAAGAAATTTATCATTATTGTTATTTGTTTTACTGTTATTTTAATCTACTTATTATAGTCAATTAAAAATATTGTTTTATACAAAATAAGCATATTAGCCGTTCTTTTGGAATAAGCCTTGCATATAATTATAATAAACTTGCATTCTATGCAAAACTTGTTGAGTGCTTTATGTACTCACCCTTACTACAACAAATCCATCAGGTAAAGAGGAGTCTACACCTACTTTGAAGGAGGAGTTCTATGAGGAGGCGAGTGTCTAGGAGTTGAACCTTGTCAGATGTTTGTGGCATGTTGTGGGATTCACCGAAGTTTTCCATTCCGCTATTGTTTGTTTTCTTTGAGTTATGCTCAGTGAGGCCTAATAAGGTTAAGGTTGGCACTTCAATGTGGAAGGATATTGTGATACTGATTGGGCAAGCAACATAGATAATAGGAGGTCTACATTTAGATAATGCATCTTTGTGGATGATAACTTGTGTCATAGAGGAGTAAGAAGCAGGAAGCTGTAGCTCGGTCTACTACAAAAGCAGAGTATAGAGCAATGGCATTAAGATTGAGTGAGATTATCTGGATGAATGGTCTATTGTCTAAACTTCGGGTTTTGAGAAGTGGTCCCTTTGGTACTGCATTGTGACAATAAATAGGCAATCAACATTGCTAATAATCTGGTATAGCATGACCATACCAAACATGTTGAGATTGATAGGTTCTTTATCAAGTAAAAGCTGGATGATAGAATATTGAAGCTAGAGTATATCAAATCCAGTGAACAATTGGTTGACTGCTTCACCAAAGGGTTATATCCTAATGATGGTGCTACAATATGTAATGAGATAGACATGATTGATATTGTTGTTGGGATATAGTTCGGTTAGAAGTTAAATTCGAGATAGAGTCCGAGTCAGATGTAATTGAGTTGTTATTAATGCTATAAATAAAAGGTTTAGGATCCAATAGGACACACAATTTCTTGATCTACCTATTATTTAGGAGATCGATGACTAGAGAAGCCATCAATTAAGATTGGTCGACCTCCCATCCCATAGTCCACTACTCATCAATATGTACAACCAAACCTCTTGATTTTTACTGTATCGATCACTGAGACACACTGGCACTCTGCTATAAATATGGCCACGCACCTTTCTTCCATCTCCCATCTACAAAACTTCGCTAGCAACAGAACATGGTAACTAGAAAAGCTTTTGCATTCTTTTACCGAAGAAAATGTTTGATGGGAAAGAAACTGGAAGGGCTGTTGATGTTCCCTATTAGTTTCCCGCACTAATGCACTTCGAGGCATGCTTAAGCTACTGTATGTTGACCTTGTCGATTGTTGTGTTCAATACTTAATCGGCTGCAATGGAAGTTTAGAGGACAAAAGAAATGAAAAGCATGTATTTGGCATTTTTTTTTCTGAGAAGAAGGTGGCCAAGAACACATGACATGAGCTGTGTAATACAACTCTGAACCTTTCTGATTGAGAATAGGATAGTATCATCTGAGATATCTGGAGCTGTATGTAATACCAGTCGCCAAATACTAAACCTGAATACTAGGCCTAAATGCGACGCAAAGGAGCAGAACAGATATGCGGTAACGAATAGGAGCAGCTACGACCAAAAAATGATAAACAGTTTGTTTTCTCCAAATCATATACAACTAGCGTAATGGGAACAAACCAGAACCCCCCTGCGTCACAAAACTGTAATACTACAACTAAAGCATAGTTCATAGGCTCTCAGTGACCGTATTTTAGTGACATAATCCAGAGTCCAGACACAAACTAACAACAATTGACGCTGATGACTACAATCTATTTGCTCCAATCATATAATTCTTTTCGGTTTAGGACATTAAAATGCTTGAAACGAAATGCATCCTGCGACAGCAACCAGATACACATTATGTAGCAATTCGGCCCCAAATAATATCAATTCATCAATAGTACATGAATCATGAAGGCATCCCCTGAACATTTAATCGCGGTAAACATAAGTTATATTGACACTACGGGACGCAAAACATTTCCCTCGTCAACTGTAGGCACGTCTGGAGTTGCCACAAAGTTTCAGTTTGGTGGAGCAATACATGCAACCACTTTATTCAAATTCAATAAACATGCCATTACTAGCCAATGTGGCTCGGACTATATCCCAATAGTTTGTAATTGTTCTGTTTTGTGAAGCAACATTACCTTTCATCCTATGCAATGGTGTGTTTCTTCTTTTGGAATCTGTTCTTTCTATTAAATTTACACACATTCTATCCATTTGTTTGTACAAATCCATTGTATCGTATCCTTAGCTTGTATTTCATTTACACGGTTGTTGCACTGATGTGTGTCAACGGAGTAGACTGGCACTGAAATCCCACAATTTATTGGCTAGGCCCTTGTCGGTTGCATGGGATTTCAGTTCAGCAACATTGCAGCCAACAAAGTATTTTCCAGTGACTCCTGCGACCTGAGGATGCAATGCCAGATAACACACTGTGGCTGCACCCTGAAAAATAACCAATGCTAAGAAGTCAGAATATATGTTTGGATGGTTGTAGAATTCACGGAACCAGTCAGCACGAGGTAGTAAATTTGTCAAAGAAACTTCAATCAAGCGGTGGGGCTACAAGTTAGTTCATATGCCCACTTAAATTAACAGTACTCAAAATAATCCATCATAGGAATATAGAGAGCCCTTGTCTTTTGGTACCAGTTGAGTTAGGACAAGCTAATTAAATATATAACACCCTAACGAGATAACAGCCTTCTGTTACTGATTTAAATGTTATTATGTCTTCATTTCTCCTTAATAAAATGCAGGACCTTAAATTGCACATGCAACAAAATGAACACAGTGACTTTTGTTTTCCAGAAGGAATAGAACGTGATCTCAACCTACCTGTTGAACATCTTTAACTAAAAATTTACCAAGTGTGAAAAGAAGACCTGAAATAAAGATAACAAAAAGGACAAAAATAACAATTAATTTGCAGGCAACAGAAGTAGTCGTGAAGCACAAAACTGAGGAGTGTCAACATGTCCATGTTTTTGTTAAACAATTAAAAGCACGGCAATTTGGAGCATGAATTAGCTTGCACCAGACAGCCCTCATAACATTTTTCTTGATTAAGCCTTTTTGTTGGTATATTCATTATGCTCAAGCAATGTGTTACGCATGGAAACATCAAGTGCACGCGAGCACACTAAAAGAAAATTATTGCAAAAATCTTGTTACAATTAAAAAATCTAGATGTTATCTATAAGGGGAAAAAGGATGAGAACATCTTCACTATATTTAAGTAGAGTGTACATATAAACTAATACATCATTATGTGAAAGAACAGCATGCATCATACATGGTAAGGATGGGATAAATTTAACTCAGACAAGCAAAGGGGAAAAATACCTCAAATGCCTAAACAGTGCAAAGTTACGGCCAGATATGGTAAATAAAGTGAATAGTGATGGTGAAATTGAGTGAATCAACCATGAACACTTAGGTAAGAGGCTTGAATTAGCTTTATTTTGCCAGTAACACCATGCACTAGTCCAATATACTCATACAATTTAGAAAACCCCAGTGAAACAAAATGTTGGTGGCAACAATTCCTGGATGAAGGGTGTTGACTATTACTTTTGCATCTTGTTCCTGTCAGCAGAGAAACAGTCAAGGAAATCTGTGAAGCTGTTAAAATTGTTGTATGATATCATGTATTCGCAAAAGAGCTCCATAAGCGCAAGCAAAATTTTGGTGTTCCCCACTGATAGGGTTTTTGTGATAACTCCCAATTATCGATTCAGCCGAATACAATATCTTGTGAGGACAACCATGTGATTGGCATATTACAATTTTTCCTATTCAGATGGCATTACAAAATAACATACTTGTGAGGAAGAACTAAGTTTGAAATTTCACAAGTCAGTGTGAATCACCAGACCTACATATCGTGTGTGTTCCTCAATCACTTAAAGGGAAAAAAGAAAAGAAAAGTGAGTACCTCCAAGCGGCTAGATAGTTCATTGCAATGCAATATGTTGGCAAGCTTAGACTGGCCATAAGCAAGATAGCTGCTATACCTGTCAACAAACATGAAAAAAATAATATTTTACAGCGATTCTTGAATAAAAGTGTTATTCTATATTATTTATCTGTGATCAGTTGAATCGGTACTTTGAAACAATTTCAAATTGATATGCAACTGAAAATATCTTTAAAGTGATAAGCATGGAATAAGAAGCAATATACTTTGGGTCCAGAAACAATACCCAGATTCATCATTGATCATGTCAAAACGAATTCCCTCTCGATATGTGAACTTGTAGCCGATGGAAGAAACTATCACAACCCTTCCTTCTATACCACTCTCTTGAGATGTAACTTTGATCTTATCAAGTAAAAGATCAGTCAGTAGAAAATGGCCTACATACATGACCAAATTGCAGGATGTCGTTATACAATGAAGACTGAAAATTTTGCATATGACTAAGAAAAATAGGTAATGCGGTCAGAAGTAGAACCAAATCTGATCAGTTACATGTATAGAGATTTTGTGCTCTCTTGGTATCACCAAGATATTAGTTCATGACTTCAAATAAACGGTAGCTGCAGAGGTTTGCTTTTCTAGTTTTCTTCTTGAGCAAAGCACCAAGGATTTAGAAATTTACATATTGTAAGAGTGGGGCATACCAAGGTAATTCGTTGCAAATTGCATCTCAATTCCATCTTCTGAAAGCTTGAAAGGAACCAATGCAATCCCTGCATTATTACTTCAAACAGAAGGCAGGCACCGTCCCATATTTAATTCAAAAAGGAAAATGTGTAAAAAATATAATCATTGAACATGTTGGAAAAATAAAGCTTTGTGGCCTAGGTTGCACAGTATTGTCATGTGCAGTATATCATTGTCTTCATGGCATGGCCTATTCCAATTGAGCATGTCATAATGTACTGTTTCTGTCATATCAATATATCACACTATTGTCATGTGCGTAATGTCTAGCCAAATGCAACTTAGTCCATTTGGCGGTTACATCCGAAGATTGCACGTACTTACATAAGAATGTTCAGTGGGAGCTTCAGCTCATTGAAATTGTCCACAAATCTTCTCACGGATGACATCGAGCTAAGGTCAAGATCCAGGAACTCGATCATGGCCGTGGGAACTTCCTTCATTATTTCATCCCTCACATGTGCACCGGCAGATGAATTCCGATCCCCCATCACGACGTGCACGCCTCGCAGCGCAAGAACTCGGCATGTTTCAGCACCAATCCCACTGGACGCCCCTGTAAGCAGCACTTTCGTCAAGAAAGATAGTACCAACATTTCAGACCAGCAGCACAGCTAATCTGAGTAACGAAGCAAGAACTGGATCAATACAAGAACCAGTACTAGTCCTAGTCTCCTAGGAAGACATACATGAGGAGGTGAAGCCACCTTCCGAACACTGAAGTACTGAACTAAAGAAAGGAGCAACTAGGGTGTTGGTAAATTCCCTGTGGGAGAGAACCGACCAAAGGTCAGTTAGCTAGGTGCGTGCACCTTCGCCCACCAGTGTTCGAGCCTTGGCTTAGCGATGGTGCTCATCTTCTTCTACAGTGAATGCAGCGCGTACTACGAATTAAGTAAAGCATGGCGCTGGTGCTCACCTTCTTCTACATTGAATGACTGCGCGTACTACGAATTAAATAAAGCAGGGAGCTCCTGGGCTAAATTTTTTAAAAAAATCCCCTGTGGGTTCGAAAATTTCGGGGACCAGCGCATACTACGAATTAATTAAACCAGGGATGCACTAGTATAACACATTGAAACAGCGCATACTACGAATTAAATAACAGTACTACGAATTAAATAAACAAGGAAGCATGTAGGTGCGCAAGAGTAAATTGGTTTTGGGAGAAGGGGGCAATGACCGGTGACGACGGCTACGAGGCCCGAGCCGTCGATACCGGCGGTGACCTCCTCCGCGGTGGACGACGGCGAGAACCCTGAGGGGCTCCACCATCTCAGTAGGCCCCACATGATCGATGTCCGGCGTGGGAATGGAGGCAGGTCGACCCAGCAGAGCAATTTGGATATGGAGAGAATTTTTTTTTTTTAATAATACATTTTTTATTCGGAATTTCAAAAATATTCTACCGGGAAAAAAAAATTCAGAAATATACCTCTGTCGCACGTTGGACGCATACGACAGGGGCCTAAATAGAAAAATACACGGCGACAGTGCGGGGCTTCGTGGCCTCGTCGCATCGGCTAACGTGCGGCGTAAACCGAAACGGCGCTCGTCAAGACGACGAACGGCGACAGGCCCTGTCATGCGACTAAAGTGCGAAAGGAGCCTGTCGCACAACTAACGTGCGACAAGAATACTGAAATTTTTGTATTTAATATTTTGTGTTGACAATTTTTGTTGTAAATTGGTTGTACATAATTGATGTATTGAACCGGGAATCGGAAAAATTATTTTATTTCGTTAGTGATACGCATTTCACTTAGGGGTTTTCGTAGCCTCGTAAGGTCCGCCGAATATGGGCGAAAAATGACGGGAAAAAGCACGGGCGGCCTACGCAACGTGGCATACCACTTCAGTGCCGGCGAGATGGTCGGACGTTGCCCCGGCATTTTGTTACCAAAATCGGAAAAGGCACTCGCGCGCGAACGCAGCGAAATCGTGGCCACTTAGGGTTTACGAGCCCCGAGACAGTGCCGGACATGGTCCAAAAATACGAAAAAATCAAGGGCGGCCTACATAATGCGGGCTACCACTTACGTATGGGCGAGATAGCCGACGTTACCACGGCATTTTGTTGCTAAAATCGGAAAAGGCAATTGCGCCACGAAACCATGGAAACTTTTACGACTTGAAAATTTTGAAACTTTTATGGATGTTCCGATAAATCGGTGATATTACCATAAAAATTTCAAATGATTTTAAGATATGAGGAATTTTTAAAACTCAAACAATACATATATAAGGGCACATACACGAAAGTTAGGATGATAAAAAAGCAATAGATTAGATTATATTACAAGGGCATTACAGAAGGATTTAACTAACTAACAAAAGCATGTCGTCATGGTGGAACAAATGATCGTTCGCCTATCTGGGTACAACCAAAATGATGTAAGACATTTTTCGCATATTACCCGACCCGTTCTAATATTGCGGCGGTCCTCTGACACCGCTCAATCCCTACTATGAAAGAACTCCATGGGGTTCAGATGCTCCCAAATGCCGCCCATTGGGTGGCCTATGCCGCACGCCTCGGGTGTATAAGACTTAAATTTTGGTTGTTTTTATGTGGATTTCGCCTCCCATATGGGCATATCATCCCGATTCGGCGCCCCTATGTTAATACCACCGGGTTCCGGATGGTCTGCAGAACGAGTCAAGGATTTGTTGCGTGTTGCGACTCTCACAATTTGCTTCCCTTGTCCTTCTTCTTGAGAGGAGGAACCCTCCTGCACCTCTGCTGTGTTGGCCTTTGGCGAGACATGCGAGACGCTGCTCTGTTTCGCTCGTACTCCACTATATGGTGCGGGGAGGTGTGTGTTGGGCTTATGCTTGGACAACCGGAGCGTGCCTGCGATCCACCGCAGATGCCCGCTTTGGTGGTTCCATAACACCGTGAAACGTGCAAAGTCCGCTTTTCAGGCGGTAGTGGCACCACGGAGAGGGTTGCTCCCCAGTTATCCCATGCAGTTGCCGAGATGTGGGTGAAATGCGTCTCGGGTCCACCCGGTTGAAGTACCAGACCGCTCATCCTCGGTCAAGGGAACACCAGTAGAATCTCCGGTCCGCTAGATCACCGTGGCGGTATCAACCATTGCCTCGTGCCATGTTCGCAAACGTCGGGGCTTTGGTGGCCCCGGAGGAGGTTCCTCCTCGACTTGTTGATGTTCGAAAGTGTCCTCTTGAACTCCTGTGTGCGATGAACTGGTTTAGAACTACTACTTTGTGAGTTTAACATGAGTATGTCGCATGAAACTCACCGATCGGTTGGCCCCTTGCACACCGGCCCTAAGCTCTGGTCGATCTAGAAAAGGGACATATCCTGGCGGCCTCTCCCACCGGGTGAAGTTCTCGGGCGAAGCGGGGTAGTTGTCGTGGCAGTTGTTGAGAAATTCGTAGTCGCGTCGTTCCGGCCCGTCGATCCATTGGAAGAAGCAACACCGGTCCTTGTGCTAAGAAAAGAAAGAACGAAGCATGAGATGGTAGTGTTACCATGTATTGTGTGGACACCAGTAGGTTTACCTTGTAGGTGCGGGCACAACAGTAGTGAGCGCGGGCGGCCGTGTCTCCATGGGTAGATTGCATCATCTTGGCCGGTAGGTTGCAGTCACATTTCGGTCGGGGCAACTCCGGGAGAACTGGGGCGTCGACGCAACTCTCATCCGGATATTCGGGGCTGGATGACTTCTGCTTGCTGTCAAGAGGCTGACAGAGAACGACATTATGGTTTGGCTGTGTTGGATGTCTACCCCTCGGACCTGTTTTATAGTAGTAGTGAGGGGTTACTCCACACAATTACAGCTCTTGCTGCAGCGTGTTGTCATTTCATGGCGTGTTGCAGTGTGTTGTCATTTCATGGCGTGTTGTCGTCTCAGCCTGGTAAAGCTGCTAGCAGCGAGTAGTCACATCGCGCTGGAAAAGCTGTTGCGTGTGTTGTCGTGTCAGCTTGGTAAAGCTGCTAGCAGCGAGTAGTCACATCGCGCTGGAAAAGCTGTTGCGTGTGTTGTCGTGTCAGCTTGGTAAAGCTGCTAGCAGCGAGTAGTCACATCGCTACCGAAAAGTGTTAAATGCTGTTGTCGTGTCTTCTGGTAAAGGTGCTACCAAGAAGCAAAGGTGCTAGGTGTGTGACAAAGCGTCTAGGCGATGAAAGGAACAACTAAGCACGTAAGATTAAGTTTACAAAAATACAAATGCAAGTGCAACATATTTCAAATGAAATACTTAGTACATAACATACTAGCAATAATAAAAATCAAAAGAAACTATTGTCGGCCTCGCTTCTGGGGAGGCCTCCTCCTCGAACCTGGTCCCATGAGTACGCCAACTCACGAGGCGTAGCGGTGGGGCCTCTGCTGCCTAGCCGAGGCGTCGCGTCGGGCCGAGTAGCTCGTCGTCTTTGGCGCTCCATCTTCGCCGACTAGGTTGCGTCGGTCTTGGCGCCCGTCACGACTAGGCTGCGTCGGTGGTGGCGCTCCGACGGCCAGTGATGATGATGCCCCACCCCAAAGACGTCCGTGGAGAGGTAATCACGGTAGTCCTCGGTTCAGGGCATCGCTCGTCGTCGTAGTCGTCGGGCGTGTCGGATGCATGCGCAAAGAAGTGTGCCTGCGGGCCTGTACCAAATAAAGAATTATTTTGAGCATTGTAATACGCGATTGTAACACTTGAACAAGGCATTCCAAGATTTCACCGAAAGCGACCACTCTGAGCGTGCCTCTCGCAGACTGGGCGGGACCGTGTGAAGATGTACTGGCGCACCTGGCCTCTCTAAGCGGCACGCTCGCGGGTGATGGGAGGCCGCACCGACACCGAGGGCGCGTGGTCGAGTCTGTCCGTAAACCTCCCGACGCAAAAGGTGACGTCCCTCTCGCCACGGGCTCTCCGGTGGTCACCGACCGCATAAGCTGCGAAGGTCCATGTGGTGATGGTGCATCATGTCGATCCGCAAAATAAATTACGAATTAGTTAGCAAAATAAATTACGAATTAGTTAGCAAAATTAATTATATCGAATGTATGCATAACGCACCAATGCGTGCGAACCGAGTCCATATGGAGGGTGCGTGTTCCGCCACCACGGAGCGTGTCTAGGGGATCGAGGTCGACACGTACCAAACGCACACGAGTCCGGGGAGTGTACCACGCGCGGTACACGCGGTACGTCCCTACATCGTACATACTGTTAATGATAGAGCCCAATCTTTCACGGCATCTGCCGCATGACTTCTTTTGTCGGGTACATCTTGTTATGCCTAACCTCATTATCACTTTGATCGCCAAGGCATCTCCTCATTTCATTGACAACCATATTTTCAAATTGTTGCGTGCTCCACTGGTGGCACAAGCGGCTCCGTACCTCCTCCATCTTCCTCATCCGACTCATCGTCGTCCTCCTCTTCGCCTTTCTTGTACTCACGGTCTTCCTCTTCCATCCTAGCTGTTATTTCCTCAATTTGCTCACCTTCGTCTACCGGTCCCGCGCTTCTTGGCCAACATTTTCATCATCCTCCAAACCGAACATGTTCACCACTTTCTGAACATGTTGCTCATGGCTAGATCCCCAAATTCAGTGTCACCGGAGTTGAGCTCATTTTGAGGTGACTACACTCACCGGCGTCCAACTGCTGCTGGGGGGCAACATGCCTCTCATATGCTCGCACTAAAAGCACTCGATTCCATCTCCGTTGCTCGCCTCACATATGATCTCCACGATGCGGTTCCTTTAGCTCAACTAACTCCCGATAAATAGTGTCGTTTCACACACTACATAGGCAAAATACCTTCAACTCACACTTGTCTTCTTCCATCCGAAAAGTATAATACAACCATTTCAACATGGAACCAAATGTGCGCCTCGAGCCTACTCAAACTTCGTCCACATCTTGCATGTTACTTAGATCTGCACCCTCCAAACCATGCATTACAACCCCATCTCCATAATAAATCCTAAATGGAACTCGTTTCGCCATATCTGTGAATCCATTCATTCACCCACAATTAATTATCTTCCGTACAAAATACTATGACGTAACATAACTATACCTACATGGTGCGAAAATATATATCTAACCATAAGAAACATCTACATTCCTAATAATTCATATCGATGTAGTTATATCGTAAAAAATTACATTTCCATCAATATGTACCGATATACTTCTATCCGTAAAAATTCATTCCTAACAATATATACATTCAGATCGATGTACTTATATATTAAAAAATACTCATTAAGTAACTATATTTCCTTCAATATATACCGATATACTCCTATTCGCAAAAAATATCTAAATTTTCTAAACTAGAACTAGCTGTGACCTATCAATTTACCTACATTTATCCGTAACCTACATCTAAAACTATTTCTAATCTACCACTATTTACTGCTACAATGCTCTAGATCTAACTATTTCTAACATATCATAATTTACTGCTAAGAAAAGTAAACAACAAAAATTTACCTCGAAACAGTGACGGAGAATCTCCCCTTCTTTCTTCTCTCTTCCCCTCTCTCCCCTCTTGGCGCCGTTTCGGTTTCATCATACGTTTCGCATGTGAGGCCACGTAACTTACCGGGCACTGTCGCCGTGTATTTTTCTATTTAGGCCGTCCACGTCCAACGGCGTCGAGCAGATATTTCTGAAATTTTTTTTCTCGGTGGAATATTTTTGAAATTCCGAATAAAAAATGTATTATTAAAAAAAAATCATATGGAGACGGTAGACGAAGACGGCTTTGGCGAGAGCGACCCCAGCAGAGCATGTCGGGACAACTTCCAACAAACATACACACCGGGGGCCCAGTACTTCCCAGTGGTGAGGTCGACCTGGCCGAGAACAGAACACTTTGTCACCTACGTGGCTGGGCACTCGCGCCGGATTTTTTTTTTTGGTTGCTATTCTGAGATACGAAGACATGGTTTTATCTAGAGTCCTGGGCTGTCCGTATCAATTTGATACTGTAGTATATGCTTGCGTCAGGTTTAAGAATCGGACATGACGGATAACACGGTCCAACATATGCTGTACTAGGCCTGATGATCCAAGACATAAGAAAGAAGCACAGCACAAAGGTTATCGATTACAGTATTGAATAAGAAAGGTCAGCGATCACTGAATCTATTTTTATTTTTCTCCTTACTTGTCCTCATAATATTAAAATCTCCCCCAATAAGAGTCGGTAAATGATTTTGTTGACAAGTCCTCGCCAGTTCAGTTAGAAATGGCGCTTTAAAGTCCTCCTGTGCAGGACCATATACCGCCATAAGAATCCATTTAAAATTGTCTGCCTTATTAATAAGATGGAATTTGATAAAAAATTCACCTTCCACAATTAAAGATAGATCAAAAGAGGACGTATTAATTCCTAAGAGGATCCCACCTGATCTACCTCTAGGAGGAAGACAATGCCAAACGAAATCCGCACCTCCAGAGAGTCGTGCAAGATTCAATTTTGACAAGTCTTTCTTTCCTGTTTCCATTATCGCAATAAAATCCAAATGATTTTCTTTACTAGCCTCTGAAATGTACCGAAATTTAGACAAGTCTGAAAGACCTCTGCTATTCCAGAATAAACCTTTCATAGAGCCTTCTTATTTTGTTTTAATCGATAGCCTTGATTTGAGAGAGATTGAACTCATTGGCCGTCAGTTTACCTGAGCGAATTCTTTGCCTAATCCAACATACGAGAAGTTAGATAGGGTTCTTATGTCTACCGAGTGGGAGTTTAAATTCCCACTTGTTTCTGTTCAGACTTTGGATAGAGGTATTTCGGATCATACCCCCCTTCTTCTTGACACCGGTGCGTCAGCATTTTTTGGGGCTGCCAAACAGTTCAGATTTGAACTTAGTTGGTTTACCCGAGAGGATTTCCATGACAAGGTGGTGGAAATTCGGAATAAACCGGTGAGAGGAAATAACTCTGTCCAACGATGGAATCACAAAATGGGGGCTTTGTGTAGCTTTCTTCGGGGTTGGGCTCTGCATACAAAAGGTGTTTATAAGCAAAAGAAAAGCGATTTCCAAACAAAAATTACTGAGCTGGATAGTGCCGCTGAGGTTAGGAACTTGTCTGAACTCGAGCGGGAGAATCTTGCTCAGGCTAGGGAGCATTTGGCCAATCTTCTTAGAGAGGAAGAAATTAAATTTTATCAGCGGGCAAAGGTGCAAGATATTCTCTTGGGCGATAATAATACTAGATACTTTCAAATGATTGCCAACGGCAAACATAGGAAGAAAAAAATCTTTTCTCTGGACCATGCGGATAGTAAGATTGAGGGGCAGGCTAACCTTAAACGTTACATAACCAAGTTCTATAAAGAACTTTTTGGGGAACCGGAGGAAAGCCTGTTAGGTCTTACTGAGGAATATAACCAAGATATTCTGTAGGTTTCCCAGGAGGAAAATGCTCTTCTTACTACTCAGTTTACTGAGAAAGAAGTTAGAGATGCTATTTTCTAGATGGAACATAATAAAGCCCCTGGTCCTGATGGTTTTCCTGTGGAATTTTATCAGAAATTCTGGGATACTATTAAAGGTGATCTTATGTTTATGTTCCAGGAGCTTTACTCAGGAGATTTACCTCTTTTTAGCATGAATTTTGGAATAATTTCTCTTGTGTCCAAAGTTCAGGAAGCGAATGTAATACAACAATATAGACCAATATTTCTCCTAAATGTCAGTTTCAAAATTTTTACCAAGGTGGCTACAAAACAGATTGAATATGGTTGCGGATAAGGTAGTAAGCCCAACACAGACAGCTTTCTTGCCTGGCCGAAATATATTAGAAGGAGTTGTCATTCTGCATGAAACTGTCCATGAGATGTATAGACAAAAATTGAGTGGGGTCATTTTTAAGATTGATTTTGAGAAAGCTTATGACAAGATTAAATGGCCTTTTCTATTTCAAACTCTACGAATGAAAGGATTCTCAACCAAGTGGATTTCTTGGATTAAATCCTTCATTTCGGGAGGAAGTGTGACGGTTAACGTAAATAATGAAGTGGGACGTTATTTCCAAACTAGAAAAGGTCTCCGCCAAGGCGATCCTTTGTCACCACTTTTGTTTAATATTGTCGTAGATATGTTGGCGGTGTTGATTAGAAGAGCTAAGGAACAAGGGCAAATCGGTGGGGTAGTGCCCCACTTAGTCGATGGTGGTTTATGCATCTTACAATATGCAGACAACACAATATTATTTATGGAAAATGACTTGGATAAAGTTCGTAACATGAAGTTATTGCTTTGTGCGTTTGAACAAATCTCGGGTCTCAAAATAAATTTTCATAAAAGTGAGTTAATCTATTTTGGTGATGCCCAAGATTCGTTACAACAGTATTTGGATCTGTTTGGGTGTAAGCAAGGGGAGCTACCTCTGAAGTATTTAGGAATACCTATCCATTTCAACAAATTGCGGAATTCGGATTGGAAAAAGGTAGAAGAGAGATTCGAAAAGAGACTTACCAGTTGGAAGGGGAAACATTTATCAGTCGGAGGCAGGCTAACACTTATAAATTCAGTGTTAAGCAGTCTCCCAATGTACATGATGTCCTTTTTCGAGATTCCTAAAGGTGTTCTTAGAAAACTTGACTATTTCCGTTCTCGGTTTTTTTGGCAAGGTGACGAGGGTAAAAGAAAGTATCGGCTTGCCAAATGGAGTATTCTATGTCAACCCAAAGATCAAGGGGGTTTGGGGATTCATGACTTAAAAATTAAGAACATTGCACTTTTGAGTAAATGGTTGTTTAAGCTTTTAACATCGGATGGTACTTGGCAGCAGCTTCTTAGAAAAATAAGTACCTTGGATCTAAGCCATTAGTACAAGTTGAATGGAAACCAGGAGACTCGCATTTCTGGTCTAGTTTGATGATGAAGGTAAAACGACATTTCCTTCGTTTTGGAACCTTCACAATCAATAATGGCTCACAAGTGCGATTCTGGGAAGACATCTGGCTTGGAAGCTGCGCTTTAAAAGATCAATATCCTGGGTTATATAGCATCACAAGGAATAAATATTCAACCATTGCTGAAGTTTTCACGGATTCTCAACTAAACATATCCTGGAGACGGTTATTGATTGGTCCTAAGTTGGTGGCGTGGAATCATTTGCTTTCACGAATCGCCAATTTTCATTTAACACAGGATGAGGATGAATTTCGCTGGAGGTTGTGCCCATCGGCACAATTTTCGGTGAAGTCTCATTATCTGGCTTTGATTAGATGTGATGTTCCTAATTTAAACAAGCATTTATGGAAGTTAAAAGCACCACTAAAGATCAAAGTGTTTCTGTGGTATCTTAGAAGAGGGGTCATTCTGACCAAGGATAATCTGGCTAAACGCAATTGGCAGGGTAGTCAAACTTGCTACTTTTGTCACGAATTGGAGACAATTAGTCATTTGTTCTTTCATTGTCGATTTGCTCGTATGGTCTGGGGCTTTTTGTACCTAGCTTTGGGCGTTGCTAGACCTATTAGTGTTTCTAATATGTTTGGGAGCTGGCTTGTTTGTTTTCAGAAGGATCTTAAAAATGTCGTTTTACTAGGAGCTGCAACCATTTGTTGGTCTCTTTGGTTAAGCAGGAATGATATAGTTTTTGAAAAGAAATCCAATTCATCCCCTTTGGAGTTATTTATCTTGCTTCCCATTGGTTGCGTACATATGTGTCTTTGCGAAGTCGGACATCACGAATTATTATAGTGGAGGCTACATAGCGATTGATGCAGTGCCCAAGGTCTTCTTTTCGAGCGCATGGGTGGCGGTCTAGTCTTCGGATTACTAGTCGCTAGAGTGTGTGTGTGTTTTTCCTTTCTTTTTTTCTAGGCTGTGTGCTTCTTGTTAAGCAGAGGCCAGAAGTAGTTTCAAGGACTTGTATCTTCTCGATATAATGTCTCTTGAAATTAATAAAATCTTCCATTATAAAAAAAACAAAAGTTATCGATCAGTAGAGCATGAGACCATGAACACACCCAACAGTATGAATGTCATCCTTTGCCGTCGACGCTTAAGAGAGACAGGCAAGAACTATCGTAATCTCTCTCATTATATCTCTCTCAATTGTCTCTCTCAATCTCTCCCTCTCTTGTCTGCTTCTCTCATTCTTTCTTGTTTATCTCCTCACTCTCTTTCTCGTCCATTGCTCTCTCTTACTTGTATTCAACACATCTCCCTCGATCTCCGTAACTGTTCCAAAATAAATAATTTTTAATTCTTTTTCCTATAATATTTATGTGCACTGCCTCAACTCCACACGTCTTCGGCTCATTTTCTCTCGTCGCAATAGTGCAAATAGGCCGGGCTTAGACTAGCATGGCACGAAGCAGGCACGAAACGCAAATATGTCATGCCTGAGCTCACCGAAGATGAGCTAGGCCAGTACGGCACAGCATGGGACCGTCGCGACTCGATATAGTTCAAACACGAAGCACAATGACTAGCTCCGTATGGGCGCCCACCTCTAGCTTCATGGATAATCTAGGGTAGCTAGTTGCTACCGTATGATCTATCGGTGGTATGTCTTCCTAAGCTCTAGACGGTTGGATTTAGCGGCACTTTTGCTCCAAACTGTCGGCAAAACTAACAACCTGTTATGAGATAAGATATTCGTAACTGTTTCGGTTAAAATCTATCTCTTATGTGTGGGCGAATCCAAACTCATCTCTTGTGCTTCTTTATATATTGGGCATCCCTCATGTACAAGAATCAATCTAATAAAGCGAGAGAACCTTGTCCCCCATATTGTGTGCTCCCTGTTCTTGTTCGTGTGATTCTGTTAGCGTGCTGTTGATTGATTGTAGGTGAACGATTATATTTTACAACACGTTATCAGCACAAAACTCTACTGAGGCTACCGATCGTGATCATCTAGCTACGACAATCTACAAGGCATTGACATCATCCTACTACACACGATTATCCTACGTCAAGCCCTATGTAAGCTAATCGCGTTTTTCGCAAGCCTTTGATCCTGTATATCGTTCTTTTACGTATCAATCGGTTCATACCTACATTGCAAATATTTGAGATACTGTTCATCTGAAAAAATGGCTCTTGCGCCCGAAGCACAGCACCGCAGCAGCCCATAGTTGGACCACCGCAGCTCGGTCGCCGTCGCCCGTAGTCGGATCTCCGCGCCGCCCGTTGCATCGCCCGTCGCTCCATAGCTCGAAGCCGTGCTGCCGTAGCCACTCGAGCCCGAAGCTCACAAGCGTGTGGCCGCTTTTGAGCCTGAATGCCCGAAGCGCCCATCAGTTTTCCGCTCAAGCGTTCGAGCCTACACGACACGGCTCTTCAGTCCCCACGGTGTTTGCCTTCTAGTCGGCACCAAAGAAGCCAAAGAGGTGGCGGTGCGGCTATTTGAATTCTGTGCCTGTGCGCTCCATCGATGGCAGCGCTACTCGCGCCCGCAACGTCACCGCTGAACTCCCGTGACTCGGCTCGGTACCCGTCAGCCTTGCACCAGTAGCACCGTCGCCAAACTCCCGTGACTCGTCTCGGTGCCTGTTGGCCTCACGCCCGCAGCGCCGCGGTCGAACTCCCGCGACTCGGCTCCGTGCCGGTCGGCCTCGCGCCCCAACGCCACCGTCGAACCTGCACCGTCTCGACTCTGCGATTAATTACAGTGGTGGCAAAGTCAAAGAGGCACTAGGGTTTTTTTGGACCAGCCACGCTATACTTCACGGGCCGCACCACACGTGGGCCATCGGGCCGCTCATGGGCTGCCACACCTGGCTGTGCGGTATGGCCGTTTTTGGGACGAATGGGCCTAATGGCTGGATCGGGCCATACGGCCTAGTGACCGTACAGCCCACCCCTTTTCACTCTGAAAAAAAATTATTAATACTGAAAATTGATGATAAATCCTAGAAAAATAGTTTTCTAGTTTATGGGCTTCCATAAAATTTTGATAAATTAGTATTTAGCACATCTTTGGAAGTCCCATGCTCTGGATTTATTTTCTAACTTTATTCCTTATTTATTATGTGCTGGAATTTAATTTATGTTATTTAAGTAATTCTAAAAATTGCTAAGAAATTAACATAAATTGCTAGAAAAATTATGAAAAATATGTATGACCCATTGCTCTGTGTCATGTTGCTAGATTAATTTCCTTTGAATGTTTTTTATGTTTAAATTTGCTGGACATATTATTTCCTATTATTCCGTAATTCTGAAAATTACTTGGAAACTAAGAGAAAAACATGAAAAATGCTAGAAAAATTCCAAAAAATTCTAGATAGCATATTAAAAGCTCCATATCTTTGGATTTATTATCCTAGAATAATTCCATATTGATATATGTTGAAATTTATTTTTGTGTTACATGGTAATTTTGAAAATTGCTCAATAATTAGAAGAGAAGTATGAAAATGCTAGAAAATTTTAAGTAGAGCATATTGAAAGCTCCATATCTTTGGATTTATTCTTCTAGAATAATTCCATGTTGATATTGTTGAAATTTATTTTTGTGTTACATGGTAATTTCGAAAATTGTTGAATAATTAGCGTAATGCCATGAAAATTGCTAGGAAAATTTCGAAAACTTCAGATAATTATCTCTGAATAGATATAGATCAAGCTTTACTGATTGAAGAGTGAGTATGCAATATAATGATTTTACCATTAGTAAAACCATTTTGCATAAATAGAAATAGGATATGTTGGACATCGCAAAGAGGGAACTTATCAAGCTTAATCTAAATGGCAACAATTACCTTACCCAGACAATGAATACTAAGATTAATCTGATAGCTCAATCTTTTGGAGCTACTATTTTTCTAGCTTGAAGTTGGTACCCCTACTCTTCCCGAACCCGTTAAATATACGGCTCTATACCTCGTAAGGCACCATCTTCATATGAACCTAAAAGCCAGATAGTTGATGGAAGATGACTAGCCGGTATTTTGCTAAAGACAGAAGGACAGCGCAAATGGATCCTCCCGCGTCTTCAGGATTCTAAAGGTTGTGGCAGCATATAATTTTTATCATACACAAGCTTGTCATTGATCTAACATTATGTGACCAAAATGTTAGTAATGTTAGAAAGATCGACAAGATATTATGCACACTACTACAGCGAGGCTTATATCAGACGCTCGATCACAGACGGTTTTGAAAAACCGTCTGTGATATGGAGCATCACAGACGGTTATGTACTCAAACCGTCAGTGTAGATATCCTGACGGTTTTATATTAGAGCCGTCGTGATGTATGAAATATCGAGCGGTTTCTAAATATAACAAATCGTGATGTCTGATACTCATTACAGAGCGGTTTCTAAGTAAAACCGTGCAGCGAAATCCTGAGCGGTTTCTAAATATAACCGTCGTGATGTCTGATACTCATTACGAGCGGTTTCTAAGTAAAACCGTCAGGAAATCCTGACGGTTATATAACACAACCGTCGTAATATCTTCTGATTGTTATATTTAGAAACCGTCGTGATATTTCTTACATCACGAGCGCACCGTAATATAAAACCGTCTCGTGATAGCTCACGTAAGCTAGATCCATATGTTGTTTGTGATATTTAATTGCATTATATTCAACATTTAGCTTGAAAAGGAAGGAATTTGATGATTTTTTTAGATCTAGTTTGTAGAACCATGTGTTGGTTGTTTGATCTAAGGTTTGCATAATATTATATTCGACGGTTCTAGCCACAGACGGTTCTAGCCAAAAACTGTCTATGATGTTCACCACATCACAGACGGTTTTAATTTGAAACCGTCACAAATAATAAAAAAATAGAAAATTTTAAATATTGATAATTACCTCTCCTGCCTTCTAATTTGAAAGAATTGAAATTAAATAATATTATATTTGAAATAATTGGAACTAATATTCCATTTGCAATAATTAAAAAGAACGGCCGAAAAAGATTCAAAACTTCGGAGGCCATTTTGAGGCCCTAAACGACCTTTTTTTGAAATTCCGTCGCCGCGCACGCACTCGCACAAACCAGCAGGATCCGACCATCTGATTTTTCCACACTTATGAAATTCGGGTACTACTTTTCGTTATCTTTCAAACGAGCCAAAGAACGCCCCGATCGGAATTACAAGTCAAAAGTTATGAACATTTTAACAAAAGTGCTTGGATTTCTTATTTGCAAACTAGAATCGGTGCCCAAAAGAATATAATCGGAGAGCTCATCGTGTGATGTTTCCGGAAAGCTCAAGAACACCAAAATCGAAGGTACGAGTCAAAAGTTATGGTGTTTTTACAAGTTCCGTGAATAGTAAGAGCATATATATTGCAAGCATCATTAATCGTCAAAAGTATGGAAAATAAATTTGAAAGCTTTAAATTTTGCTAATTACCTCCATAGTTTGCTAATTTGAAATAATTGGAAATCGGTGTTGGGTACTTCACGGGGTTAAAAGGATGAGGAAGGCATAATATGTCGGATGTTATCATACCACCACTAAAATCTTGGATCTTATAAGAACTACGAAGTTAAGCGTGCTTAGGCGAGAGTAGTAATAGGATGGGTGACCTCCGGGAAGACCACATATGTGGTGTTAAAATGTCAGGGAAGACCGGGCGCCTAGTAATTAGGGAATGGGTAGTATTAGTAGTATTAAGATGGGTGAAATCTCCCTAATTTAGTATTTTTAAATTACCAAGAAGAAACGTTGTGCGATGACTTATTACTGAGCGGTTCTAATTTAGAACCGTCAGTGATAGGACTCATCACGAGCAGTTCTAATTTAGAAAATGCGTGATAAGGGCTCATCCTGAGGCGGTTCTAGCGTAACCGTCTGTGATGAGCCCTTATCACGAGCGGTTCTAAGTTAGAACCGTCTGTGATGTTAATTTTCTTGACGGTTGAAACAAATCGTGATGATCTATTGTCATCATCGATTTTGATCTGAGCGGTTCACAAAACCGTGCGTGATGTGTTTTGTGAACCGTCGTAATGTGGTTTTTGTAGTAGTGGCACCTTTCACCCTAATATGAGGATCTGCTGTAATAGTATCGTGCGTGCCATGTACCAAAAGTACTTCAAGCTTATATGTATTTTGCTAAAGCGCGAAAAACATGATGAGCTCCTCGATGAAGAATTATCACGTACTTCCTAATGGGAGTCTTGCGAGGCTCAAGCACATGCAAAAGCTCAATGAGCTAGCGATGGCAGTGGCATGAAAGGGCAAAATGGAATAAAGGGGAAGATAAATTCATAGTAGAAAAGTAAAAGTAAAGAGCCAGGGACTTTCAGAAATAAGGCTACAAACCCTGAATAACCCTATTTTAGGTATGAATGCCTTGACCATTGGTCATGTAACTATTGCATCTCGAAGCATGTGGTAGACCTTTACATAAAATCTACTGAAAAAATCAATAAGACCCGGGGTAAAAAAATATTGAATCATACTTCACCGTTCAACCTATTGTTGACATGGGTGCTCAGAAGTGTGATAATATGGTTATTGAAATTATAAAGTTCGAGGGGTCCCAGAAGGACATATACGACTCATATGGAGACTTGGATTAGTCTTCTAAGTATTCCTTCACTTTACTAGTCGATGTCACATATTATTTATAAGTCTCTTTATCAGTTTAGCCTAGTTCCTGAATGAACATTTGGTATGCGCTCTTGTTGAGTCAAAATTAAATAAATTGATATTTCCCAGATATTTGTTTAATTGTGCTATGTTTGTTCTATATTCTACAATTTGTTCCTGATGCAACAATTGTTTGATTGATAAATCATACTTCTAATATAGAACAAAGTATAATCCAATATCAGAGGAGAAAATTTGTCTAGAAGACAATTATACCACACTAAGTGAATTTAAAATATTATGACTATCGCCAGAAGTGATACTCTCACAGTTGGCACTAAAAAAATGCCATATTATACCCTGAGTCTAGTCGTACTCCCTTAAATTTTAAAGACATTGGTCTGAATTGTTTTCATATGGACACAAAGAATAAGGATGGTACAGAATACCTACTCATGACTAAGTTTAATAAGTGTAATTAACGTGTGATTGAAAAACTTCATTCATACTCCTTTAGGTTATACTATGCACATATAAAACCTGAAGTTTATATTGCGATAAAAATCCAGAAATATTTAAGACCTAGCAGATCAACTAGGTTATCTTGAGTTGAATATTATGAGAAGAATAATTAAAATTTTTGTGGCCATAGCATAAAGAATTTCCTAGACCTGAAGTTTTCTTATGCCTTGGTTGCGCTAAAGGAAAGCTCATACTTAGATCTTCTTACCTAAAAAGTTAGGGAAGAATCATTGAATTTCCTAGAGAAAATTCAAAGTGATATCTGTGGACCTGTTCAGCCCCTATCGAGCCCCATCTAAGAAATTTTATGGTACTGATAGATGTTTCTACTAGATGGTCCTCTGTAGGTCCCATATCTACTAGGAACCATGCTTCTACCAAAATTAATTGCCCAAATTATTAAGTTAAGAGCCTACTTTCCAAAAGAAAGGATCAAGTCAATTTGACAATGCTAGTGAGTTTATCTCAAAGTATTTAATGATTATTACATGGCTCTGAGAATTAATGTAGAGCATCTTTAACCCAATGTCCACACTTAAAATGGCCTTACGGAGTCATTATATTAAAAGAATAAAGATTATTATATTGCTTAGCTGCTCTTGCAAAATAATTGGTATCGACCGATTGTTGGGGCCACGCAATACTACATCTTTGCGATAATAATTCAACTCGGTCCAAGCGCACATTATGAATTTTCCTAATTCTGAGATAGTGCATGGAAAAGAATCAAGTATTTCCCATCTACGAAAATCTGGCTGTATTGTGTGCATGCCAAACTCTCCACCACAACGTACCACCATAGGACGTCACTAGAAGTTGAGCATCTATGTAGGTTATGAATCTCTGTCATGTATTAAAATATCTAGAGCCTATGAAAGGGGATCTGTACACGGCTTGGTATACTGATTGTACTAAGGATATTTTTTGGCATTAGGGGGAGATAAGTACCACATTAATGAATACCAAGTCCTTAGATCCATGCACTTAATAGACCGAACTTGAAGTTCGAAGGATAATAAATATGCAATAAATAAGCTAATAATCTGCCAAATGCATTCACTAATAAACTGCCAAATGCCTTCATTGGTCATAAAGGAGTGAAAGATCTCATATACCTGCAGTATATGTACCTAAAAGAGTGAAAATACCCTAGAAGAATATTGAACCCACTCTTGACCCTCATAATAAGAAGAGGAGAGGTTTCTAGGTGCACGGACTCAATTCCGAGAGATGTCCATGAAGTAGAGAACCAAACAAATGAAAAAATAAAATAGAAGAAGCTCAACTTTGATGTTGAGAAAATCTTTGAAATGATCCATCTTGAAGATGATAACCCCAGTGTATATTTGCAAGCACAATCCCACACTGGAAAGTCAGAACACCCAGACTCCATTGTTGTGGGAAATCACGAGGAGCTGGAAGAAATTTGTCAAAGGTTAGTGATCGACAACACATTTATATTCGGGCACCTTGAGATGTCTTGAGTCAAACACACAATCGGGGAACAAGATATAAACGAGTTCGGCCTCTTGGTAGAGTAATACCCTACTCCTGTGCGGATGATGTATGAGATCAATGAACAGCTTACAGATCAGAAAGATTAGCTCTAGTTACAAGGAGAAGATGAATATGGGGGTGGCTAGGCTATGGCTATTGGATGTCTTGTTCGGAGATCTTCCTACGCGTCTAGCTCTAGATGGCTGTTGCTTGAGAGTTCCTTGAGATGTGGTTGTCCTTGACGACGTCTACCCTTGCCCTTATATAGTGGGTTGGAGTACCAAATCATGGTCGATGAGGAGTCTGTTGCCGTTATGATCTTCGTATCACATCTAAACTTCCATAACTACCGGGCGTATTCGAGTGGGTTTCCTTGCATCGGGAATATGATCAAATCTTACCTTGCGTAGGGATATCTCTTCCTCCATATATCTTATCCTGTCGAACTAGGCTCGAAATATCTGAAGTTCCCAAATAGTGACAGAGATATATGGGGTATGATCTTTGACTTTATGGCATACTTCCATATCCCATATTTGGATATTCGATAGTAGCCCCCGAACTCTGCTTAGTGGAGGGTCCGTTTAAGCACTTGGTCGATTACTACCAAACCTGGTTTGGTCGAGCAATACCTCCCCTGCTTATGGTCAAATAGTTCGAGCAAGTTGGGAATCGCTAAGTATCGAGGAGGATGTGTGGGGTCAAGCGTCCTACTACCAGTCTAGCTCGAATGCTTAGGGTAACCTCACATTGCCCGATATTGACCAGTCAACTCAACTCTGAGCAGAGTTGGAATGATTGTCAGAAATTCTGAATGTTGAGTAGTTTGAGCATTTATTGCTCCTATATGATGTGCTACGGTGAATGCGGCACCATCATTCCACTTTTCTCGGCGATCAACGTGCCGTACTGTGGGAAATGAACCGTTGTGCCTAAAGGATTTTGGTCTATAAATCCCTGGATTCATAGCTATAGCTATTTCATTCTTTCATCCTCAGCCTTGTTCTCGAAGCCTCCATCTCATCCTTTTGAGTACTTGCATCGCTTGCGTTTTGAGAGATTTTGTTTTCGTCTATTCCCAATGGCTGCCAACCCTAAGGCCACTGCTCAGCCGAAGAAGGAAACTACGGTGGCCCATCCAGTCTATAATGACGGAGAAACATCTCGTGAAACTGGAGAAAGGCGGCTTCGTCCCTCCTTGGGAGTTCTTCCATTGGAGGCCATCTATTGGTGAGCCTTATCCAACCCCTAAGGATGAGAATGAGACTGTAGTTTTTGAGTCTTTCTTTTGCTGTGGTCTCAGCTTTCCCCTTCCAAATTTCTGCTTGATATTCTGGATTTCTACGAAATTCAGTTTTTCAACCTGAGCCCTAACTCGATTATAATGTTTAGTGTATTTGCTCATCTTTGTGAGGCTTTCATGGGTATCAGACTCAACCTCAATTTGTTTTGACATTTTTACTGCTTGAAGAGATCGACCAAGAATGAGGTCATTCGGGGTGCTGGATTTCACCTCCGCAGCGGCACTGCTAGTGTACATATCCAGTTTTGGTCACTTCTTCATGGCAATCAGACTGGAAGAAGCGATGGTTTTATATCACCTCGTCGAACACAGTCAATTTTCCCCTGGCTTATCAGCCATTCTTCCCAAAGTCCACTAACCTCTAGGAAAAAGTCCATCCGTCGACTGTGCAGAATGCACGTTATGTCAAGAAAATTGAGGAGCTAAGGAAAAGGGGATTAACTAGGTGGCATGTCGCCCGAGATTTTCTGACGCGGCAATAGAGCCCGCTAAAGTGCCGGGACCACCTGGCCTGTGAGTACTCTAGGGTCAATGATGCAACCAGAGACAGCTCTGAGAGTAAGCAGCAATAACTTTGTTTGTTGTTGTTTTTCTTTCACCATGACTAGTGGCAAATGAACTGACTTACTGACTAATAGTCCTGCCAGATGCAAACATCTCCTCACGACTGAGCAAAATATTTTAGGGCTCATAAACTGGCCCTTGTGGCTAGAGGCCTATTCTTTGACCAATCCTCAACTAGAGGTATGTATCGAATGACGACCAATCCTACCGCACCTGGGCATACATTGCGGCTTAACCAACTTTTTTCTTTAGGAGGCTGAGCTTGATGAATACAACGGGCTGCTCGAGGGAGCCATTGACTTGGTTGATGAGCCTGCTAGGGATGGTGGGCAAGCATCGGGCTCAGCTCCTGCTGGTGCGGGGCCACCTGCGGATGACGCAGCACCCGCCATAGACCCCAGCGAGGTCGAAGTAGCTCCGAGGCAAGAGGCAATCTGGCTCTCCTTGAACGATGAGACCGACATCGTCGACGTTCCAGTGACTGGCGAAACAGCTTCGGATGTCACCGACGAGAACTCCTGACCAGGTGATATTCAATCGCTCACTCGGATGCTATGAGATCATTGTTGATGTAATTTGACATATCTTGGAGGACCAGTGGGACACCTAGGGGGCCGATGCGTGAAATCTAGCAGCTGCCTCACAGGCGTCTCCTTGAAGGGAACCTTCATCAACCGAGATGGTCGGAACGGTAACACCGCTGTTAAGTAGTTACTTACCCTATTTACAGCCTAGCACATTACTCATGATTGTCTTGTGTGGGCAGGCTCTACCTTCGGTAGTTGACTTGCCAATGCCATCGCTTCGACCGGCCAGGCCGGTTGAGAAGGTGGCCACCGGGGCCAAACCGGGCCCGATGAAAGCATTTGCCTTGGAAGGGACTGTAAGGGGGAAATTTAAGATGGGGAGGTGAAGTTATCTATTCATTCGTTTATCTGGATTTCACCTCCTTTCTAGGAGAAAAACTCATAGGAAGCTTCTTGCGGGAAGGGTGCACCCAGTGGCGCGGTCGATGGTACTACCATCAGCGCCTCACCATCGCTAGACACAGTCGAACCAGTTCTGGCTGGCATCTTGCCACCGCCAGAAATGGTTGCACCTACCTCGGTTAGCGCCAAGCCTCCATCGGACACGGTCGTGCTCACCCCAGTCTTCAAGGTGTCAACTCCGACCACTACGGCAACGACCCTATCTCTTCTGACTCCTTCAGCATCCTTCGAATACTAGTCGGTCTTGAAGCCGCAGCTACGGTATGTAAACACATCTTACTGCTTCTTCACCTTGGACTTATTCTCCGCTCTACCCCTCTTTTTTTATTAGCTTCTTTCAACTGCTTTTGACAGCGTGTCACGGAGACCCTGTGTCATGTCAAGTCATTCTGCGAGCAAGCTCATTAGTGGAACTAGCGACTTTCGGCTTCCCATCAGTAGGCAATCAAGATGAAAGGCTCCAAGCTGGTGGGACATCGGGCTGAGTTGAAGGCGGCCAGGGCCGAAGACAAGGTAGATGCAGAAAAGTTGAAGATAGAGGTGAAGGTGCTAAGGGCTAAGAATGCCTCTCCAGACGCCGCGTGGCATAAAGCCAAAGCTGACCTAGACAAGGTGAAGATGAACCTGAAGGTAGTTGAGGGGGAAAAGGCTGCAATAGACACGACATTGGCCACTCTGCAGTCGAAAACCCTAAAAAATAAGGCCTCCTCGGCTCGTCTTGTGTCTCCGTTTCTGCTGGGCCTAGTGAAGAACCACCATCGGACCTAGACCTATCGTGCTTGGACGAGGGCTTCACTTGCGAGGAGGACGAGGCTGCCAACCTCGTTGAGTCCTTCAAATGCCAATCCAAGAGGTTCGCGGACCAACTAGAGCTATCTCTTGATAGTGACGCTAGCAATAACCCCTAGGCTCATTGCACTAATGTAATCGAACTCACGCCGAGGCTGTGGCCTTTTGAATGAAAATACTAATTGACTTGCTTGTCACTTCATGTCTTGCCTTTTGATTCCTTGCCGATGAAACGAAAGGAGACATGAGTAGATGCAATTTTGATTAGCACTTATAGGCCTTTAGCCTTTTACATCAGCATCTCGACAATCCCTACACGCAAGACTCAAGAGAATTCTCATCAAATTTTTAAGCCCCCGAGCTTTCACCCGGAGAGGCTGTGCATAATATTGGTGCTATGTAGACAACATCAAGAGTTATGCGATTCTTTGAAAGCCTTTATTGACCATCTGACTTAGACGGTGTAGCAAACACGAGCTTGCCACGCAGTGCATGTAGAACTGACTAGAGGCCTTGTCTCCCACCAACCGCTGAGCGTTAGATGTCTGACAATCTTGTGCTCATTTGCGCGAGGATAGAATTGCTCGTTGTTATGTTCAGCCACGGCCGTGCTTTGGTTTCACTCGCTGACTAGCTAAGCATGAAATCGAGTAAATACATGCAAAGGGATTCTCATTCATATAAGCTAATAGCAAAGAATTTGTGCCTACAGTGTGCTCCGCTCGATAATTGTATCGACCAAAAGAGAACTAACAAATGGCAAAGAATTAGAAAAGGCATCGAGTTACCTGTAGCCCCCAACTCCTTAATGAGACCATCGGGTGGGGAGTAGAGTATGGCAAACACAATGCTGTGATTCAGCTCTCAACTTTTACTCGATAGCTGGATCGAGGTGCCAGCAAAGCGTTAGCATCACGCATCTGTCACGACTCCTAGTCCCTTACTCGATAGGCATCTTAACCCGAGGACAGGACTAAGCAAAGGAGAGAACTTGGGCAACATAATCTTTGACCTCCTACTTGATAAGCGACTATAGAAAGAAACAGGGCATAATCGTCTTTTAAAGACAACTCTCGACCATATGCTTTGGCACGTGAGCCCCTAAGCATACCTAGTGGAGTTCAGCATTTGGTGAAAGCGTGATGTGGCCTCTGACTTCCTGCTCAATTACGCCATCGAGGAGACAGTTGAGCATAAGCGTCATGTCCGGTGGCCTTCGGCCATACACTTGGGTGCACGAGCCCTCGGGCGCACCGATAAGGCTTAGCGCTATTTTTGTTTGGCTATTATGACTAAGGGCTGCTACAACTGTCATATCCTTTGGTCTTCGCGCGGCCCATCATGACTTGGCTTCTCTTCAGGTTCTGCATTTATGCAAGAGTACAGAGGGATGCCTCATAAACCGGAACCGACATGGACCCAAGTTGAATCACGACTCCTGGCTTCATCCGCTCCCAGAGCTATAAATAGATGGATGCGCGGTCACCTGGCATCACCTTTCTCCCCTTTTGCATTGTAATGCTTTTAGCTTATTCAAACATCTTCATGGCCTCCTTGCCGCCCTCGTCTCCTTCCTTGGAGACCCTTGAGGAAGCCCCTCCTCAGGATGTTTCCATTGAGATTCCTTCCCTACCTCCAGCCATAGGACCCTCACGGTGCATCGTCGTTGTCCTCTCTGAGGAAAAAGACGATGAGATCGACTGGGGTGTAGTCGAGAAGGAGGTCTAGCTTGAGGAGGAGGAGATCGATTGGAGGGCCGTCGAGGGGGAGGTTTGGCTGTAACATCCCAAATTTTGCCTTTTAATTTAGCTAATAGTGTTTTATTGCTATTTGTGCTTTTTGTGAATTTTCTGGATTTATCGGAATTTTTTGAGTTTTATTTGAATTAGTTTAAATTAAAAATATATTACCTTTTGCACAAAGCTAATTATATGTAACTAAATTTAAAATAAAGTTTTACCAAAAATATTTTATTTGAGTCCAGGATGTCTCAAAGTATTTTTGAGAATTTTCTTGGAATTTTCCTGGTATTTTAGTTGCTTCAAATAAATCAAACTATTTTCAGTAGTTATTTTAAAAGAAAAGCCCGAGTAATTCATTGTGAATAGTGTTGGGCTGAGCCCAACACTGTGCGCGCTTGGTCCGTGAACTGTGTGGCCCAGCTGGCCCGGTTTCTAGAAGCGTCATCGCATGCCGTTGGATCAGATCAGATGGCCTTCGTCAATTGCCGCAATAGGAAACCCTAATGCTTGTCAACCGTTGGATCGAGAGCGGACGATCAAGATTGACCGCAAAAGTAAAGGGCTTCATGTAATCGTTGCCATCGGATGTCATCTCCGGACCAGAGTGAGCCACGTCGCTAGAGGATCGCAACCGTTGGTCGAAGATCGGACGGTTGTGCAGAGTTCTTCTCCGAGCTGCCGCGCCGCCGAATCGGTTAGGGTTTCGATTTTCGCGCTAACGCCGGGGCTATAAATAGGGGGTGGGCATCCGAGAATCCTCGTGAGCAGCCGCATCTGTTGCCTCTTCTCCTGACGTTTGTGCCACCGTAGTTTGTGCGCTAGAGCTCATCGGAGTCAGTGGGCATTCGCCGCACCATCGCCGCTGTTGGAGAGTCTCTTCCGCCGCTTCGAGTTGGGTTCCAGATCCGTCGCATCGTTCCGCACCTGGTCCGCCACTTGGTGGTCACCGGAGAGCGCCGGAATGCCGTCAGATGCGTCATCTTCCCCAAGTCCGGCAAAGCTCTACCACCGTGCCGCCATCGCAAGGTTCGAAGGACGTCGATCGTTGGATCATCTTGAATGGTTCAGATCAAGCCGCGTTGCTTCAGTAAATAGTAAACCCCTCTGTCTTCCTTCGCCGTTGGATCAAGGAATAACGTTCGGATTTGCGCCTCATCGATTAGGGAAACAGTGAAGCGCATCGGTAGCTGTCAACCGTCGGATTGCCAGAGGACGTGCGAGATTGAGCCACGTATCTCAGAGCAGTACTCGCCATCTTCAGACGTGCGCCGTCAGATCAAGATCTACGGGTGAGGCTCCGCCACGTGTCGAGTACGGGTGCAGTGGATCGAAGCTGTCCTGTGGACCAGGGCTGACGTCAGTGTGGCGTAATAAATGCGAATTTTCAATATAAAAATATTTCGTATAATTCTGATTTTATCAATTTTCAGGTTTTTATGATTTTTGAATCTTCCGAGAGCTCGTTCTCCCTCATACGAACTCCGATTGAGGTGATTCAAATTTCTAAAAATTTGTAAAATTGAGATCTATCTATTGGTGAATTTTATTTTATTTTTAGAGTTTGTTTTCTCTCTGTTTTGGTATTTATTTGGCATCCCCTTTCGTTTCACGTAGACGATAAATTGTGCAACGCATCCGGAGAAGATTCATCAACTCAAGACCAAGGTCCAGAGCATGGATAAGGGTTTTTCTAAGGTAAGTTGTGCTTTGATCATGTTGCACCCATGATTGCAAAATTGCTATTTTGCTTTTAACCTATTGCATATTATTTCATGTGTAAAAATGATTTCGATTTAATTTGGGACTTAGCTAGCATACCCATTGAATTACACCCTACCTTGTCAATTGTATGCCATGATTCACTTGTCACCCTAGGTTGGATTACTATAGTTGGTTAAACATGAAATCAACATGGGATGATTAGAATGGAATAGAATTGCTTAGCCATGCCACGTCATCACATGTACTTGAATCATTGATAAATAATCTTGACTAATGGAATATGGAACAATGGTATGAATTTGTGTGTCATGTGTGGTCACACGATGAGATTGAGTTGCTGTGGCGATGGATGTCATGCAACGATATTGACTTGTTGATGGCACGTGGTGCTTGGTAATCAACTGGAGTGGTTATGATTTTAGATCGGAGCAAGTGGCAAGGGCAAGTGTGCTTGGGTGGGCCCGATGGGCAGATGGTATGTGTAAGTCTTGCTTTGATCAACCCTAAGGACACCTTGCGAGCCTTTGACCTGAGTCAACCATGCAACCACATGGGACATGGCTGTTATGGGGTAGCCTAGTTGACCAATTTGCAAAGTCTTAGCTTGAGTACTATCATGGTGGTGTGAGTCCGGGTGTACGGAGGAAACTCACATGGCGCAAGAGGGGGGCCCTGTTGTGGTGGTGTAACCCTTCAGTGTTGAAACCTCAGCGGGTAGTACTGGGTTAAGATGATGCATTGTAAAGGCTTTATCATGATTCTCTGCCGGCACACCAAAGGAAGTGTGCTAATGGCCAGGCACAAAGAGATTATCATGTCGTGTGGGTAAAGTGCATTACCTCTGCAGAGTGTACAAACTATTCGGATAGCCGTGCTCACGGTATTGAGCAATGCTCGGGGATTACAGTCAAGGGATTAGACTTTTGCAAAATAAAACTTGGGATGGATGGCAGGTTGCCATGAAAGGTTGAATCTTGACTTAGGATGAGAAACTTGGTTTATTTGAGAAATGTTGAATCTATCTATTATTGTTATTTGTTTTACTGTCTTTTCAATCTATTTATTGTATTTGTTCTTAAATGCTGCTTTACTGCAAAATAGCCATTGTTAGCCTTTCCTTTGGAATAAGCCTTGCATATAGCTATGATAGCATTGCATTATGTGCACAACTTGTTAAGTGCTTTATGTACTCACCCTTGCCTACAACATCATCAGTGCTAAAGAAGGTGTACCATGAAAGGACGAATGTTTAGGGTGCGAGCCTTGTCAATTGCCTGTGGTATACTGAGGGGATACCTACGTCTTCATCTCCACTGCAGTTTAATTTGGTTGTTCAGCCTTGTGAGGCAATGTTAAGTAAGTTGACCATAAGGTCATTCAACTGGTAATATTTAATATATAATGTCTTTTATCTTAATTCCGCTATGTATGATTGTGATATTCACTGATGTTGAGCCTGTGTGCACTAGCGTGATCCTGGACTAGTGCGGTATACACAGAGGGCCCGGGTTTGCATATTCGGGTCCCGACATGGGCCGAGGAGGAGGACGAGGTGACGAGCAAGCTAACGTCGCCCCCGCACAAGACCATGCGACCTTTGTTCCTCTTGCGAAGGTTGCTGCCTCCTCTAACACTAGAAGAGAAAAAGGCGAGGCCACCGGTGGAGGTGAAGCTCAAAATAGCTCCACTGGCCTAGCGCTTGTTCGCCCTCCAAGCCATCACGATGGCCAGGGGGTTTTGGTGGCACAAGAGGAGGTTCCTTTGCCATCAACCGGTCGGCGTGCCCTCGTCACCACTTTCGGCCCTCCCTGAGGGCACAGGTCCATGCCGAGGGCCATCAGCTACCAGCCCCCGAGCGAGCAAAAGAGGCAGGATGTCTTTGAAGGCAAGTAGCTATAGAGTGCCTAGGGTAGCCTGTCTATGAACGTAATAGAAAACTTTTGTTAGCAATGTGAATAAAATGAACATTTACTTACCTGGAGCTTTTTGCTTTGTTCGATTTTATGAATACAACGTTTTTATTTTATGTATGGAATTTCCTTAACTGATCAATGTTCCACGATTTGTCCAATATCATGCCATCTGCTGTAGATAACCGCACCAATCCTGGTCGAGTAGTTTCGACTACCATGTAGGGGCCTTCCCATTTAGGTGACAACTTGTTACGTTTATTTTGTTTCTGCACCTTTCGCAGTACTAAGTCCCTGACACTAAGCTCCCTTTACTAGATTCTTGTGCTATGATATCCTTGACTATTGCAATGCACCTCCCTCATTGGGTGTGGGCAATAACCAAGGTTTTGAGACGAACGGCGTGTGCTATGCTCGAATGGGTTGGATTCAATTCCAATACCGTTGTTTGGAAATGAATCGAAACTCTCTTAGATGGGTAAGTGTGTATGATACAACTAGGTGGCTCATATTTGTTTGAATGAGGGCTATCTGGTTAATACTCCGTGCATGGGATTTTTGGTGACAATAGGCATATACTTAAGTGGAGTATAGGTGTTATCTCTTAGTCCAACGCACGAGCGAGTATCGATTCATATTTCTTGGTGCCCACAAGAGGAATTTAGTTTCAAATGCCGAGTCAGATTGATACGATTCGATTATTGTGATATTCGAGCCAATAATCGTGATATTGTTAACCCTAGCCCCAACAATTTTTTGGCTGGAAAACATTTCAACACTTTTGGGAAAGAAGGCCCATCCTCAAATCAAATGGTACTGTTGAAAGTGTTAGCTGCTACGTACAATTGTTGTCAGTTGATATGAAATTACAAACTAGCATGTATAAATATTTACTATATAATAGCGCCTGGAATCCCCGATCGATCAGCAACGCCACATCATAGCCTTCGCAAAAACCTCCTCCGAAAAAGCCAGAATTGCATTTAGGTCCTCCGTTGCTATCCATTTCTTCGCGCCGGCTGCGCTAACGATGGTTGATAACGCGTAATCGCTTCCCCCTCCTGACGTTGCTCGCGTGTGCTAGGTTCTCTCGCGGAGCCCTCGAGGCCATGCACCATTCCCCCTTCCCGTCCCTTCTCACCAGGGCATCGCTTGCTCTCCCCTCCTTCGACAAGTCCTACAAGGCACCGGCTCCACCTCCTCAACTCGGTTCGTCTCGAGCCGGGGCATGACGGCCTCCGCTTCCATCTATTCCCAGTCCCCGTGGCTCAAGGGCACGGCTGTCCACCGTCGTCGATCCAAGAAGCCGCCTTGCTCGTTGTCTACTCTGCTGCCCTACTCGTGCTTCCTTCTCCCTCCTCTATGATTCAGCATCCAGATCGATCTTCCTTGGTGAGTCTTTGATTCGTTAGCTCCACTCTCCCCCATGCATTCTTGACCAATCTTTCTAGTGATGGATTAGTTCCTCTCTTCTTCCTCAGAGTTCTCGAGCAATCTGCTCTTGGGGGAGGGCCATACTCCCACTCTTCGATTAGATTAGCCACGGATTTGCTATTACTAATCTACGTAGTTAGTAGTGATTTGTGATAACTAGCTGTGTGACTTGCGATTTGGAGATATTCATACATTGTTCTTGATGAGTTGTGCTTGTGCGTGTAGTCAGACGTTGTGATTGCATCCAGTTCATGAGCAATCTGAAGGAGAACGCGGTGCTACCCTAGCCGAAAACAAAAAATTTTATGCCGCGAACACCCAGGAAGCATGCGAGTCAAAGATCATGGAGCGTTACCCTTGGAGCACGTTTGCAGCGGAAGTAGAGTGGGTGAAGCCTCCCCGCGTACTCCGAAGCACTGTACGTAGTCGAACACGATATGATACAACTTCTCCTTGTCACGGATCCCCGTCACAGCAACGTTGTTGTAGTCGTATAGTTGATGTAGCTGATTCAATCGATCGATTGCCACGCAAGAGCGATAGCGCCCTCTGGTATCCACATGTCGGGGTGGGATCACCATGCATTTGGTGTGCTAGCACCCACGTGTGCGACTAGGGTTTTAGGGGCAGTGGGATGCAGCGATGGCTAGGGCTTGTGGTGGGGAAGACCTCTATGTTGCACGCCTCCACGCCCCCTTTATATAGAGCGCACTAACGGGCCTTCTACGATAGAAGCCCACTTAGGACTCATGCTAATGGATCTTCTCTGATGAAATCCATTAAGGGCAGGAGGATCCAAATCCGCGTAAACCCACTAATGGATCCAATCCATCAGACATGATCCAACCCATTAAGTGTGTGACCCATTAGGCTCATGTACAAGTCGGCTGTGGTCCCGGAGAACCCTTTCCTAGACCACAAGTCAATAGCGGTACCTAGCAGCACATATTGACCCCCGAATGTACACAATGATCGAATCAGCTGAACCTTGATACACTCACATAAGATCCTTTTGCCACATGATATCAGTCAAGCTCAAGGCGAGAAGCGTGCCACCCTTGTGATAGCTTGACATATTCACTCATTAATGTAATGGATATTATTCGTGATTAACACTTTAATCACTTTGGCATGGCCATGCACTTTTTCTTATCCATCCACACCGAGGGGCCTAGAGATATCTCTCCCGTTATCAAGGAGGGGCAAATTTCATCTTGATCTTTTATATCTCACGTCATGTTTCATGGCATACCCGTAAGCTACCTTTATGACTCCCCTGCTACGGAGAAGCGTTTGATAGCCCCAAAGTATATAATTACTAGGGGTGGAAATCGAGCTAAGTCTCGTTTTTCGAGCTTTTTTTTGAAATTGATATAGTTTGATTTAATATCATTTTATCTATAATTCGGATGTATTTTTAGAATCGAGCCAACGAGCCGAGCCGAGCTGAGCCAAAGCAAAATCTAATTTCATTCGAAATTGACTCATTTCAATATTTAACCAATGAACGAGTGTAATTGGAGTAATTTTGAATGAGCCAATGAGCCCCACCATCGAGCTTTTTTTCCAGCCCTAACAATTACGTATGCTGAGAATCAATAAGAATCTCAGGTCAAAGGATCGTATAGCTATACCACTCGAGACTACACCTTGATGGCACTTCTAAGATAACAATCTCGCCGATTGTCTCGGGCGGGTCTATCAACCCCATGTTCTCTAACATGTGCCCACATTATTGATTTGATATCTCCACATCTATGGTTTGTGAAACATTACCATCAATCAATACATGTGCTGGTCAGATCACTATTGTCCCACATAATGATATGTGACCAGGGATCGTTTAGAATAATATCATATAACCAATGTGTTTCACAATTAAGTCATACTCAATGAACAAAGGAGTGAAATTTATTCATGGAACTGATAAGTACATGAACATAGACGTATGATACAATCATCTCACATGATCGCCTTTAGGGCATATCACCAACACAATCTTGCTAATACTGTCCGGTTCTTTCTTGGTATGCCCTGGTTGACCGGTCTCAAATTTTTGCTGATTCTTGCACAATCGTTCTGGTCCGGGTTTAGTTCTTGGCCCCTTCCGTGCTTTCCATGGCTTAGTTTACTACGTGATTTGGTTTTGCAAATCTATAGAATTTGTTAGTGGTGGCCTTTGGGTACCAACCTGCCCATGTATGAATTTGAGTGATTCTGCGATGTTCTTGGTGAGTATATTGATGAAAACAGGCCTGACAAAGTGCTACGGCTTGATCTGGTTTTAATTGATGAACAGGTTGACTCTACACATCCTACTCATTGGGTTTTCCTTCTCTACACATGGCCAGAATTCATCTCATATTATTGTGTTCTTATTTAAAGGCGACAACGATGAATGCTCAGATTCTAGAAAGGCTTTACTGTGAGAGGCATTCCAAAGTCAATCCGCAATATTCAGATTATAGATAGCAGGTTTGCATCTTTGAGAGGTTAAGTACTTATTGCCTATATTCACCAGCAGCATATTGATTTTATGAACTAACAGCTGCCTATTTCAGAGAAAATGCAGAGGTTACTCTATGGGGACCACATGCAATTCTTTTTGATGCCGATCATATCCAGTCTAACTCACAACGGCATCCTGTTGTTCTTCTCTTAGTTGGGCTTATAACTAAACTACATAACGGTACAGTCGTGCTCTTTCTTATATAACCCTCCCTTCACATGTTAATTGATTGCGTAAACTGGCTTACAGTCAGTTACTTTGTTCATTCTTATACATAACGCCTGTGCTCTTTGTGACAAACGCTTATTCTTGTTTCTGAGCCACTATCTCTTCAAGGAAATCTTGTCGTAGATGGTACATAGATCAGCTCTCTTAGGCGGTACCGCTTCTGTAACGGTATAGAATAAAATCTACTGAACATGTACCACCCATATTTGCATGACATCTTCACTATCTCATTGTGTACTCTATCCACATCGATAATTTTCACTCTCCACAGTTAATCCTTCCTCATTAACCACTTGTGCTATAACTGTAGCTGTACTCTCCTGCCTTGTTCGTTCCCTCTTATGATGCACTAACTTATGTGGTTTCTATTTGCCTTTTACCTATCAATATCACAGTGTTGCGTCTAGGCCACATGAAATCAAATGGACAGGCCAGTCAGATGTTCAAAACCAGGCTATTCACACTACAGTCCATCACATCACTAATCTTAACCCACATTTTTTTTTTGAAAATGGAAGTGTTTTTATTAATTTCAAGTCATTACATTGAGATAATACAATTCCTTGAAATCACTCCCGGCCTCTGCTTAACATGAAGCACACAGCCAATCAAGAATAAAAAGAAAACGCACACACTAATGACCAACAATCCGAAGACTAGATCGCCACCCATGTGCCCGGGAATAGAATTCCTTTGCCACCCGTACCAAGCATTGAGTAGCCTCCTCCAAAGTAGTTCGAATATCTGCCTTTTGCAACACAGCCCACGTACGAAGCCAGTGGATAATAGCAAAAATAACCTGCAAAGGAGAAGAGTTGGTTTTCTTTTGAAATACAATATCATTCTGCATAGCCATATAGCCCAACACGAGCAGTAGCTCCAAGAAGAACTAGGTTTCTAACGGTTGTGTCAAAACCCTAGCCAACTTCCAAACATACTAGCGGCATACGTTGGACTAGATATGCGAAAGCTAAATATATTAGGCTCCGACGGAACGCGCATAAGCGGCACTCAAAGAACAAATGTCTAATTGTCTCAGATTCGGACAAAAGCAATATGTTAAGCAACCTTGCCAATGCGTTTTGCTAAATTGTCTTTAGTCGAATTACTCCTCTCCGAAGATACCACAAAAATACCTTGATTTTAGGGAACTTTAAGCTTCCATAAGCGTTTGTTTAAATTTGCACGTCCTTTTGATCAATGCTTGATAATGAGATTTCACCGAGAATTGACCGTCTTGACATAAATTCAAATGAACTCATCATCAATCTGCGTAAGATTAATATTAGCTATCCGTGAAAGTAATTCATTCCACGCCACTAACTTTGGTCCAATTAATGACCTTCGCCAAGAAATGTTTGGTTGTATTGATGTTAAAACTTCAGCAATGGTTGTAAACTTCCTTCTGACAATGCTATATAATCCAGGGTATTGATCTTTAAGCGTGGTACTCCCAAGCCATACATCCTCCCAGAACCTCACCTGCGACCCATTATTAATTTTAAAGGTACCAAAACAAAGGAAGCTTTGCTTTACCTTCATTAAACTGGACCAGAAATGTGAATCTCCTGGTTTCCACTCAGCTTGGCTTATAGGCTGGGCACCTAAATATTTGTTCCTAAGTAATTGTTGCCAAGTACCCTCGATGTTAACAGTTTAAACAACCATTTGCTAAGAAAAGCGATATTCTTAAGGTTCAAATCATGAATCCCCAAACCGCCTTGATCTTTCGGTTGACATAAGGCGTTCCATCTAGCAAGTCGGTATTTCCTCTTATGCTCATCCCCTTGCCAATAGAAACGAGAACGAAAATATTCTAGTTTTTTAAGCACACCTCTAGGAATCGCTAAAAAGGACATCATGTACATAGGCGCATCGCTTAACACTGAATTAATCAATGTCGGTCTACCTCCTACCGAAGAGATGTTTTCCTTTCCAACTCTCGAGCCTCTTCTCAAAGCGTTCTTCTACCATATTCCATTCTGATTTTCGTAGATTTCTATAATGGATTGGAATACCTAAGTACTTCAAAGGTAGATTGCCATGTTTACAACCAAACAACTCTATGTATTGTTCTAAAGAGTTCTGAGCATCACCAAAGCAGAATAACTCGCTTTTATGGAAATTAATTCTTAACCCTGAAACTTGCTCAAAAGCACACAGTAATAACTTCATGTTACGTGCTTTTTCCAGGTCATGTTCCATAAAGAGTATTGTATCATCTGCATATTGTAGAATAGACAGACCGTCATCAATCAAGTGAGGTACTACCCCTCCCACTTGTCCCTGATCCTTAGCCCTTTTAATCAAAATGGTCAACATATCCGCGACAATATTAAACAAGAGAGGAGACAAAGGATCCCCCTGACGGAGACCCTTCCTTGTTTGGAAATAATATCCAATTTCCCCATTCACATTTACCGCCACACTACCTCCTGAAATGAAAGACCGAACCCAAGAAATCCACGTGGGTGAGAAACCCTTCATTCGTAATGTTTGTAGCAAGAAGGACCATTTAACTTTATCATAAGCTTTCTCGAAATCAATCTTAAAGATGACTCCACTAAGTTTTTTCCGATTTAACTCATGCAAAGTTTCATGCAGTATGACGACTCCCTCTAGGATATTACGTCCACGCATAAAAGCCGTTTGATTTGGGCTGACAATTTTATCCGCAACCAAGTTTAATCTATTTGTAGCAACCTTCGTGAAGATTTTGAAACTCACATTCAAAAGGCATATAGGCTGTCATTCTTTGTATAATATTTGCCACTTGAACCTTTGGTAATAAGGTTATAACACCAAAGTTCAGACTGAAAAGAGGTAACACTCCCTCATAAAACTCCTGGAACAATAAATAAAAATCCCCTTTAATGACCTCCCAGAATCGTTGATAAAATTCAGCAGGGAAGCCATCGGACCGGTGCCTTATTATGCTCCATTTGGAAAATAGCATCTTTAACCGCTCTCGTGAATTGTCTTTGTCGGCCAGATCATTTTCAATCATGAAACACGCACCATATCCTGATTTTGTCCCTCATCAAGATATATCAGACTCTCCCCAGGTTCTCCAAAAAGATCTTTATATAATGTTGTAAACTGGACTGTCCTTCGATTTTCCGGTTCTCGTATTCAAGAGAATAAATCTTTTTCTTCCTATGTTTGCCATTTGCGATCATTTGAAAATATCTAGTATTATTATCCCTAAAGAACATCTTTCACTTTAGCCCGTGATAATACTTGACTTCTTCATCCCTAAGAAGTCGGGCAGATTTTCCCGAGCTCGAGCTAAGTCTACTCGCTCGATCTCGATCAAATCCTTCCCTCGTGACTATATCCAATTCATTAATTGTCGACTGAAGCTCAATTTTCTTTTGTTTATACATCCCATTCGTATGCATATCCCATCCACGCAGAAACCGTCGCAAAGCCCCCAATTTGTTGTTCCAACGTTGGATCGAATTATTCCCTTTCACCGGCTTATTCCAGATTTCTACCACCTTTTCATAAAAATCCTCTCGATCAAACCAACACAACTCAAATCTGAATGGTCTACGTTTGCTCGAGAAAGCCGGAGAACCGGTATCAAGAATTAGAGGAGTATGATCCGAAATGCCCCTGTCCAAGGCTTGAACAGAGACCAACGGGAATTTAAACTCCCATTCGGTGACATAAGAACTCTATCTAATTTCTCATCGTGGGACTAGATAAGAATTAGCCCAAGTGAATTGGCGTCCGATGAGCTCGATTTCCGTAAATCTAAAGCATCAATCACAACATTAAATAAAAGGGCCAGCGTGCCATGAAACTATCCTTATTCTTTTCCTTACTCTGCGCATAATATTAAAATCTCCTCCAATCGAGTTGGTAGAGAATTATCTTGTGAGGTCCTTACCGATTCGACCAGAAAGCTGATTTGAGATCATCTGAGCTGGACCGTACATGCGCCATGAGGACCCATTCAAAATTATCCGACCTATTGATTAGATGGAATTTTATTAAAAATTCCCTTCAAAAGTCAATGATAAATCGAATGATGCATTATTGATACCTAACGAATACCCCGACCTCCTCGAGGAGGTAGACAATGCCAAAGCGAAATCGGCGCCTCGATAGGCGTGCCAACTTCGATTTAGACATGTCTGTTTGCTGTTTCCATTAAAGCGATAAAATCTAGCTTATTTTCTTTAACCACTTCGAAATATATCGAAACTTAGCCAAGTCGAGAGACCTCTGCTATTCCAAAAAACCTTTCATAATAAACTATTTATTAGCTTTATTCTCTGTTAGTTTTTGTTTCTACCTTCCGATTCCTCGTGACAGCCGAGAGGAGGCCAAGATATCACATAAACGCATATCTAGATCCTCCGTCGCATGTCAACATCCGACACATCTTGAATCAAATGTGCGAGTAAGTCACTATTGACATCAGTAGCCGTCATCACTTGACTCTATCACGATTAACCATAATACCATCAGCGGAAACATTGTTGACCGGCCTTTTGTTAACTGAATGCATTTGAACTCTATCATTTTCAGCCCTTACCAGAGCATGAACTAAATCGATTTCAGTGCAACTCGAGGACATTCTAAAGCCTAAGTTGTATAAGTTCATTGCGGAAATATCAGACTTTGTAGAAATAATAGAGGACTGATCGGTGGAAAATTTACCTGGCTCCATGTAAAGCGAGGTCGAAGACGAAGATGAAGCCCCATGAGAGCCTGCCATCGCCTTGAGCCTCTGCTCCGAGTCCAAGTTTTTTGCTGCCGTACGAGACATTGCTCTGCTCATCATACTAACATCTGCCAAAGAGGTACCATCAGTGGCAAATATGTTAGACCTTTGACTACGGCGTAGCCCATTCCCAGAATTATAATTATTGAGACTCATACCTCTTGTGTGTGTGAGAATCAAATGCTCTTGACTGATGTTGTTACCTTGGTAAATCTGTCTTTATGCTTTCCCTACAACAAACTATCTGTCCCATATTTTGAAAATCTAAGAATCTTTGTGTCCTACCGATTATATATCTCTTTGTCTAGGGAAATAGCTGCATCGTACACATTGTATCAAGAACCTTGCTCCAGGACAGCCGTGGTGGTATCTAGCTTGTGCTATCTGCAAGAGAACAGTGAGCTCCGAAAAAGGATCCCACAGATGTACCAAATGCGGGTCTACAACGGCTGATCCACGGTATATTCTTGTTGGCTATCTATATTTATTTCTTTTGCTGTCATGTGCTCGTTATGTATTGATAGTTAACCGTTACATTCATTGCTGCAGCTATCAAGTCACTGTCCATGGTACTGATCCAAATGTCGTAGCTAAACCAGAGGCAACCATAGTGGAATTCATCTTCTTTGCAGAAATAGCTGAACAACTGGTTGGCTGCCCAGTGCTTCCCCTTATCACAGCTTCCCAAGGTCTAGAGAACTTTGTACGGACTCAGATCACAAGACTGTATGGAAGACAATTAATATAGCTTAAAAGTCTCAGACACACGACAAGCCTTACAGCGGGTCAAAATATCGTACCAAGTTGACTCTGTCTCAGCCATCCTCTGTGCGTCAGAATCATCATCTGCCACTGAACACACACAGACTAAAAATACAAATCCGGTGACTGGTAAAATCATTCCAACAAAGATCAGTGCACCTGTTCCGCCCACAGCATCTGATCAATCAGCACATCATATCTCTAACGTGACCAGTATTGGGACATCCATGATTACCTCATCTACCTTCATGCAGTGTCCACAGTTGAGTATCTACCTCCATGCAATGTCCACAGTTGAGTACCTCGGAACCTCCTGTACAAGCAGGTGTCTCTGAAAAGAATATACAGTTTACTAGCGCTGAGCCGGTCATGCCAACCCCGTCTGCCTTTCTTACTATGGTCTAAGAACTTCCTACATCTAACAAGATCAGCTCTTGCTAAGTAGCTTCGTTTTATTAATTCCAATTGTTCTTGTCTGCATATACATATCGTTACTTACAAAATACGTACTGCCCACATCTTCTTTTCCTTAATATAGTCCAACCACTTCAGGTTCATGGTACAGACTGCTTGTTGCATACTCTGGACTATAAAACCGTATTATTGACATACAACAAACTGTAACGGTCGTCATTCTATTCATATCCAAACTTCCAGCATATCTCAGACTTTTATTCGTGCTTCATAGAACACAGCATACAGCAAACTGTGCTCGTGTTTCATTGTTCTATTTATTCGTGCTTCATAGAACACAGCGATTTTTCCTATCTAGGCTTACTCTTTGCCTAAACATATATATGATTGTTGTTACAGCAAAACATCGTGGAGACTACCATTTTACCTCAGAGAACACCGATGTCACCACAGGTTAGCAAATTCAGTCGTTACATGAAAACTTTTCTACCTTAACATATATATGGTAATGGTCACAGGAAATTGTTGAAGCACATACTATTTTCCCTCAAGGGACACCGCCATCGCCACGGGTCATTCATAACGCTTCTTAGACGAGCCTATCTCTTGTCTTGCATCCTGCAGCATTATTAGTATTTCGTAACTTAGCCCTCTAGCCTACAGGTGCTCCCGAGGCCATGTTCTACATTGAAGCGGACGCTCTGTACTGATAACCCCGACCTCGCTGGTGCTGATAGTGACACGAGGTTATGTTCCTATACATCATTGCCTACACGTTTCTACTATAGTCACTTATAATCCGGTTTTAACAATTTTTCACGTTGTCGTTAATGTTCCCAGCCTTACCACAAAAAAACCTTAAGCTAAAAAAAGACTTTTCCAAGGAGCTGGTAGAGGCTCCCCATGACAGAGGTACTTGCTCACACAGCTTTCTTTTCTCTTACATTTTGATTCGGTATTCTCCGTTACAGTTCATGTGGCTTGCAGCTCATCGCTACGGATCAGGCCTTCTGGGCATTGACCATACCCTTTTGGCTTCATCGGCAATATGGACTGAACTAGATGTGTTCCCTGTGCTGCTTGTATAGCCATATAGTCATGTCCACAATAGTGCTTTAGTGCAAAACTCTAATATTACTATGTTCGAAGACTCCTAAAGCTTTTATGTAACCAGCTTTACTAACTATAGTGCTTATACTTGCAACCAGACAAAGTAGCATCGGTATTCGTTTTCCTGTCCATTTGATTTTTTTGTTTCCATGCTTGCCTTACACAAATAATGCCTTCCATCTGAATCTCTTTTGCCAAAACGTCCGTATTTGCCTGTTTAACCTCATCCACGACTACTTCATATGCCTCATGCATCAGTCTTAGAACCTCATGCACGGTTCTCATATATGTAAACAATTACGTTCTCTTGCTCTCAGCGTACCTACTTTTACAAGGACAGGTAAAATTTTCAGTTAAGCTCTCGCGCTGTTCTACACTGTTTTATCCTTACTATAGCATTCCATTCTATCTTATAATCAATATTCATGATCCTGTGGCCGACGGCGCGCAATAGCGCGCTACTATACCTAGTAGTTAACATGACCACAAGAAACCTGTTGCAAATTATGCATCCGTACAACCAGAACGAATTAAACATCAGTTTATATCGGTCTTTGTCCTCCTTACACAGAACAAAGCAAGCATCAATGGTATGAACTGCAGGATTGTGTACGAACACACACTAATGGCATGGACAAATTGTACACCTGAACGATGACTATTTTAAGTTGTCATTGAAATAACAAAAGACCACATCTACAAACAGTAGATTATCGGAAGATACACGAACTGATTAGAGCGAGCAACAGAGTGAAGACCTGCACACCTGCAGCCTGCAGGAATGATTGAGTTGCGCAAAATAGACCGTATTAATCATCTTGTTTACATTTTAGACTAGTGTTTGCATCAGTTTTTGGAAATTACGAGAAGAATCAGCATAAAAGGTCAAGTTTGGATAATGCACGAAACGTCTTTGGAAAGTTTGGATAACGTACGTCAAGCTTTTGGGAACAGGAGTCCAGTTAGGAAACTATAGCCGACTCGGAGTATGTTACCGTAACCGAGCAGGACTCGGATCGGCTAAACAGGTATATAAGGCGCACCAAGGCTGCTTGAAAACAACAACAATCACAAATCACATCTGCCAGTTTGTTTTAGCTTTTAGTTTCTTAGTTTTGTAATCGTTCCTCCGTAAGTCGATATTGATCAAATAAAGTTGCGAATCGCCGATTGTTTGGTCATCATCGATTTCTTCAGGTTTGATTCGTTCTGTCTTGTTGCGCATCGCCTTTTCAGAATCAATCTGCCTTTTACCCCTCGGATTAGTCTTAATCGACTAGTCTAATTACCCTTCCGATCGGCTTTTTGGCTGATTTACATCTTAGCCGATTTACATCCGAAATCGGCTTGATTGAATTTCACAATTTCGCTCCTTATCGATTGCGAGGTCAAATCGATTGCACGCCTAAATACTTGAACCCGGCGTTAAATGCGGTGTGTTGTAAGGCCGTAAACCCTCTTCACGTTTTGGCATCAACACATTTTTGCACGCCGGTGGGACCCGATCGACAAGATGATCGCGAGCAAATCTGTCGCACCGGTAAACCGTTAATGCCGACGCCATAATCGTCCCCACTCTGGACGATTTAACTCCAGAGCAACGCAAGGAAATCGAAGATCGGAAAGCTGCCTTGGAGGAATTAATGTTGGGTTGCTATCAGAAAACCCGACGTGGAGTCACGCAGAAGATGGCGCTTCCAACATTGAACCCACTTGGCGAAGCTGGCGTCACGTCGACTCCGGTAAGCCGATATATGCCAGTTCAAGCTGAGTTATCTGTTATGATTGAGCAATCTGTGCATCATGCTTTGATTAATCAGTCATCGGCTTTGGTCATGACTTTAAAGCCGATGATAGAAAATAGCGTAAAGTCAATTGCACAAGAGTTGGCAACATCTGGAGGATTGCTGGACCCATTACAGCCACTCCCGACGTATCCCGCGTATTCTATGGCGCCGAACGCCAACGCAATCAAAGCGTCGGCACCTGCACCCTCACTAATGCCGACCCAGCCCACAGTGTTGGCACCAACAAACCCTCGCCCAAGCCCAGTCACTCATTACCATGCGTACACTGATGCTGCGAAGATAGATCCATCGGCATCAAGAAATTCCTGCGTTCCATCGGCTACTCAGCCGATTGAATTAGATAAAGACTGTAAACCCCAAGGGCCATTTCAAGTCAGAAATCCGGCCCCATATAAATTAGTCACATACACAGAGCCGTTCGTTCCACTGCCTAAGGTTACGGCTGCCAGAGCCGATGGGTATGAATCATGGCAACAACAGTACCCGTATGCTAGGACAAGCCGACCAGCCGAGTTTACACTCGGGGTGCAGGATACCGCCCATCACAATTGGCCAAACTCTAATGTTCCATCAGCCAACAACATCAATTAGACCGATCAGATTTCCATGGTCTTGAGAGACCAATTTGGCTTACAGCCCAAAGGGAAAACAATCAGCTATAGAAAGCCGTACCCAGATTATATTGACCGCATGCCATATCCCCATAACTTTAGGATTCCCGATTTTGCAAAGTTCTCAGGGGATGATTCAGTCACCACTTTAGAACATGTTGGAAGATTTATCGCCCAGTGTGGCGAAGCAGCTCAATCCGATGGGCTGAAGATTAGACTTTTTCCCTTATCTTTATCGGGGACTGCTTTCACTTGGTTTACCAATCTGCCGCCAAATTCGGTCCATTTTTGGAACGATTTAGAAAGTCGATTTCATGAATACTTTTTCTCTGGTAGCTTAGAGTTAAGAATTTCAGACCTAAGCGCTGTCAAGCAAAAGTTTAGCGAATCGGTTTCTGATTATATTAGAAGATTTAGAGAAGTGCGAAATCGCTGCTTTAGTGTAGTATTACCCGATAATCAACTAGCCGATTTAGCATTTCAAGGGTTGATTCCCCCACTTAAAGAAAAACTTGCTGGGCAGGAGTTTACCGATTTAAGTCACCTACTCCATCGTGTATCGGCACAAGAAAGTCGATATTTAAGTAAAGAATTCAAGGAGAAAATTAGACTAAATGGCAATGGAAAGGATAAGGCGAAGATAAACATGGCGGAGTATAGTTTAAGTGAAACTTCTGAAGACGAAGCAGATGTGAATATAGCCGAATGGATAAAGGGTTCCAAGAAACCACTTGTCTGTTCGTGGCTCAAGCCGACGAGAAGTAAGTCAGAGGTCAAGTACGCTTTCGATGTATCCAAGTGTGACCGCATATTTGATATGTTATTACAAGAAAAACTGATACGACTACCTGAAGGGCATACCATACCATCAGCCGATGAGATCAAGAAACGACGATACTGTAAGTGGCATCATTCTTTTTCCCATAACACTAACGACTGCAATATCTTTCGACGGCAGATACAGATGGCCATTGAAGATGGTCGGCTCAAGTTTGCAGAAGAGCCAGCCATGGAAGTCGATGTCAATCCTTTCCCAATTAACATGGTTCAATGCTCCGGTAAAGGAAAACACATTGTCGACGAAAGACCCATAGCAACGCGGCAAGTCGACATAGAATCAAGCTCAAAAGGAGAGACACTGAAAATAACGATCGGCTCGCTTCAAATTGAAGCCGATCGAGATGGGAAGAATTCAAGGACCGTGAAGCCAAAAGGAGAATTGCAAATCGGGCGATGGTACAAAGCCGAAAGGTCCCCGCCTCAAAAACCAACATTTAAATCTAAGCCAACTTTTTCACAGTTGCTTGAAAAATATGAAAGGATAAGCCATCGGTAGGAGCAGCAGGCTCGCCGACCAGATGGGTCGTATCGGCCAAACGATAAGTTTCGGCCAAACAATTTGTATCGGCTAGACAATGTAGAAAGAGCTCATCAGAGATGTCCTTTCTGGCGATTCTGTTTGGAAAAAGGTATGGCATTACCATCTGCATGGTCTTGTCCCATGGAGCATTACCCACAAAGAAATCAGCCAAGACAAACAGTGAGAAAGCAACTATTTGACACAATGCCAGATCAGGTGGAGTCATGGCACAGAAAGCCGATAAAGGAAAGGCTGGGCACACTGAATGAAGATGAAAAGGTCGAAACTACAGAAAATCTGGCTGGTAAGATTCGCAAGCCGATTGAGCCTAAACCTAGATGGTACCCAACAGGACTTAGCCGATCTCAACGAAGACGGCTTCAACGCCTAAGGACACAAGAGATGAGGGAAGCGGAAGAAGAAAAGCAAAGGGATAAAATATTTAACGAATTACGGCCAATAAGAACAATCAAAAAAGAATGGAAGAGAAAAGAGCAAGCCGATAGCAGTTCGGACTCCGATGATTTGCTGTCGCCAATACTTCGAGATGACACCCCTCCCATGGACATCAACATGGTATTCACTCTACCAGCCGAGTTCAGAATTAAAACCGAATCGGCTACAGACACGTTTGCTCAACTATACTTAGGAGCACAAGATGCTATATTTGAAAAACCGCAAGATCCTCATCGGCATCTTAAGCTGTTGTATTTGAAAGGCTACATCAATGGAAAGCCGATTTCCAGGATGCTTGTAGATGGTGGGGCCACTGTGAACTTAATGCCGCTCACTACTTGCAAAAAGCTGGGCAAAACCGATGAAGACCTGATCAAGACAAACATGGTACTAAATGACTTCACAGGCGATCCTACTGAAGCAAAAGGAGTGCTGGTCACAGAACTAACCGTTGGTAGTAAAACTTTGCCGACCACGTTTTTTGTGATTGAAGCTAAAGGGAATTACAGCGTACTCCTTGGACGAGATTGGATACATGCCAACTGCTGCATACCCTCAACCATGCATCAACTTCTCGTACAATGGAACGGAGATGAAGTTGAAGTCGTATCAGCCGACACATCGGCTCACATCGCAATGGCTAGTTCAGATGCGAATTGGCCGCACGAGGAGGCAGAATGCATATCAGGTAAAGCGCTAGACGATTGCGATTTCTTATGTATTGTAAAACAGGATTTACGCTGATCAGTGTCAAGCCAGGCACGTTTGATCGGGCGGATGAAGTCTTAAGAAGATGGAGTCAGAAATGATCCAAATCTTACAGGACAAAGCAAGGAGCTATCGGCATATGGTAAGTTCATGTGAAGCCATTGAAGACTTCCAAAGCGAAAAGTTGGGTCAAGGTTTCACTTCTGCCGATATGCTTGAAGAAGTCGATATAGGAGAAGGAGATAGGAAAAGGCCAACTTTTGTAAGTGCAAATTTAGGTCTAGAATACAAAAACAAGTTGGTCGGAATACTTAGAAATTATAGGGATTGTTTTGCCTGGGAATATTATGAAATGCCTGGTTTAAGCCGACAGTTAGTAGAACATCGGCTACCTATAAAGCCGGGGTATCGGCCATACAAGCAACCCCCTCGACGTTTTAATCCAGAATTGTACGACGTAATAAAAGAAGAAATTGAGATATTGCTAGAGGCCAAGTTGATAAGGCCTTGCCGATACGCCGAATGGGTATCTAACATTGTTCCTGTCATGAAAAGAACGGCAAGCTTCGGGTATGTGTTGACTTCAGGGATTTAAACAAGGCTACACCAAAGGACGAATACCCAATGCCTATAGCCGATATGCTCATCGATGCCGCATCAGGTAATAAAATTATTAGTTTTCTTGATGGAAATGCTGGATACAACCAGATATTTATGGCAGAAGCCAATATCCCCAAAACTGCCTTCAGGTGCCCCGGTGCGATAGGGTTATATGAATGGCCAGTAATGACATTCGGCTTAAAGAATGCAGGCGCTACTTATCAACACGCCATGAATTTAATTTTTCATGATCTAATCGGCCATATTGTTGAAATTTATATTGATGACGTGGTGGTTAAGTCTAAGGAGGATTGGTAGCACTTGGTCGATTTGGAGAGGGTGCTTCAAAACACACGAGCTCACGGGTTGAAAATGAATCCTTTGAAATGTGCGTTCGGCGTGTCGGCTGGCCAATTCCTCGGTTTCATGGTTCATCAAAGAGGTATTGAAGTTAATCAGACAAGGGTCAAAGCCATAGCAAACACAAAATCGCCGACATGTAAAAATGAATTACAGAAGCTGATCGGCAAAATTAATTACCTAAGATGATTTATTTCAAATCTGTCTGGTAGGATTCGAGCCTTTACGCCCTTACTAAAACTAAAAGATAATGAAGATTTCATATGGGGATCCGATCAGCAAAAGGCTTTTGATGACATAAAACAGTACTTAGCATCACCACCAGTTCTGGCCGCGCCTCAGAAGGGGATTCCATTCAAGTTGTACATATCGGCTGAAAACGAGACCATCGGAGCTGTGCTGGCGCAAGAAGTCGACGGCAAAGAGCGGGTAATATTCTATCTAAGCCGACGACTGTTGGATGCTGAAAACAGATATCCTCCAGTAGAAAAGCTATGCTTATCCTTATATTTTGCTTGTACGAAATTGAGGCATTATATATTACCATCGACTTGCATAGTAGTATGCAGAACCGATATCATCAAGTACATGCTGTCTGCACCAATTTTGAGGGGATGACTTGGAAAGTGGGCTTACGCTCTAACCGAGTTCGATCTGCAGTACGAATCGGCCAAGGCCATTAAAGGCCAAGCAGTAGCGGATTTCATAACTGGGTATGATACCATGGCAGGAATGGTTGATATAACCCCATGGCAAATATATTTTGATGGGTCAGTTTGTCAAGAGGGAAGTGGAATAGGTGTTGTATTGATTTCACCAAAAGGACATGACATCGAGTTCGCATATCGGCTTAAAAGCCGATGCTCTAATAACCATGCCGAGTATGAAGCATTGCTCAAAGGGCTGCAGTTGGCAGAAAGTGTTGGGGCAAGTAGTGTAGAAGCATATGGTGACTCATTACTGGTGGTACAACAAATTAAAGGATATTTAAATGCAACGATGAAGTGCTATCAAAGTATCTAGAGCATTGTCTCGATGTTATCAACACTTTTACGTCATTCAGTATCGGCCATGTGCCCAGAGAGATGAATAACAAGGCCAACATCTTGGCTCAGGCAGCCTCAGGCTATAAGGAATATAGCCGATATGAGGCATTTGAATTGATCGACAAAACGGTGTTGTGTGTTGATGCCGACTGGAGAACAGAAATAAAAACTTACCTAATGAATCCATCCAGGCCTACTGCACGAAAAGTTCATCAAAAAGCACTGAAATATGTTGTGCTGGAAGGAGAATTATACTATCGGACATTAGAAGGATTGCTTCTGCGGTGTTTAGGCGATGAAGAAGCTAAAGTAGCTATGGGTGAAGTTCACGAAGGGATTTGCGGAGAACACCAATTGGCTCACAAGATGAAATGGATCCTAAGACGAACTGGGTATTTTTGGCCGACAATGCTAGAAGATTGTTTCAAGTACTACAAAGGGTGCCAAAGTTGTCAAAAGTTTGGGAATGTGCAACTTGCACCAGCATCGGCTTTATACCCGATTATTAAGCCATGGCCGTTCAGAGGGTGGGGGATAGACGTAATCGGCCAAATATTCCCAGCATCTAGCAAAGGCCATAAGTTCATCCTCGCAGCCACATACTATTTTTCAAAATGGGTGGCCGCCCGCTTAAAAAGTCACCGGTATTAGAAGCTATCGGCTTTGTCAATGAATACATTATTCACTGATTCGGTATTCCTCAGACTATCACAACTGATCAAGGAACCGTGTTTATGTCTAACGAGTTCAAAAGCTTCGCAGAAAACCTAGGTATCAAACTGCTTAACTCGTCACCGTATTATGCTCAGGCCAATGGACAAGCCGAGTCATCTAATAAAACTCTGATCAAGCTGATTAAAAGAAAAATAGATGAGAAGCCTCGAGCTTGGCACTCTACACTATCGGAGTCACTATGGGCTTATCGGCTAGCTTCTCACGGATCAACTAAGTTATCACCATACCAGTTGGTATACGGGCAGGAAGCCGTGTTACCCGTAGAAATAAACATCGAATCAGTACGAGTGGCAAGACAAAATAATCTATCGGCTGATGAATACAAAGAGTTGATGCTATGCAATTTGGATGACCTGGCGGAGTTAAGGCTGATTACTTTAAATCGGCTTAAAAAGAATAAAGAAAGAGTTGCGAGAGCCTATAACAAAAAAGTTGTGCCCAAGTCCTTTAGTGAAGCCGATTTGGTTTGGAAAACAATATTGCCGATCGGCTCTAAAGATAATCGATTCGGCAAATGGTCACCTACCTGGGAAGGACCGTATAAAATAAATCGGCTTGTTGGCGGAAATGCGTATATACTTGAAACACTTGAGGGGTTAGTATTACTAAAGGCAATTAACATAAAGTACCTAAAGAAGTACTACCCCAGCGTTTGGATCGGTGCGTAATTAAAGTACGGCACAAAGGATTCAGAGATAAAATCGGTTAAACAACCGATTAAAACAAGATAAATACAATCGGTTAATGTAACATCCCAAAACTTTAATAAAATAAAAATCAGTATTTTGAATTTGAATATTAATCTTTCTGAGTTTTCTTGGCATTATTGATTTTTATTTGGAGTTCTTGGATTTTTGTGTCATAAGAAAAATTCAAGAAATGGGAATAAAGAATGAAAAGGAGAAAAGGCAAAAATGTAAAAAGTAAAATTTATAAAATTTGCCATGAGAACCCTGATCATTCAATTTAATCATTTTAGTCAGCAATTGAAATTTTATGCATAAAGAAATGAAGACATAAAATGAAAAGACAACTTTTAAATCGAAACAATGCATTGTCAGAATTTATAAAATATTTATAAAACTCAAATGGAGCTGAAAAATTTACCATGGAAACCTCAAAGCTATTTATATCTCCAGAAATAATATCATAAATTAATAATGACATTTAAGACTTTTCCAAATTTAAAAACAGAAACTATGAAAATCTAGAATTTGCAATGTCAGAATTTTTATAAAATAATGGAACCATATTTTGAGCTGAAAATTTTACAGAAGAATTATTATATCAAATCCAATTGAAAAACAAAGTTTAAAAAATAATAGACTCAAATTGATCTCAAAGGAAAATCAAAATCTGAAACAAGTAATTAGGAGCCATCACTGTTGTCAGAATATTTATAATTTTTCGGTAACTCATTTTAATCTCATAATTTTACCAGGCATCAAAATCTATTCAAAGACCCTGGTCAAAAGTTTGACAAATCCCTACTCCCAATTAGCAGCTCAATAAAATCGGAGACTATCTCTTTTGTCATCCCCATTCATCGACGGTGGTCCCTCGACCCCACTCGTCATCTTCTTCACCCCTCTGTGCTTGCGACCGAGCCAGACTCTCCCGAATGCAGCGCACATGACCGAAGCTCGTTCAATGCATCTCGCCTTCGATTGGTCGCGTCTTCAACGTCATCTTCACCTCAACTCAGCCCGATCATCGCCACGTTCGCTCAGTCTCGCGAAGCTTCAGCGCCCATACTTCCTCCTGTGCATCGCAGAGAGATCAACCGAGGCAATGCAACCAGACCGGCTTATCCACTGCAATCCCTGGCTATAAGCCTCTCCTTCCTGACCACAGGGACCTCCTCCCTCATTCCCCTCACCTCTCCTTCCTTCTCCGCAAGCCAGGCGCAAGAACTCCCTGCGTTTCCTCCATTGCCGCACCCTCTGAGCTCCAAGGGCGAAGCAAAATCCGAGCGGTAGAGCCAAAGGTTCTCAAATCCAGCTGAGCTAGAGCATCTCTAGGCTTCAAGGATCAAATCCCCTCAAAAATACCCGAGCTCCTTCATGAAAAAACAGCTGCGGTGTGAGCACCTTCTTCTCCAAAGCCGCCACCGTGGCGGACCTCCTCGGTGTCTCTCGGTGAGCTAAGCCCAAAACGGAATCCCGTGTCACCACGGCTAAATCCGAACCCCTTCAAGCTCCTCGCCTGGTTCTTCCCCACCTGCTGTTCGCCATTGGAGCCGCCACTGAGCTCGGCTGCGCCCGCTCAGTATCTCTTCCGATGAATCGGCACCGCATGACAGTGCGCCACGTCTAGCTGCAGCCTCCGGTACTCGCCTTGGGAGGATCGCGGAGGCCGTCGCGGTGAAGCCCTAGCCGATCCCTTGCTTTCCCTCATCGCCATGGCCCCTCCAATCGACCACACAAGGCGGCCTCCGAGCCTGAGGGTAGAAGGTGTATTCTCGATGCAAAGCGTATTTTCAATTTCAAGTTGATTTCCAAACCGAGTAGCATTCAACCATGAATATCTCTTGTAATTTTAATTCAATTTCAGTGGAACAATTTGTATAATCATATAAAATCAGTAATATTCGTAATATGCAAAAATATTTAATTTTTGAACCTTTGTACAATTATTTAATTTGAACCTTGATTATGGTGCTAGTATGGTTTCTAATGAGAAATTGTGTATAATAAGTAGTGAAATGATGAAATCAATATTCATGAGAATTTATGATCGAGAATGTGTTCAAATATCTGAAAGTATTCAACTCTTGAATCACAGGACAATCATTTAAACTTAAAATGGGATAAACATAGTATTGTGGTCATTATTGCATATATGCAAAATATAACTTTTAAAACTATAAAATAAATTCTTGTCATCTCTCGAATCATGGTAAACTTCGAATATGCAAAACCATCTCATGTTGAACTCAATTTGAATTAATTACTTCATAATCATTTATTTAACCATGTTATGGCCATTGGCAAAATAATAGCATGATGGCTCAAAGCAATGACAATGTAATTGGTATAAGTCTCTAAAAACAGTAAAGGCATATATATGTGAAAATATTTAGAATAGGGTTTAACTTGAATTCCTTGATCATAAAGAAATGTCAAATGCAATAATAATCAAATAGGAAACCTGCTGTAGTTTAAGTCAAAACAATGCAAAACCAGCTTTAAAACACTCCATGGATTATTCCCTGCCAACACCTGAAAAATAAATCAAGAATCATGTGTAATGTAGTCGCAAACTCAATATGAAACTTGGCCGATTAAGGTTTCAAATGTGGTCATTTATGCTATTTCAACGATAGATAAAATAACTCATCCAAATACTAAAATCAATGAAATCAGTTTAGTAACATTGTACAAAGTTTATACTACTATATTCTGTAAAAAGAATCATATTCCATTAAGGTTTGGATATTAATCTCATTAGATCAAAACCCTTAAGTGATTAACCTTTAGTTTCATTTCCTACCGATTCCGAATAACGTCAATTTGCAATGCCACTTAAGCGTTTTAACCAATGATTATAATGTATCAGCTAAAGCCTAAAATTTATGGAATTAGCTTAGGATTGCTATACAAAGTATAAATCATCTTAGTATAAAGAAATAACCATATTTCATCATGTTTTTCATATTAATCCAAATAGCCTAAAACCCTTAATCGTTAATATGTCAATCCCTTTCTTGCCGATTTTGAATAGTGTAGTCTTTAAATATAGCATGAACCATTTTAGCGAATTGATTATAGTCTCGCCCAAAATCCTAAAACTTATGGAACTAGTTTAGTAGTGTTCTTCAAGTATAGTCTACCCTAATACTGAAAAGATAATCTCATTTCATCGTAGTTTACATATTAATCTTAATAGCTAAATAACCCTAAGTAATCACATTACTATAGACCGTAACATGAATGAACAATTGTAGTTTCAATGAGGAATCCGTAGTTAAGTTATTTTTATCACGTAACCTTCTCAAATATCTTGAAAATAATCCGAGAGCCTAAAACAGTAGATTTAACTTATGTAAAGCTAATTCTAAGCGAAATCCATTAAAGATAAAGAACTATTTAGTCATAATCCAATATGATCGTTTAAGCCTTTTCATTAACTCGCTAAGCAACTCATCTAAATCCGAATTTAGTGCGAACGACTTAGAAATGATCTTTAGGTGATGATCTATAGCAATCTAAGAAAATATTCTTATTTCATCTTGCTTCGAATCTGAATCTTAATAGAGCAAAACCCATAAGTAATAAAGTTTCGAAACTCATATTATGAATAGTGAATCAATGGAAGCTTGCAACTAATGATTAAATCTATTTACTCTAAACTATTTTTGCGTCTTGAATTTCGTAAAATAAAATTAATAAATTCATAAAAGAGCAATCCCTGTTTCTTTATCAGAGTTTTATTTGTTCTTGTTATCTATTTCTTTCGCCCTTATTGAAGTTAGTATTTTGCTTATTTTCCGTTGTTCGACGCGTAGAACCCGACGTTGCTGTTTTCATCGTCGTCCTCGTCAACCGCAATCCTCGCCTTCGTAAGTAGCGATGATTAAGCAAGGCAAGCGTCTTTTGACCATATTGCTCCCAATATTTTATATTCCTTTGTGCATCAAATTGTTTTATGCATGCGTTTACTTTATGTAAATTGCTATCTTGTGGTTTGGTAGATATACTGTTGTCACATGAATCTCCTTTGATGATTATGAAATGTGAACCTTGATAACCTTAGATTAAGGTTAGGCGTTACTTCTCGTCATCATGGGTATATCGCTCATATTATTCATGCTTAGCCATGCTTTAGAATCAACAATGTACATGATCAAAGCAACATTTGTTCCCGAAAACCTTGGAAATGGCATATTCTGTGGTGGGTAGTTTTGATTAAAACCCAAAATGAAACTATGCTTTGATGCGAGGCGATTATTGGCAATAGCCGGTTGTGTAATAAGGAAATGCACGTAGTGTAGGGTGAAGTGTCGCCGTGTCACAACTAAGGACCGAACATCGTGTAGCTTGATCCGAGAAAATCCGTACAAACCACGAGGGTGAGTATGGGTTAGCCATAGCCTATTAACTTATTTGGACATGGCTTTGCTCATTGGTAGGCGGGAGCTTGCGAGGCATTCCGTTATGGATTTGCTTGTTAGGGGCGCCATGCGATTCAGATGGGTAAATGCATACTTAGGTGCAATGGTGTACGCCTTGCCATGGACAGAGACGTTGTGTTGGTGTATGAAAGTGGATCCACGGCTTGGGTGAGTGTCTCTGTTTTGAGGCGAGGGTTAACGCCCGGCTGGTGTAAAGTCATGTCGTGTAATGAACAATGTGTATGATCGCTCGGCAAGCACAATGGCCTAGTGGAGGCATGTGTGATCTTGCAAAAGGATGATCATTCCTTGTGGGTAAAGTTGTACACCTCTGCAGAGTTTAAATCTAATTGATTAGCCGCACAGCGGTCATGGGTGTCTTGGTGAACTCTGCTTGAAGTTAAATGTTTATTATTTTCAAAGGGGTTGGTTTCATTTGTTTTAGCAATCGTGTTTTTATGTCAAAGGGTGACATTGTTGGATTTCGAGGCATTCATGATTCGCCGCTCACGTCATGGAGGACCGTGAGTGTTATTATGCTTTACTTATTTGTTATCAATCAAATGCTCTTATAAATTCCGCTTGCAAATAACTTGATTTATAACGCAAATTCGCTTTATGCAAATTAACCGTAGTAGCCTCCTTTGAAATGGCTCTGCATATATTGTAGGATTTGCTCAAGTCTTCTTTGAGTACGCAACGTACTCACCCTTGCCTAATTATATTGTAGGTGTGTGCTAGCGAAGCTTCGAAGTTGTTCATCGCAGTTGCGGGTTCTTCCTCAAGCGTGTTCTATCTCGGAGTTTATGCTCGTCGGTTGCTGCTTGGTCGGTTGGGCAAACTATGGGATATTGCTTCTTTATCGCTATATTTCTCTCGAGTTGTAATATTATTTGTATAATCGTTTCCGCTTAATTATTAAATTGTATGGTTGTGATTTCCAATTGTTGTAAACATGTGAGTGCTAGCTATTGATCCGTGGAATAGCACAAGAATCACATGGAGGTTCTGCTCATCCGAACGGGTCTCACAGCGTTAGTATCGAGCTATCTTGACCGTAGGATAAACCTTAGATAGAATGGTCATTAGCATTGGAATATGAAAATTCAAAATCTTACTTCCAAAAGCTAGCATATTTGCAAAATGTAGACCTTGCTATTCTTTTCTCAGTCTTAAGATTCTATTCTTACCCTACATTCATTTTGGTTTGCAAACAAATTCCCCTTATCTCAAAAAGAAATTGTCGCTAGTGGTTATCTTCGCTACTGATTTTGAAGATGTACAAGACTTGGCGCTACCATGCTTCATGCCGACCCAAGAAGACTACAATATCTACGCCAACCGTCTCAAGAAAGCATACGACACATCGCTAACCTCGACAAAACAGAAGCACAACTTGAAGGTGCTACTTCATGAAGAGTTAGTATCATCCAACGGCAAAAGGGCAAATGATTAGAATGCATTAGGATCTACCTTAAGATGAGAACCCATACGCGTAGCATATTATTCTGCTCTAGTTATATAGAGCAATATATGTTGGTGTTATGTTATGCTACTTGAAATTTGGTTTTGTTCAGATTGCGGGACCGATTTATAAGTGGGAACTTAACCTCTAAGGTTAAGGTTTCACAATAAATTGTCCTCATGTATGAATATGGAAAACTTAACCCATAGGATAAATAAGAAATCATGAAATGGCTCCTCACATCTTTTTATAAAGCATATACAAACTTATCCCTTCTTCTGCATAACTTTTCATATGTGTAACCATTATGGACATTAACCATTCACGAAATTAAACCTCATCAAGATTAACAATATAATCCCTATTACTACTCTTAGCTTTGCTTGAGATCACACCATTCATGTATAAATGAAGTTAAGATCTTACCACATTAGTAACACTAAACTACTTATGCTGCTTTAGGCTAGTTAAAAACTTAACGTTCCAGTAATAACGTTTGACCATGAAAATGAGTTGGAACAAAAAAAAGTTAGATGCTGTAGAATGGAAACTAGAAAAATTGGGAACCTTACTTTCCTAAAAAGAAATATAAGCATCAGTTATACATACTCTTTTCCCCATCTATAGAATTTAATCTTCTTATATGTATACTCATTCTTCACTCCTAAGTTATTCCTTTTAGTAATATTTCTTTCACTGTCTTTCTGCAACATGAAAACTACCAACAAACTTGTTGAAAATAATTTAAGCAACAAGTCAGTAGCATAGTGATGCCTATATCAACAACTTCAAGAAGATAGAAGTAACAAGAATCACAACCTCTCCGACTTCATCGAAGCCTGGGAATACCGACATCAACAAGTGGTGCAAAGAATAAATGAAGACTCGTCACTGAATAGCTTACTTTGGAAGATAGCAGTATGCGAGTTATATATTATTCTAACTATATAATAAACCTTTTATGCATAAATATATATAGTTAGTAGAAGAAAAACCATAGATGCCTTTCCTATTTACTAAGTTAAATATATGTATAGTATTCCTGTGTTGTTGAAACTCTGTTGTCAATCTTTTGTATTGCTTCCGGGTTACTCTCGTGAATGTTAAAACCACTAGGTTGAAATTTACGATGCGATAACCCTACTTAATAAGAATTTTTAATTAAAAATATTTTAAAGAACGAAATGTTGCCTCATAAAGCAAACTAAAAACTACTTAGTCCGCATAGAAACCTTTCCTAAAATAATATTTTAAAGAACGAAATGTTGCCTTGAAATCCAACAAAGCCTCATCTAAATAACTTTACCCTAGTAAGTATTGTTGCAGAATGCCTACGGTATAATCCATTAATACATCTATTGGAAGTAATGAGGAATAAAAATTTTAGTCTTTATAACTGACCTTCAGCTCTCCCTAAATAATCTTGGTTAAAATACATCCTTTCATTCATCTCAAATATTTTAACATACTCAGATCTCTCTTTAAAGTAGCTTATTCTTGCTAATGATTCTCAATATAAAATGCTAACACTACTCATCTAATTCGTGAAACCCCGCAAGACACTTAATCGCCAAGAAATGATAATCCTATCCAAGTTCAACTAAATTCTTCGTATTTAGCTAAAACACTTCCTTTTGAACATAGCAATCGTTGTAACTCTCCACTTTTTCAATGTTCAAAAAAATGTGAGAATCTATAACCATGGTGTAAATGTTCACCATAATTGGACAAAATCACCAAACGCGCACCTTTCTTCTCTAGAAACTAACAAAGAACAATTCTAACCTTGGTGCAGCTTTTGTCAGAAAAAGAAATGGATTAGATCAGAAATCTACTCTTATACCATATTCGATATCAAAAAAAAATTTGTTCCTTGAAGTGTTGTCAACCCAGCCAATCCGAAGTTTGTGCTTGCACTCGCTATGGAGAAATAGGTCATACTGTTGATGAGAGTGCAATCAATTGCTTTAGCTGTGTGGGAAGTTGTTCCCCTGAAAAATGTCCCATAAGCAATATCACTTATTACCTTTGTGAAGGTCAAGATCATTGTCCAGTTCAACGCCCTTTGATTTATTAATCACCACTGCAGTTTAGCTTCAACAAATGAAATCCCAATCCTTGGTTACTTAGGATTTGGTTGTTAGAAAAAAAAATCAGTTGTATAGGAAATATCACTTAAGGAATTAAAGAAACAACACTTAATCCTAACTACCTTCATTAAGAAAGTAGTACATGGTAATCACCAACGGCATGTTCCTTATTTGATAAAGAAAGCCCTTAAGTTAAAGAATGTTCTAAGGAACAACAAATTGAAATTCATAAGGAAAATAATATTAAGTATACAATTAACTGAACTTGCCACCGTGAGAAAAGCGTGAATACTTCAACTGACATGAAAGGAACCGTGTTGCTAAACAATGTCTGCAAGTTGAACAAATATATTCTACAACCATAACTATACCAAAAGTCACGTCAGTCAAGATTTTAACTCCAAGAGTAGGAGAAATAAGAATCAAGCAGCTCGCTCAAAAAATTTGTTAAAGAATCGAGACGCTTAAACAACAATACATACCCTAAGAAGAAGTCTGCTCAACTTCATTCTCAATCTCAATCATTATCTGTTTATCTTTCCAACAACACTAATGAATAGCTATCTGGTACTCGAAATCGAAAAGCCAATATTATTTGCTTTTGTTATGATAGCCATGGGCGTTATGCCAATGGTTATCAAAAGAAAAATAAAACTCCATATCACTCTCAACCCCGAGCAGCTATGCAACAATCTCAAAGGTAACCCAAGGATCTGAAAATCAATAATTCCTAAGTTATGCATCCAATCCAACCCAAAACATCTATCCGAGTCGTTCAAGGCGATTACCTATAGCATGAATTAGCGGAAGAAGTTTATGACCTACTAGGCGTAATACTATGTACGATACTTATGTAACTGAACCCTACCCTGATTCAAGTTTAATTCCATAGTCAACTCTTTGATCTTAGTCACCTCTTGATCATTTATTTTATAACATCAGCAAACAACCTTTCTGTTGTTTCGAATAAAACGGATAATGACACTTGTATCAATCAAGAAGAATTTGGATACCTCGCCAACATCTACCCAAGAAGAGTTTTAAATTACCTCGTCAAGAAAGACATCAGTAATTTCTAATCTACCTCAAAGACCTCGAAGAATTAAGTGCTTAAAACAACCCCTGCTTTGACATCAGGCTCTGAACATAAACATTTTTCTCATATGATTGTACCCGACACTTGTTGTGGTATTGAGTACGCCTTTTGTGTATTCAATTCCTGCAATCAGTCCTTGAATTCTGTACATTTTATTCCTTCATAGTTGTCAAATCCAAAGAAAATGAAAACCCTCTGTTGACCAAAGTAATTAAGTGAATCAAATCATCAGAACCATCTTATAATCCTCTTACCTCAACCCGATATTGAATTATCCCTACTTGTTTTCAATTTAAAGCCAACTCAAAATGACATTTATTCTCAGCTCATTTCAACAACTGATGTTGAATTATACAGATCAACCATTGTATTCAAGTACCCTTCATGGTATCAAACACTCGGTTATTCCCAAATGAATCTAATGACAATGCAACCTATCTCTCGCTTCAAAAATTCTAAAAATACCACATACCACTCTCTAAATTAGATTATCCTTGTTAACAATGCTAACTATTCAATTAAAAGAAATATGTAGAAAGTATTAGTATCTCTCATCTACTTACCTAAAACTCAAATAGAATTCTTCTCTATTTCTTGCACGTCAACTTGGGATCGCAAGACGAAGTCCAGTGAAGCAACTGCAATGAAGATGACGTATCAATAGAATGACTAAGTCACCTCCGATAAAGAATTCCCACATCTATCCCATCCTCAAGAATTGCAAGGTTCGTGGTATTCACTAGTTCCAAATCCGAAGTAACCTGGCGCAACGATATTAGGCCATATCGTATCGTTGAAGATGAAGGAAAAAGAAAACATATAAATCTGAGTTGCCATCTCACCTATGCAGTGTCCATAAAGTCTGATGTATATCGTAGTTAAGGAAATATTTTCGTCTTCCTTCTGAACCCATCCAGCTGAATGAAATCGATCTATAATCCGAACTAACTTATCGGAAGCATCCGACTAAAATTTTAAAAGAACCTGGACGTCACACTCGTAATAACCTCTGCAAGATAATCAAAGTTCAACGAAGCAATCATTCTGAAGAAGAAGCAACTTGGAAACGAGAAGACCGACTCAACGAGAAGCTTCCTAACTCCTTTTAGAAATAATTTTCCTTAGACCCGCCAAATCTAAAATTGAGATTTTTTGTAAGGGGGGTAGATCTGTAACATCCCAAAACTTTAATAAAATAAAAATCAGTATTTTGAATTTGAATATTAATCTTTCTGAGTTTTCTTGGCATTATTGATTTTTATTTGGAGTTCTTGGATTTTTGTGTCGCAAGAAAAATTCAAGAAATGGGAATAAAGAATGAAAAGGAGAAAAGGCAAAAATGTAAAAAGTAAAAATTTATAAAATTTGCCATGAGAACCCTGATCATTCAATTTAATCATTTTAGTCAGCAATTGAAATTTTATGCATAAAGAAATGAAGACATAAAATGAAAAGACAACTTTTAAATCGAAACAATGCATTGTCAGAATTTATAAAATATTTATAAAACTCAAATGGAGCTGAAAAATTTACCATGGAAACCTCAAAGCTATTTATATCTCCAGAAATAATATCATAAATTAATAATGACATTTAAGACTTTTCCAAATTTAAAAACAGAAACTATGAAAATCTAGAATTTGCAATGTCAGAATTTTTATAAAATAATGGAACCATATTTTGAGCTGAAAATTTTACAGAAGAATTATTATATCAAATCCAATTGAAAAACAAAGTTTAAAAATAATAGACTCAAATTGATCTCAAAGGAAAATCAAAATCTGAAACAAGTAATTAGGAGCCATCACTGTTGTCAGAATATTTATAATTTTTCGGTAACTCATTTTAATCTCATAATTTTACCAGGCATCAAAATCTATTCAAAGACCCTGGTCAAAAAGTTTGACAAATCCCTACTCCCAATTAGCAGCTCAATAAAATCGGAGACTATCTCTTTTTGTCATCCCCATTCACTGACCGGTGGTCCCCTGACCCCACTCGTCATCTTCTTCACCCCTCTGTGCTTGCGACCGAGCCAGACTCTCCCGAATGCAGCGCACATGACCAAAGCTCGTTCAATGCATCTCGCCTTCGATTGGTCGCGTCTTCAACGTCATCTTCACCTCAGCTCAGCCCCGATCATCGCCACGTTCGCTCAGTCTCGCGAAGCTTCAGCGCCCATACTTCCTCCTGTGCATCGCAGAGAGATCAACCGAGGCAATGCAACCAGACCGGCTTATCCACTGCAATCCCTGGCTATAAGCCTCTCCTTCCTGACCACAGGGACCTCCTCCCTCATTCCCCTCACCTCTCCTTCCTTCTCCGCAAGCCAGGCGCAAGAACTCCCTGCGTTTCCTCCATTGCCGCACCCTCTGAGCTCCAAGGGCGAAGCAAAATCCGAGCGGTAGAGCCAAAGGTTCTCAAATCCAGCTGAGCTAGAGCATCTCTAGGCTTCAAGGATCAAATCCCCTCAAAAATACCCGAGCTCCTTCATGCAAGAAACCGCTGCAGCCGTGAGCACCTTCTTCTCCAAAGCCGGCCACCGTGGGCGGACCTCCTCGGTGTCTCTCCGGCTGAGCTAAGCCCAAAAACGGAATCCCCGTGTCACCCTGAAGCTAAATCCGGAACCCCTTCAAGCTCCCTCGCCCTGGTTCTTCCCCACCGCCGTTCGCCATTGGAGCACCGAGCTCAAGGCGGCCCGCCCAGTATCTCTTCGATGAATCAAGACTGCAGTGTGCGAGTGCGCCACGTCTAGCTGCAGCCTCCCGGGTACTCGCCTTCGCCGGAGGATCGCCGGAGGCCGTCGCCGGTGAAGCCCTAGCCGATCCCCGCTTCCCTCATCGCCTTGGGCCCCTCCAAATACCACACAAGGCAGCCTCGAGCACTGAGGTAGAAGGTGTATTCTCTGATGCAAAGCGTATTTTCAATTTCAAGTTGATTTCCAAACCGAGTAGCATTCAACCATGAATATCTCTTGTAATTTTAATTCAATTTCAGTGGAACAATTTGTATAATCATATAAAATCAGTAACATTCGTAATATGCAAAAATATTTAATTTTTGAACTGCTGTACAATTATTTAATTTGAACCTTGATTATGGTGCTAGTATGGTTTCTAATGAGAAATTGTGTATAATAAGTAGTGAAATGATGAAATCAATATTCATGAGAATTTAGGATCAGAATGTGTTCAAATATCTGAAAGTATTCAACTCTTGAATCACAGGACAATCATTTAAACTTAAAATGGGATAAACATAGTATTGTGGTCATTATTGCATATATGCAAAATATAACTTTTAAAACTATAAAATAAATTCTTTGCATCTCTGGAATCATGGTAAACTCGAATATGCAAAACCATCTCATGTTGAACTCAATTTGAATTAATTACTTCATAATCATTTATTTAACCATGTTATGGCCATTGGCAAAATAATAGCATGATGGCTCAAAGCAATGACAATGTAATTGGTATAAGTCTCTAAAAACAGTAAAGGCATATATATGTGAAAATATTTAGAATAGGGTTTAACTTGAATTCCTTGATCATAAAGAAATGTCAAATGCAATAATAATCAAATAGGAAACTCTGTAGTTTAAGTCAAAACAATGCAAAACCAACTTTAAAACACTCCATGGATTATTCACGCCAACACCTGAAAAATAAATCAAGAATCATGTGTAATGTAGTCGCAAACTCAATATGAAACTTGGCGATTAAGGTTTCAAATGTGGTCATTTATGCTATTTCAACGATAGATAAAATAACTCATCCAAATACTAAAATCAATGAAATCAGTTTAGTAACATTGTACAAAGTTTATACTACTATATTCTGTAAAAGAATCATATTCCATTAAGGTTTGGATATTAATCTCATTAGATCAAAACCCTTAAGTGATTAACCTTTAGTTTCATTTCCTACCGATTCCGAATAACGTCAATTTGCAATGCCACTTAAGCGTTTTAACCAATGATTATAATGTATCAGCTAAAGCCTAAAATTTATGGAATTAGCTTAGGATTGCTATACAAAGTATAAATCATCTTAGTATAAAGAAATAACCATATTTCATCATGTTTTTCATATTAATCCAAATAGCCTAAAACCCTTAATCGTTAATATGTCAATCCCCTTTCTTGCCGATTTTGAATAGTGTAGTCTTTAAATATAGCATGAACCATTTTAGCGAATTGATTATAGTCTGCCCAAAATCCTAAAACTTATGGAACTGGTTTAGTAGTGTTCTTCAAGTATAGTCTACCCTAATACGAAAAGATAATCTCATTTCATCGTAGTTTACATATTAATCTTAATAGCTAAATAACCCTAAGTAATCACATTACTATAGACCGTAACATGAATGAGCAATTGTAGTTTCAATGAGGAATCCGTAGTTAAGTTATTTTTATCACCGAACCTTCTCAAATATCTTGAAAATAATCGATAGCCTAAAACAATAGATTTAACTTATGTAAAGCTAATTCTAAGCGAAATCCATTAAAGATAAAGAACTATTTAGTCATAATCCAATATGATCGTTTAAGCCTTTTCATTAACTCGCTAAGCAACTCATCTAAATCCGAATTTAGTGCGAAGCGACTTAGAAATGATCTTTAGGTGATGATCTATAGCAATCTAAGAAAATATTCTTATTTCATCTTGCTTGAATCTGAATCTTAATAGAGCAAAACCCATAAGTAATAAAGTTTCGAAACTCATATTATGAATAGTGAATCAATGGAAGCTTGCAACTAATGATTAAATCTATTTACTCTAAACTATTTTTGCGTCTTGAATTCGTAAAATAAAATTAATAAATTCATAAAAGAGCAATCCCTGTTTCTTTATCAGAGTTTTATTTGTTCTTGTTATCTATTTCTTTCGCCCTTATTGAAGTTAGTATTTTGCTTATTTTCCGTTGTTAAATAGCGTAGAACCCGACGTTCTTTGTTTTCATCGTCGTCCTCGTCAACCGCAATCCTCGCCTCGTAAGTAGCGTTGATTAAGCAAGGCAAGCGTCTTTTGACCATATTGCTCCCAATATTTTATATTCCTTTGTGCATCAAATTGTTTTATGCATGCGTTTACTTTATGTAAATTGCTATCTTGTGGTTTGGTAGATATACTGTTGTCACATGAATCTCCTTTGATGATTATGAAATGTGAACCTTGATAACCTTAGATTAAGGTTAGGCGTTACTTCTTGTCATCATGGGTATATCGTTCATATTATTCATGCTTAGCCATGCTTTAGAATCGACAATGTACATGATCAAAGCAACATTTGTTCCACGAAAACCTTGGAAATGGCCTTTATTCTTTGGTGGGTAGTTTTGATTAAAACCCAAAATGAAACTATGCTTTGATGCGGCGATTATTGGCAATAGCCAGTTGTGCAATAAGGAAATGCTGCGTAGTGTAGGGTGAAGTGTCGCCGTGTCACAACTAAGGACCGAACATCGTGTAGCTTGATCCGAGAAAATCCGTACAAACCACGAGGGTGAGTATGGGTTAGCCATAGCCTATTAACTTATTTGGACATGGCTTTGCTCATTGGTAGGCGGGAGCTTGCAGAGGCATTCCGTTATGGATTTGCTTGTTAGGGGCTGCCATGCGATTCGTATGGGTAAATGCATAACCGGGCACTGTGATGTACGCCTTGCCATGGATGAGAGACGTTGTGTTGGTGTCTTGAAAGTGGATCCACGGCTTGGGTGAGTGTCTCTGTTTTTAGGCGAGGTTAACGTCCCGGGCTGGTGTAAAGTCATGTCCAGGTAATGAACAGCTGTGTATGATCGCCTGGCAAGCACAATGGCCTAGTGGAGGCATGTGTGATCTTGCAAAAAGGATGATCATTCCTTGTGGGTAAAGTTGTACACCTCTGCAGAGTTTAAATCTAATTGATTAGCCGTACCCGCGGTCATGGGTGTCTTGGTGAACTCTACGAGTTAAATGTTTATTATTTTCAAAAGGGTTGGTTTCATTTGTTTTAGCAAGCTGTGTTTTTTATGTCAAAGGTGACATTGTTGGATTTCAGGCATTCATGATTCGCCGCTCACGTCATGGAGGACTGTGAGTGTTATTATGCTTTACTTATTTGTTATCAATCAAATGCTCTTATAAATTCCGTTTGCAAATAACTTGATTTATAATCGCAAATTCGCTTTATGCAAATTAAGCCGTAGTAGCCTCCTTTGAAATGGCTCGCATATATTGTAGGATTTGCTCAAGTCTTCTTGAGTACATAGCGTACTCACCCTTGCCTAATTATATTGTAGGTGTGTGCTAGCGAAGCTTCGAAGTTGTTCATCGCAGTTGCGGGTTCTTCCTTGAAGCGTGTTCTATCTGGAGTTTATGCAGTCGGTTGCTGCGGGTCGGTTGGGCAAACTACGAGGATATTGCTTCTTCTTGCTATATTTCTCACGAGTTGTAATATTATTTGTATAATCGTTTCCGCTTAATTATTAAATTGTATGGTTGTGATTTCCAATTGTTGTAAACATGTGAGTGCTAGCTCTTGATCGAGGAATATACGATAATCACATGGAGGTTCTGTTCATCCGAGCGGGTCTCCTGATTAAGCAATGGATTAAAGTGCATTACAAGAAGTGCCGCAAAAGCAACATTGTTTTAAAACGTTACAACACATCACAGAGTTACAGGCCCGACCTAGGAAGTCTGGCACCCAAAGCCGACAGTGCTCCGGCGGCCTTGGCAAGTGCAGCCTGGACTCCATCAACAATCTTCTCGTCAGCTTGAGGCCTTCGCCAGCACAGGGAACTATCTTGGCAGACTGCTCCTTGACTCTGGCCACGGCTTGGCCAATCTTTTGTTTTTGCTCAGAAAGGGAGGCAGTCTTTGCCAATGCTTGCGCCTGTTCTTTCACCAATTGATCCTGGGGCTTGGCCAGTTCTTCTTCAAGTAGTTTTTTAGATGATTCGAGTTGAAGAATTTGGGCCTTAGTGGATTTCAAGAAAGCAGCATCCTTGTCGAACTGCTGCTTCATCCCTTTTGCCTCGGCCACTAGCCGATCTAACGCTTGACAATCAGCTTTTTGAGCCTCTCGTTGAGCAATGCGCGCGCGAGCAGCCTCCACTTCCTCCCTCTGCTCGTCCAGGTGACATACTCCCAGGATCGCCCCCATGGTTTCTGGAGGAAGATCGGCTTCTATGGCAGCCATGGCGTCCCTTAGCGGCTGAGTGTTAGCTAGTATTCGTGCTTCGGGCTGGCTGACCTCGTTGAAAAGCTGATTTAGCTTGTCCTGTATGTTCGGCTCAGAACGGACGACCATTGTCGAAGAGACGTCAATGATATTACGAAGATCAGTAACGTAGTCATCTGCTGCCATCACTGTCGGGTCATCAAGGTCATCAGTGTTTGAAGCGGAGTCCACGGATCGATCGACATCTCTTGCGAGGTTCGACGAGTCTATTTGAGGCGACAAGATGGCTTGAGGTGCAAAGACGACCGATTGAAGTGGCGAAGCGACCTGAGGGAGAGCCGGGGAAGGCGGCGTCGGATTGGCAACGGAAGCATCGGCCAGGATGTCACCCACTTGGTCAGAAGGAGTCAGATAAAGGAAGAAACCAAAGAGTTAGCATTTTAATATTAACAAAGTGCTTGATAAGGATAACAAAAATGGCAACACTTACTTTGGCAACATTGGTCAGTACATGAGAAGAGCTCTCGGCACTTTTTTCTTTGCGCCTAGAGTTCTTCTTGGCTGCCACCTTTGTGGATTTTGGCTTTTCTGAATCGGTAAGGAAGGGTTAGGAAGAGATTATAAGAGGAATTTGCCAAACAAAGAACAAACACTTACTTGCCAATCGGTCTTTAGTAATTTCATCCAGAGAGGGACTCTGTATCCTGATGTTGCCAGAAGTATAGCCGGTTAAGCCGACTGACTGGTGTGGTCTTTTGTTCTTCGATCCACCTTCCGATGGGCCAGCAGCAACCTTCCCACTCGTGGTTGTGATCTGGAAAGAAGGCACGAAAGGGTTAGCAGAGGAATAATGAAGAATCAAGACAGGGTAAGCTACTCGAGAAAAACCGATACCTCTACAGCTACCGACGAGTCAGTATAACCCGAGGAATTATCCTCGCTTGAGCTACTGCTGCCACTGCTGCTGGAGACTACCGACGGCTCATGATAATCTGGCAAAAACTTTTCTATAATTGCCGATGGATCACGGTCCAAGTAGAGAGCCTCAGCAATACGCAACCACCATGCAGTGAAACAGCTAGCCCGACGAGAATTCAAGAAAAAGTGCGGCAGGTTGGAGACTTGAAGTTTATCAGCAATTTCCAGAACGACATTAGCCGATAACAAATTCTTCACCTTAGCTCGGGGCTGAAGCCGATCAAGGAGAGGTAGAGAAGGAATCACTTGACCAAAGCCAAGTTGGCAAGCGTAAACAGAAGGATGGTAAAACTCATATGAGGGTTGGAAGGTTCTGTTTCTGGAGTTCAAACCAACATGAAGAGTACAAGGAGAGATGAAAAGCCGATAGAACATCAACGTCAGATCCGGCATCTCAGAACTATCGGCATCCAGGTGTAAGAAAGAAGGCCATCGAAAATCGGCCGTGTCAGTATAAGAGAAGAAGTCCCGTTGAGTAAAAATTACATTGTCTAAACTCAAGAAGAAAGAGAGATACTTCTTCAGGCCAGCTGGAGTAATCCTTGTATCACCACTTGAGCACATTATAAACCTTTCACCACAGGATCGGCTTGCTCTGAATTGTGGAGTGGTGTTTTCTGGGTAGTCTTCTCGAGGAAAAGCTGAATCTTCCAATGGCTCCGAAATAAGTTGTCGACTGAAGATATTGTATAACCATAGTTGGATAAACCATAAAGGGCCACCAATATTTCCGACGACGAATTCAGCAAAACCAGAAAAAAGCCGACTTCTAATGACAAACATCATCTGGTAGACTGCGCCTAAAAACATTTTCCCAAGAGCAAGCCGACGGCCTTCTATCAGCTGTTCTGCCAACAACTGATACACTTGAGTCGGTCCGAGGGATGCACCACAGAAAAGAAACCGCTCAAGCCAAAGATTCAGGAAAGCTGCATGCTCTTCATCCGATACCAGCCCGTTTACTTTATTATTATGCTGAATATATTTTGACCATCCTTCTCCTTTAGACCGAATCAGTTTGTACTGGGGTTTTCCGCTGTAAGCCGATATTTGATCCCCGTCAGGCCTCAAGCAACACAATTTGGCTACATCCAGAAGGGTTGGGCCGATCGGACCAGGACCATGGCCACCAAGGGCTCATTAGCTTTTGGACAGGCTAAGCTTAGAGGAAGGCATTCGCTATGCCCATCCGCTCCCATTCTCCTTTTTTCGGTGACACTCTAATGTACCAACTTCTCCACCCCTTGAGTCTTTGTCGGCCAAGCCCTAAAACTTTGCCCCATTCTTTCACATTGTAACCTTGGGTGATAGGGGAGTCTCGGGATTTCTCGTTTATCACCGTATCGGCATCTAGGTTCCCTCGGTCCTAAGTAATCTGGTTATTACTTTACGGGATCGGGATGAGTACCTTTGAAGGGTCTATTCAGCCGACTGAGGGAGTTGAGAGGTTGATCACCGGGAAGAGGAGTCGAAGGAAGCCGATTGCAGAGGGTGCGAGAGCAGGAACGCGTGAAAATGACCGTGGGGGTCCCGCATATATATAGCACGGTGAAAAATAGAAAATGGCGGGAAATGAATTCGAGGCGACATCTATCATTAAACCGCACCGAGATTTTTTTTATGGCGCAATTAAGATAGTGATAACTGGAACACTTCTTTGAGTTGATACGAAGAAGCCGATAGACGAAGAAGCCGATGGGTAAAGAGGCCAATGGATTTTTGAAAGATAACAAGTTATCTTCCAAAAATGGGGGGCATATGTTTGCACCAGTTTTTGGAAATTACGAGAAGAATCGGCATAAAAGGTCAAGTTTGGATAATGCACGAAACGTCTTTGGAATGTTTGGATAACATACGTCAAGCTTTTGGGAACAGGAGTCCAGTTAGGAAACTATAGCCGACTCGGAGTATGTTACCATAACCGAGCAGGACTCAGATCGGCTAAACAGGTATATAAGGCGCACCAAGGCTGCTTGAAAACAACAACAATCACAAATCACATCTGCCAGTTTGTTTTAGCTTTTAGTTTCTTAGTTTTGTAATCGTTCCTCCGTAAATCGATATTGATCAAATAAAGTTGTGAATCGCCGATTGTTTGGTCATCATCGATTTCTTCAGGTTTGATTCGTTCTGTCTTGTTGCGCATCGCCTTTTCAAAATCAATCTGCCTTTTACCCCTCGGATTAGTCTTAATCGACTAGTCTAGTTACCCTTTTGATCGGCTTTTTGGCTGATTTCTGTCTTAGCCGATTTACATCTGGAAATCGGCTTGATTGAATTTCACAATTTCGCTCCTTATCGATTGCAGGGTCAAATCGATTGGCACGCCTCGTACTTGAACCCGGCGTTCGTCTGGTGTGTTGTAAGGCCAGAAACACTCTTCACATTTTTGGCATCAACAACTAGAAATATAAACTTAATTCAATTTATTTTAGTCTATAAGTTTTAGATCTGAACTAGAGATAGGATTTGAAGCTCAACCAAACATGATCTAAATTTGGCCCTGCTTTGATTTCCAGTGTGGGACAGTTGGGATGGGCCTCCGCGACGGTCTTGAAAGCATCCTCCGTAGCCTCCACCTCTGCAACACTCGCACCCCGGCTATCTATGCCGACCCTAAACTTAGTGAGGCAGGAGAGGTGCTGCATGCCAAAATCAAAACCACCGATCGCAGACTTGAATTCAACTGGTTGGATGTAGAGCCGAAACTCTTTGAGCATCGGCATAGATCCAGCTTCAAACATGAGCCCGGTATGCAGAGATCGGAAAGAGAAACGCCGCAAGTTCTGGAATCCTTGGCTGCATTTGATAATAACGAACCTATCTTTGGGTCCCGGATTCAAGCGTAGAAAGAGACACAGCAGAGTGGGTATATTTCCAATGTTACAAAGATCTTCCTCCTCTGGTATTTCCTTAAGAGTGAGCGATAACTGTTCGAGGTTGACAAATGAGCTCACCCATTTGGTAACCTTGCTAATGTTTTCCCCCCTAATACCAAGGTCTCGGAGACACTTCAGATTACATAATGAGGAATCTGCCGGGAAGTCATCCTCGTTTCTAAGTTGGATATCAATATACAGTCTGTGAAGGCTACAGCCATCCAGAATATGGAGAGAAGCGGCTAAAATGTCTTTGTAATTACCTTTGTCGCCTTTTAGTTTATCAATATCCCAATTTATAATCAGAAATCTGAGGTTCGTAAGTTCACTGAGTTCTTGGATGAAGTTCCTTGTGTATGAAAAAACATCAATGCTTCGTAGCTCTTGCAAATTTCGCATTTTTCCAATTCCGTCAGGCAACTTAGTCTGAAGTCCAACAATTAATCGCAGCAATCTCTGAAGCTGAATAATTGTCGGAGGCAATCCTTGTATAGATGTCCACGTCACATCTAGTACCTCTAGACATTGTAGATCTCCGGTTTCTCTTGGGAGCGCATCTATCTTTTCTCCTTCGATGTTCAAGTACCTCAGTGGAGATAATCTTCCAATATTTATGAGATGATGATTTTCTAATCCAGTACAATTACGGATGTCCAGCACGCGTAGAACGCCGAAGTTGGAGATAGGTGGGATATGCTTTACACCACCAAAAATAGTTAGTGACCGGATCTGATATATATTCCAATTTGGAGATGGAATAATATGGGTTGCTTGCTTCTCGTTTTGTGCAAGAGAGAGCCTGCGAACCTTGATATCTGCAGTCGGCAAATGTGTGAGCTGTGTATTGTTGATCATGGTAGCAAAGTTCTCTTCCCGTTTGCGAGACAGGTTTAACGGGCGGTTCTAAGCCACGTACAGGCCGGCCTGGGCGCGCGGCCACCGTCGGGACAGTTGGATAATGTGAGTTAGTGGACAAACACTCGCCGACAAATTCCCTGACACAGACGGAAGAATTTCGATGGGGCGGTTGCATATAGCCTCTGGAACATTTGGAAAGAGAGAAACAACATGATTTTTAGTAACTCCTACCGCACGGTGCAACAGGTGGCCGACGAGTCACTCAGGACATTCGCAACCGCCAAGTGGCTTTCGGGATGACCTAGTGTTTTCTAGAGAGTACTTTCTAAGTGTTCCTAGGTTGGATCCCCGGGTTTCGTACTGGGGATGTTTCCTCCTCTCTTTCCTTTAGCTTGTTTCGTTTCAGTCTCTTATTTTCCCTTCTGTGAACTGTTCAGCACCTTTGCCCTCTCTTAATGCATTTGGCAAAGCTCCTGCCTTCTCTTCAAAAAAAAAAAAAGTTCTCTTCAGTGGACTTGGAAGTGAGGAAATCATGGATGGTGTCATGGAATTGGCAAGACAATACCCGACCGTCGTAAAGTATTGCCGCTGGTTGAATTAAGCTTCTGTTAATAAGCTCATTAATGTAAGTCTCTCCTAACTTTAGGAGATTATCTTGAGGTTCACCGTGAATAAACCCTTCGGCAACCCATCTTTGCACCAAATCATCTCTAAAAATAATATCATCTTCTGGAAACATAGCCACACACAACAGGCATGCTCTTAGATAATGAGGTAGATCAAAATAACTAAGAGACAATATCCTTGTCATGCCCTCTGAATCTTAATCGTCTCCAAGTGCATGACCAATAGATCTTCGTACCCTATCCCACTGATCTGTTGTATGTTTTCTGGCCAACAAACTAGATACAGCAATGATTGCCAATGGTAAACCACCGCATTTTTTTAAGATTTCATTAGAAGCTTCCTCGAGGTCAGAAGGGCACCTCTGCTCAGACCCAAAAATTCTTTTTAGAAATAACCTCTTTGAGTCGATTGGACCAAGTGGCTCAATGGTATAAACAAGCTCGCCATCAGAAGAGCAACATGATTGGGCTACATCATTTTTGCGTGTTGTTGTGATTATTCTGCTATCGCACATATTCTTCGGAAAGGAACACTCGAGAATTTTCCATGTTGATTTATGCCATATATCATCCACTACTATAAGGTACCTGTCAAAATATGTGGAAAGCCATACATTAGTAATGTGGGCATATTACGAGGACGGACTGGACAGGTTCCAATTATTACGCCAGAGCCATCCTTCAACATCAAAACGTACACAGTTCCCCTGCATGCATCATTGGGGATGCTACTACGGGGACAACATATCAAATAATAACTAGCTTTAGAATAAGTTAAACGGAACCAATAACTTTATATTTGTAGCGCAGTACGTTGGGGCGCGAGCGAGATGCACGGCCAGCCGGTCTGCGTTCGAGCGCAGCGCAACGCAAGCTCTCGTGGAGCCATGCAAGCATGTGTGGGTGTGTAGCTCAGCTGTTGTTGCTTTCTTATCATTTTTTTTAAATAAGTTTGTGCGAAGTGATGCAAACGATGAACAGCTGTATAGCCAGAAAGCCTTTTCAGACTTTGGGTTTGATTGTTTGCACTAACAGTGAACAGTCCTTGCAAAGCCCGTATCGCTGAACCATGACAATTTGGAAACAAATTGTAGATTTCAAGTTAAAGAGAAGGGTGTTACAATTAGAGAGTGCTGGGATGGCACACAATTAGAGAGTGCTGGGATGGCACTGATCTTTTTGAACCAACTAGCAGGAGCACTGCTATCTTCCATTTAAGAACAGAAAAGTTATTTACAAGAGTTCCCCACGTGCGGAGGGAAACTCAGATGGGGGCTTTGGCAAGAAAACATGTAACTGACAAGAGGCGACCGGCAGCGCCGTCTTTACTGCTTTACAACTGCTTATCATAAAGATTGTATGTCAGCAAGCAGGGCAAACAAACCGAGCTACGATAGAATTATGCAGCTCTGGTTTGTTCTGCTCTGTATCGCCAGTACTATTGCTTTGTCAGATGAGGAGAATGCCATGATCTGGCAGCTCCATTCCTCAGGTGTTCATAACGTTCAATTCTAATATGCAGTGGTTAATTTTAGGAGGATTGTCCCTGTTCTTATTCCTGCTGTTTGGAAACTTGTTATTCCACCTAGAGTTCAATGCTTTTTACAGTTAGTTTATCACAATAAGATCCTCACCATTGAAAACTTGTCAAAAAGATAGTATATATCAGATAGTAGCTGTGTCTTTAGCAATGAGATAGAAACGGTCCATCATTAGTAGCTGTGTCTTTAGCAATGAGATAGAAACGGTCCATCATTTGTTTTTTTGATTGTGTGGTTGCCAAGTGGTTTTGGTCAGGGATTCCTAAAATCTTGTGCAAACAAATTGGAGATGACTTTGAGTCTGTGTCAAGGTGGTGGATTAGTAAAAAAGCAAATATGATTCTGAATATATTGTATTCAGCTGCCTTGTAGTGTCTGTGGAATGAAAGAAACAGTATTTCTTTTTGATCTTTTTTTAAAGCCAAAACAACAGTGGAAACCACCGCTGGAAGATAGATTAAAACGAAAACACAGCAAGAGGAGAACAACGAAGCGGCTGATGAGGGACCAGCTGAAAAGAAAAGGAAGAGGAAGAAAAGGAAAAAAGGAAACAAGGAAAATAAAGTGAAAAAAGGCCAATTAGGGCAACCTAGTACCCCATGCCAGAAGCCCAGCTCTAAGGTTTACATCGATCCTAAATGACTGAAGACGAATTTCTGCACGAAACCAATCTTTCCAAACGGGAAGGCTTGCAGGGACGGATCTGAAAATCTTGTCATTGCGCAGCTTCCAGATGCCCCACGAAGCAATCATGAAAGCATCGAAGAAGAAAGGGTCGTCATTCGCCAAACAAGCACCCGAGATCCTTTGAAAAATGTCAGATTGAGTGCCCGAGGAGATTTGCAGGTCATCCCAGCACGATCTTGTGAAAGCACAATCAAAGAATAGATGATCTCTTGTCTCTTCCAGGTTCTGATTGCAGAGAGCACAGTTATAGTTATTCCCGAGAATGGGGCAATTCTTCCTCTTAAGCATATTTCTTGTGTTAAGCCGGTCCCAACATAAGAGCCAAGTGAAGATTTTCAATTTAGCAGCGCATTTAGCTTGCCAAATCATAAGAAAAGTTCTTGGGACAGAAACGTGCTTGAAAACCAATTTATAGAACTTGCTGGGGATAAACTCCCTAGAGTTCCAGATATAGTGCCATTCATCCAAGTTGTCAGTAATGAAGGTCTGCGACTGAATCATATTGACAAGTTCATCGAGCTCTTGGATGGCCTGCTCAGACAGGGGTAAATGGAAATGAATGGAGACTCCGGGATGTAGAAGAAAAGTTGCAACATTGTAGTCATTCATCTTGGCAAAGGAGAACAGGTGAGGATATTTAGATCTCATATGCATGTTATTCCACACATCCTCCCAGAAAAGCGCAGTGTCGCCACGGCCAATGAGACAGTGGGCAACCCCCCTAAATTGATCCATGAGGGATAAGATGTCTTTCCACCAAAAGGAGCCTTTCTCGCAGAGTTCTGAGGAAGCAAAGACGAATAGTAGGAGGACCAGACCAACTTTACCCAAGGAATTTCTTTTTTGTTGAAGAGCTTGTGCAAAAACTTGAGAAGGAGAGAATTATTTTGAATTCTCAAGTTGATCACTCCCAGCCCACCTTTGTTTTTGGGCCTGCAGACCTTATCCCATTTGATCAAAGATTTGCTTCTGCTATTGATCTCATTCTTGCCCCATAAGCAAATCCGCATAGCCTTGTCAATCCTGTTGATAACAGCCAGGGGGAGCTTGAGAGAGCACATAGCAAAGGTGACCATAGAGGAAATAACCAAGTTGACTAGCTGCAGCCTCCCCCCATAAGAGAGTAGGGAGGAAAAAGAGGAGACTCTTCTGCTGATCTTAGAGACCAAATTCTCAAAGTCTTTAATATTGGGCCTAGTAGAGCTCATTGGGATACCCAAGTAGGTAAAGGGAAAGCATTGCACTTTGCAGCCGAAGAGGCCAGCAAGAGGGCCGATCTCCTCACTAGTCATGTTGATAGGCAGCATGCCAGATTTGGAATAGTTAATTTTGAGGCCAGTGGCGGCAGCAAAAGCCTGTAATAAACATTTGAGTTTGAAGAGCTCTTTTTGGCAGGCCTTGGCAAAGATGATCGTATCATCAGCATATTGGATGACCGGGAAAGTTGCTTGGTGGCTTAAATTGAGAGGTAAAGAGATGATCCCCTGTTGCTTAGCTAAGTTAAGAATGTATTGAAGCAAGTCAGCCGCAATCGCAAAAAGAAGGGGTGAAATGGGGTCTCCCTGTCTAACTCCTCTTTTGCACTTAAAAGACGTTCCAGGAACCCCATTCAACAAAATTGAGGCGGAGCCAAATCCTAAGATTTCAGCAATCCAAGAGAGCCATCTATTCGAGAATCCCAGAGCTTGCAGCATGGAAATGATGGCGTTGTGTTCAATGGTGTCGAAGGCTTTAGCAAAGTCCAGCTTGATTAGCAGATAGACCCATTATCAAAATCCGAGCAGAGCTTGTAAAAGTCCTGTTTGATGATCGGCCAGCATTTCTTGTAGAATTTCCCATTAAAACCATCAGGGCCAGGAGCACTATCCAAGTGAAAATGGTTAACAGCCTCATCAACCTCTTGGTTAGAGAATGGGGAGTCAAGCTGTTGGAGACCATCTCTTTGGGGGATAAGATTATGAAGGTCGAAGATCATAGGAGGGTTGTCAGCAGTCCCCATTCTGGCAAAAAAGGTGCTGAAGAGCAGATCAGCCTTATGAGTATGGTCATACAGAACTTCCCCATTATCCACAGAAAGAGAAGTGATTAAATTTGTTATGTATCTTTCCGTGGCCTTTCCATGAAATTTTTTTGTGTTTTCATCACCAAGCTTGATCCAGCGAATGGTACAACGATTTTTCCAATAAGTATTTTGGGTAAGTAGCAGATTGTTGAGGTGATCTTTAAGGATTAACCGGAAATTCCTTTCTTGGGTGAATAGCAGTCTGAATTCTTCAATCTTGTCAATAATTCCAATAAAGTAAGAGCAATGGGTGATCTAAGCTCTGACGAGAGATGTGCTTTTCTTGAACTTCTGTAACCTGAGTTGAAGATGAGATAGCTTAGCCCTAATAAAGTTAGTTGCATCCAGATCAACATCATGATGCTGTACCCAGGCATTATGAACCGTTTCCATGAAATCAATTATATCCGACCAGTAATTTTCAATTCTGAAGACCGAGGCCTTAGGAATATTGGTTTGGATGAGAGCAACACAGGGGATGTGGTCAGACATGGTTCTGGGGGTGAGGAATCCACAAAGTTGCAGGGAAAGATTGGGCCCAATGGGTCGAAGTGAAGCACCAGTCAAGCTGCTCGAGGAGAGGATTATCTTGCATATTGATCCAGGTATAGTTCATACCTTTAAGAGGGATTTCGATCATGCCAAGGGAAATAATGATGCTATCAAAAAGATGTGCATCCAATAGTCTACCCCCCCGGCTTATTTCTATCCAGCTGGGACCTATAAAGGTTGAAATCACCCATGATTATCAGGTCTTCATCATGAGAGATGGCTAGATTGGAAAGCCAATCCAGGAACGCAGATTTGCCAGGTCCCCCAGAAGGGCCGTAAATCGAAATAAGAGTCCAGATTTTGCCGTTGAATTTAGAAGTGAATTTAACGACAACAGCAAAAGAAGAGTTGAAGATAGCCTGGCCCGAGTGATAAGAACCAATCCAGGCAATTAAAATACCTCCCGAGGAACCGACGGAAGGAGAGAAAGCAAACTGGTTAAATCTTTTGGGGGCAAAGCCTTTGAGGACGGAGTGATTGATCATGGGTCTTTTTGGTTTCCTGAATAGATAGAATAGAGCAACCAGAGTCTTGAAGCTTGTTCCTGAGCAAAATGCATTTGCTAGGGTCATTAAGGCCCTGACATTCCAGTTGAGAATGGACTAGTTACGATTATGGTTATTTGATTCCATGGAAAACCGAGAAGGCAGGAGAAACAAACAGGGGGCAAGCAACAGCGACAAGCCAAGATTGAGCCCCTAGCACCTCCAATGCGTATTCCCAGCAAAACTGAGCGAGCAATATCCAATCAAGGGAGACAACATGAGCCTAGCCCAAAGACGTATGGAGTAGAACAAATGAACATTGATAATACAGTTCAGAACCGTCTGACAATAGCAGGAACAATCAGTCCAAAGGCAAACATAAGCGTTGGCGCCAAACGACGTATGATAGATCAGAACCAAAAGAAGTCCGTAGCAGAAAGGACAAACGTTAACCACATGCCAATTACAAAAGGGATATCCAGAAGAGAGTTCCTGTCCTCTGTTCCTGCCAGCTACCTTGCGAAGGCTCTTCATTCTGAACCACCATCCTTTAGCAGCATGTCCAAGGTCACCTCCTCAAGGGTAAGGCCGCACAGCTTCACTCCTATCCTCTGAATAGCATTAACAGAGACCATAGGGGTACGATTTTTAAGCTCGTTAATCATTTGAATTGAAGGAAATTGCTGTAGAGCTTGAGTATGAGTGGAAGGACCCTGGCAGGGTCGGGAGTTACCATCGGCATTGTTGAATGAGTCTTTAGTTCTGCGGTGAGACTTCTTGCTTCCCTTCAGCATGGAGGACACTGTTGGCTGCCTTAGACCCTTGTATTTTTCCTGAAGTCTTTTGCTTCTCCTACAACCGGAGGAGACTAATTGGTGAGGAGGGGCATCAAACCAATCAGCACGGGCCAGCTCCTGAGAGTCACCAATGGAGGGCTCGGCAGGTTTCCTCTTTCTACCATAAACCACCGAGATTCTGGAGTGGCAATCAGGAATCTCCACATGAATCAATTCCTGGATTGAAACGCCAGAATTTCTCTGTGTGTCCCGCTTGGTATGGAGCTGTGTCGGAGGGAGCAGGAGAGGAGCCACTGCGCTTAGGGGCACTTTGGGGCAGTAGACTCTAGGAGAGACCATGGAAATGTTGTAGACCTTGCTGATGCCCAGGATGTCAATAACATGGGCGAGGAAGGAATTGTCCAGCACCGAGACTCTGACGGTTGATGTAGAGGTGCCCATTTCTGTAGGGAAACTGAAAAGAAGGGAAGACCTAGCCACCCTACAGACTGAGAATCTGGAAGCCGAGGCTCTCATCATGGGGGGCATGACTTGTATTACCTGCCGGGAGGAAGTTTCAGCAATTGGGAAGACCTGATCAGTTGGTAAAGGATCATCATCCGGGAATTCCAGATCCTCCAGCTCAACTTGCTGCTGCTCAACCTAGATTGCCTGGTTAGCCATCCCATTGTTCGGCATGTTCCAATTGTCATTGTTAGCAGGCTGGAATAAGTTCTAGGCTGCCAGATCCCAAGCTGGGTCCCCCTGATTCGGCGACTACTCTTCGAACGGGGGAATATCCCCTTGATTCTGCTGTTGGTTCTGAGGGAGATTTTGCCCCCCCCCCCCCCAAATCTGGAAACAACTGATCCTCTTCCGGCAAAATATTCGCGTCCAAAAATTCATGTTGCAGGATGATAATTGGCATGGTCCAAGAAGAAGCCGCACCGTTTGGACCGGAACCAACCCTGATGATCAACCTTCTCAGAACGTCGGCTGAGGAGTCGAAATGACACTGGACCAGGACATGTGAGAGTGATCGCTCATCAAGTCACCATCTGACCAGCCGATCAAAAGAAGCACAAACTTGGTCAAGAAATGCTGGAGACCGCAGATCCAAAGGTAAGCCAAGCAACATGAACCATCCTATTCTAGCGAAGGGAGCATTCCTAGCATTAAGACCCCTATCGTGATGATAGAATTGCACCCTGACCTGGCGATAAAGTGATCACCAATGCCGATAAGGATGTCCTGGTTGAATATGCTGTTAAGCTGTAGAAGTCTGAGCCCAAGAATAGTTCGGCAGACACGGCGGATAGGAAAGTGGAATTCATCCTCAATGTGATCCCTGACCTGGATCAGAAAGTCGTCAACATCCTCTTGCTCAAGAACTCCGTCTTGATCAACCGCAATCACCCATTCGTCATGATTTCTTGGTGGCTCTCCACTGATGTTGATAGTGGCTCTGTCCATCCGGAAGTTGCCACCGTCATCGACTTGGACATGTGGCGGGATGAACCTGGCAGGGTCAAAATGAAAATTTGCCATGGGGCAGTGTTGGGGCTATCGCTCTAAGAAGCAAGAGAGGGAAGTTGGAGAGACTAGAGAGGGCGCCAGGAAGATGAACCGTTGGTTGAGAACTCGGGCCCAGGGATGGGAGGGGTTATCAGTCCGTTTGAAACAGTAGTTGCCTCTTTTACCCTCCATCTAAATCGACGGATGCGGAGCCTTTGAAGGCAAGACTCAATCCGATGGCCATAGTTAAAGCAAAAGGAACACCTAGATTGTCTCGAACAAGAGAAGATACCAAGCCCTAATCCGAAATGGCGGGAAGCGACTTGGGCGAGTGACCGGCTAGTGACAGGAACGCAGAGACGATTTCCGAGACTAGTGGCGCTGTCAACTTCCTGACAATACATTAAGGCTTCACCAGGATGAAAACGGCAATCATTGGGAACCCACAACTCCTTCTGAACCAGGGGGCCGAACCATCATCATGAGAAAAGGATTTTGAATTCAAAATAGAATTGAAGCGAGTGACATTGGGGGCCGAAACCGACTTGAAACAACATCCAGAGGAGGAAGACGATCCAGAAGAACTGAATGCTGGCCTCTGACCAACAAGGAAGGAAATTCTGGAGGAGTCCACTGGGGGAACTTTGGGCAACGGACAGGAGAACCCACCAATTTTGATACACTTGGGCAAACAATGGGGAGAAGCAGGTTCATCAAGAAACGAAACTCTTTTGCACCTGGGACGATCACTGCAAACAGGAGACCTCCGAGAATAACAAGAGGAGGAAGCCCCCCTCCGCAGGTCCTGAGACTGGAGACACCGTAAAAATCTATCTTTATCAGCACACCAGAGAGGGTCATGATCCCTCCAAGGGTAAAAATAAACATCGAGGTGTTGAGTTGTGACCCTTTTGATGGAGCAAACATGACGACCAACTTGCCCGTTGGCCACCGAGAACTTAAAATGACGGCCAGAGATCAGGGCAACATGAAACCCTTCAGGCTTACCACCAAGGATGGAACACAATGCTAGGGCAGTTGACAAGGAGTTGAGCTGAAACGAGTACCTTCTGAAGACAGCCAGCAGGAAGAAGGAACCTTTGGGGGAGGTAGCGTCATGATGAACCAAGGAGTTAAAATCCTTCCTGACACGCAGCTGAAAACGAGAGCCAATGCTGAAGTCCAGGAAAATCTCTTCCACTGGCGGGCGAAGGTCACAGACCTTCGAAACAGCCTGGGAAATTATAGGGTAGGCTAAACTCCGACGAATAGAGGGACTTCGAGAAAAAGTTAGGGAGACTCCAGTTGCCCTCCTCCTCAGAGATCCAAGCCTGAAGGTCCAACTCCCAGTTCGAGCCGCCATCGCGCCAAAGGAAGAATGACACGTCGAATGAGCTTGAGAGCACACGATTGAGACGGAGGACCCAGAGTGCAACTTTCTTTGAAGCCACAGAAAAGCGGAAATGGGTTGCGGAGGCCTGAAGGACGTGGAATCCTGCCGGAGCCCCTCCCAGGATGGAATGCAGAGAGGAAGCAACGGACAAGGCATGCAATCGAAAGGAAAACCTCTTGAAGACTGCAAGTAGAAAGAAGGAGCCAGCCGGAGAAGAGGAGGCATGGTGAACTGGCGAGGAAAGAGCACGGAGAATCCAGGAGCGGCAGACATTACCCAGCTCGGGGAACCACGAGACCGGCAGGGACGGCCTCCTCCTGAGGAGGACGTCGAAGTCCCGCGCGACCTCTCTTTTCCCCATCTTCCAACATCTTTTGATCTTTTTTGTGGTACACTAAATTTAATATAGACCATTCATAATTTTCAATCCAATATATCAGATTAGCTATTATTTATTTATACTTTCTCTGATAGTAGAATAGTAGAAATGCCCTTAATAAATTAATGGCTACATTTGATTTCTTCTAACTCGCCATATACTACCAACAAAATACAATGTAAAATTTCTCTTGTTTTGACACCGACAATGGTTTGGTATGCAGGTTCTTTGGAGCAAACTGGAGGGAATGCTCAGGAAGTGTGAGTGCTCTGCAAGGATACACTCAAGACGCTGATGGATCTTTGCATCTGTCAGTAGAACTCCAAGGACAATGCGACGCCACAGCTGACATGGATACTACTACCGAAGAGGCAGCCAAGTGCTAAATTAAGTTTGCGCGAACTGATGCAAACAATGAGTAGTCCTGTATGGCCGGAAAGCTGGTTCCGACTTTGTGTTTGATTGTTTGCACTAACTACGAACAGTCCTTGAAAAGCCCTTAACTAATGGCGTGATTCAATATATATATATATATATATATATATATATATATATATATATATAACTTTGGATAAAACAGAAAGAAAAAAAAAGAATGAATGGAAAACTTAACTTGGATGTCAAATAGTGAGTCGATGTAATCACATACCGTTTGTTTTCAAGGAATTTCACGATTTCTCCAATTAGTTGTTGTTCGTCCCCTGCTTCAGTATGGGAATAATCCATGTTGCAAATTTGAGATAATATAGATCTAAAAATCTTCATCATATCGGGATTTCGTGAAATTGACACGAAAGCACGACACTCAAATTTCGCTCCAAGCTTGTGATATACTTGGTTGGCTAGAGTTGTCTTGCCTAGCCCTCCAAATCCGACAATGGAGAAAACCTTTAGCTGCTTCACTGATTCATCCTCGCGATTCATGAGCCACCCAACAAGCTTCTCCGTTGGCCCATCTATACCTACAAGTTCTGACACATCTTTATAAATGGTGCGTACCCGTGGGTCAATAGTCACACTTCTAGACTTGGAGGTCCCCTCGTCAATTTGGTACCTTGAGTACCTCTCGCTCACTTCTGTTATTTGCTTCTTGATGTCCTTGATCTCTTTAGCAATCTGATGGCGTGCCTTGATCTCCGCCAACATGTTCTTGCTCTTGTCAATAAGCTTCTTGAATCCACTAGTATTTGAAGTGGACAAGCGATCATCAAGAACCATGAACTTGTCGATGTTGTCCTCAATATCGTAGGACAGTTCCCGCACAACCCTAACCCGGAGCTTGGCTTGCTCGTCAGGTTCCTCCACATCGGACATCCTTAGGAGGAAGGCATTCATTGCTTCAAGCTCATCCTTGAGGAACTTGATGTCACCACGCATATCCTTGAGCACCTTGTACTCATCAGTGAGCATGGTTCCAAGTTTAGACAGGAGGGAACTCATGGCCCCTGTGGATGCACTCACCAAAAATTCGGCCATTGCTCGCTTGCTCTTCGTGTCTACCTGAACAGGGTTTTCTCTAGACACAACCCGGCTTTGGTTTGTGAGCTCTGCTAGCTAGCTATGGCCTCATAAAAACGATAGTAGCAGATGATGAACAGCCCCTCAATATCTAACGTTATTATGTATGGATTCTTTTCACAACAACTTTCTTATAATCATGGCATTATTAGATTTTATTGGTTTTACATCCTACATTTTTTAACTAAATTTATGAACTATCAGTCATGTAGACTGTTTCTCTAGTAAATTGTCAAGATATATTGGTGACATTTCATATTCATTAACTACAAGAGCTCTTTGTATGTTCCCCAAAACTAACTCTTCAGAAGAATTTCAAAAGAAACAAATTTAAATCTTAAGAATATTTCGAACAAAAAAAAATTACACTTGGGATTATCTTAGGATTCGTCCCAAGATTATTTGGGGAATGTACGCGATTACAGCATTGCAGTCGATCAGTGGGATTTGTCCACAGTGCCCTAACAGCACAGTTTACTAAATTTCATGGTTCTTGTAGTAATGGTGTCCAATTATAATACAACGAAGACTTGGGGGTTGACTGGCTATTTTTACTAGCATTTCCCGGTATTGACAGAAAATACAATGCACTTGTCCATGAATTTCGTCGCAAGTTCCTTTATGCAAATAGACGCCACTCAATTAATGTAGAGCATATTGTATATTTATACAGGTTGTTGTCGTGCATTAAGAAAGGTGATAGCGATATGTAAATGAGACGCGATTGTCCGTAGTGCCTGGATTTTTTTTAATAATATATATTTTTTAAGAAATTGCGACATTAATACGTGGATTTAAAAATTTGCAAGAATAATACATCGTAGCCAAATGGTTTGGCGAAATAGTAGTTTCCACCATTTGGTTCGGCGAAGATGCTATTTTCGTCAATTCATTTGGCGATTATACGTTAATCATGATTTGAACGCGATTCGAACCAGATGAACAGCAAGCAATCTATTTTCGCCACACCATTTGGCGATAATACTAAAACACTCGTAATTTTTTACTCTGAACTCTGATTTAGGTGATCTTGGACTCTATGTGAAGCTTATAAAGAGGGCTACAATCTCCACCTATTTTCAAAATTTAAGCAACCATAGATATTTTTAAATATCAGAAAAACAAAGACTCTAATGTCGCCGAAGATTTATAGCAGCCTATAGATTCGCCGACGGGTCATAACCACAGTTTTCTAAAAAATATACAAATTCGTCGAAGATTTATAGCAGCTTATAGATTCGCCGACGGGTCCAAGCATCTATTTTTTTACAAAAATACAAAAACCAAAAATACGACCAAATTTCCTAAAATACGTAAAAAAATAGCCGCGGTTTTCTAAAAATAAACGCAGATTCGTTGAAGGTTTATAGCAACCCATGGATTAAATCGATGGGTCCTAATCATGTTTCTCAAAAAAAAGACAGATTCGCTTGAGGTTTATAGCAACCTATAGATTCGTCGACGGGTCCCAATGACCTATTTTTTTAAAAAAAATATACGAAAACCGAAAATACAACTAAATTTTTCAGATTTTACACGTTACATTGTCGTGCACGACGCAGCGTAATGCGTTATTCTGGCAAGTTTTTTTATCTATGATTTTTGCAACTGCCAGCTGGCCGGAAACGGGCCTTATTTGCTTTTTCTTTCCATGTCTTCTGTTCTCGAGGCAGGTAATCTGCACTGATGGCATAAACAAACATGAAAGTATTTTGTATAGAGAAAATTATAAATTTCATGTTTGTCACGGAGAGTTAATACAATCCCTAACCTGTTACTCCCTCCGTTTATTAAGGTTACGGTGAAATTGAAAAAGATATGAGAGAAAATGACTTACATACCTCCACTTAATTGTTTTGCAAGATGAGAGATAATACTTTATGTGGGTGGTAATGAATAAATTCATATGATTGAGAGAGAATAAATATAGGAGTATAGTAGGAAACACTACTACGGAAAGGGCATTTAGTCCCGGTCCAAAATCGCTTTTAGTACCGGTTTTTGAACGGTGCAGAATATCCGGGATCGATGCTCAAGGGCATCGATCCTATTCACTCACCCGTCATCGATAGAGTATCATCCGGTTCAATTCACACGTGGCGTAGCGTCGGGAACCCTTGAGGACCTAATCGATCGGTTGGTGTCTCCAACCGCATCGATGATCCTCATCGCACGGTTGGTTTCTCCAACCAGATCGATGTTTTGTATATATATAGGTCTATTTCTCTAGCTATTATATATATGTGTGTGTGTTAAATCACAACTAATTAAAAGCACGATAATCAATCATGCACTTTGCACGATAATTAAATCACTTGAACATTCATTAACAAATTTAATTACATCTAATGTATTAAAATATGTACACATATTTGTTCTTCTCGCTCATCGTCTAATGTATCAATATATATGTACACAACTTTAATTACAACTTTAGTATTTTTTTTTCCTTCGCTCATCGGGATCTTTTACGCGCGACGCTCTTGCTAGCCGTAGATGTCGAATTTCGACGATTCATCGGTCCTTATCGAAGGGCCCCATTGTTAAAATTTCATTGGTGAAACTCGCCTTTTGGATTTACGACCTCATCATAAATAAAGCCGACGAGTTGTTCTTGAATTGCTCTCACTGCGTGCGGTGAGAGTTCAACCTTGTTCCGCCAAATATTGAGGCACCTATCGTTAAGTCATTAACTAATCAATACTTGAATTTGTACAAGATATAAGGAGTACCTATACATCGTTAAAGCTAGTAGTTATATTAACTCACCCCTTGTTGCCTTTTAGCATGCGGTCGGTGGCTCCAGCTTTGGGTGTGCATAAACTCAAGATACATAGTAGCCGCATAAATTGTTACCCGCGGCTAAGTCAAGATCTCATGTGGAAAAAGTTGAAAGCGTGAAATGAATGCAAGGAAATTAAGTTAACTAACTAAAAAGCTAGCATTATGATATACGTACATGAGTGGCAATTGTAATGTCAAATGTCTCCTTGAATACGCCCACGTTTTTAGCACAGAACCGTGTGAATGCACTACACATGTGATTACAAATTGTACATGATTAGAATTTGTTTCAAATTGAAGGAAATAGAACTAGTACGATAATGAAAGGAACAAGAATTAATACCGGTTGAGCATGTCGATAAAGTTTTGACACTTTTCAACTGGTCTCCTTTGCGAGTCCATAATTGTGATCGAGCTACGATCTAGCTCGATCATAAGAAGAATCCAGTGAAAACTATACATAGATGTGTCAACGTAGATAACTAATTAGTTCTAACATCATGTTATGAAAAAGGAGTAGAACGAGGTGGTACGAAAACACGTACTCAAATGAGTAGGCTAGATATATCTTTGACTTATATCTTTGACCCATTAGCGCATTGAATACGTTAGTCTCTGTTTCGCTTGGGTGGTCTCTAACGGGTCCATGAAGCCTATGTCGAAAATACGATCCTTCGGCATCTTTGTATCTCCATGCTACATAAGAAATTAGTTAGGCTTGCAAGTTAGTATAGTACAAGGAAGTGCATGATAGTTTTTGTAAATAATTAAGACACTTACGAGTCCAAAGAACCCATCAAGCCCACGCCGAGGGCGCCTCTGTCAGTATAGATCATATATGTAGTCCCGGTCGATAAAAATTCACCTTCACCGCTAAAAAATCTTCTTGCTTAAACTTGACAAATGAACATCTCAGAGACCATGCTTGGTCGCGCCCAAGTACCATTCATGAAATTGCCGCATCTTTGTCGTTAGTGGGCAGCTCCTCATGCTCGACCAATGACCCGCCCATTTTAAATGGCCATCTTACTTGGGCAACCTCAATCTTTTCCGTGCCTAATATTTGATTTGCGGTAAGGCCAGTTTCTTCGAAGAATTGTTGCATCTCCTTACCCTTCCCCTCAGCTGACATCTTCTTCTTGGGGCATTCCTTACTCAATGTGCGCTCGTAGTTTGATTGGCGAGGTATTTCTTTTTTATCCTTCAAATTTTTAATAGTCATTAAGCCTTTATAAAATTCTTCTGTGCCAGGTTGAACCTTCTTCTCTGGTGACTTGGGTTTAAGAAATTTAGTTACCTCTCCTTTTACCACCTTCTTGGTCTCCTCATCGTTCATATCATACGGCCGCTTGGAAGTTCACCACTTCTTGGATTGGGCGGAGGACCCCGCCTTCTTGGGAGCTCTTGGCCGAAGCTGGCTTTTTCCCTTGATCGGCGCCTTCTTGGGAGGAGACGGGGGCTTGTGGCGCTTATGTGCACGGGAGGTGGTGTAGGAGTCGGCACCTTCTTGGGAGGAGACGGGCTTCTTTCGGGGCTTATATGCGCAGGAGATGGTGTAGGAGACGGGCTTCTTGTCGGGCTTATATGCGCAGGAGGTGGTGTAGGAGTCGACGCCTTCTTGGGAGGAGACGGGTTTCTTCTCGGGCTTCTTCGCGGAGAGGACATGTCCATGTTATCTCGAAAAATTATGTACCGTTTGCGCCACAGGATGAAAGTTTGTACTGCCTCTCCTAGCTTCGTAGTCCCGTCACCTCCAGGAATTTCGAGGTCAAGGTCCTCGTACCCTGGGCAGACCTCCTCCACCGAGACCTTGGAGTATCCTAACGGTATCTGTTGGCCATGGATAAGCTGCCCCGGCTCTAATGGGTAAGCCATACCATCACCGCCTTTGAAGGTAAGGTTCCGCTTGGATATGCAGCTCACAAGGTGTCCGTCAGATGATGTCGCTCACGGATACTTGTCCAAGTCCGCTTCACATGACCCACCGAGCGTTGCTGCTTGCTGCCTTGAGGGGCCGATGATGTCTGGATTACTTGGAGGTTCTTGGCCTGCTCGCATTTGTTGGCTCAAGGCTAGCTGCACCTCTCTTCGGATCTCTTCTTGCATTCTCTCATGTGTTTGATTCAGCGTTCTTCAAGCTCACTAAGTCTGTTGTGTCTGCCGAGCCTTGCTCTCGCCTGACTCCTATAGGTCTCGGCGTCCCGAGCGAAACCAACCTTCCACGGACAACGCCGACGCCTCGTGTACGCCCAGGTGGTGCTCGATTTTGCAAGGCCCTTGTTAGCTCGTCGTTCTCCTGTTTGGCACAAAGTTACCCTGGGAAGTCTCCTCGATGGATGTACAAGCCTTCCGCCACATCTCTTAGCACCTCCCCAAACACAAGATTGCCGTTATCATCAAGGGCGCCGTGAGCATAGAACCAATGTTTTGCTCTGTCGGGCCAATCCGTTGTTCTTGGTGCGATACCCTTCGCTAGCGTGTCCTGCTCCCTCTTCTCCCATTTTGGTATTGCATGGCGGTAACCACAGGGCGAGTCGGTGGTGATAATTCTTCTTCTGTGCATTCAAACTTATTCTTCTCACTCAAACTTTGACCTTCGTCCAAGTCTTGTATTTCACAAACGCATCCCGCTGATCTTGCAACTTTGGGTGCTTGTTGAAGTCAGCGCTCGATTCTTCTTAATATACTCCGTGTTCAAACTTCTTTTTATAAGTCCGGAATGCGACCGCCATCTTCTTGAGAGTGTAACTCTTCACCTTCTCTTCGGTCCCTTGGGGAAGGTGAATGTCTCCTTCACATCGTTCCAAAGCATGTTCTTCGTATCTTGAGGGACCTAATCCCATTTTGCTATGCTAATTGCCACGTGGTCTCTAACGTGGACGCCACATGCCGAATTGAATGGCCCAAGCGCCCCCGAGGGTGCAAGAGGTCGGCCGTCCTCGCCGACTTCGGTGATAACATGTCTTGCCTTCTTCTTCATGCTTGGACCTCGCTGACGTGATTGCCTGCCTGGTTGACCGATCTGAAAGCATGGTACAATCATGAACGGGTCAGGATGTTGGCTTAGCATGGTAGTGGAACCGACAATCATGAACGTGAGTGATTGTTACCTCGCCGGCCTCATCGTGCTCTGCAGCCTCATTGGCCATAGGCTCTGTCCACTACCGACAATCATGAGCCAAGAGGAGCGGGAGAAAGCCTATGGACAGTGGTACGCGAAAGAAGACAGCAACCAAGTCCATGATAAGCGAGCCTGCCTCCTCATGGCCGCCTCTCGGTGTCTGGGACGCCTCATCACATCCATGCTTCTTGAACTTGCAGGGCTTTTTTATAAAAAATCATTTTAGTGTGGAATAAGAATGATTCATTATTTTTATTAAGCAAATATATTCTTAAGAATATATGAATTTTTTCATATTATTTTGTACAATTAGGATCAAATTCATTATATCGAGAGTTACAAAAAGAGAAAATTTGGACAAGTTTAAGATCTTTAAACTTGTCAATTTTCTTTTTGTAACTCTCGATATAATGAATCTGAACTTAGAATAATTCACATGATACATATTCATTTGACATGATACATATACATTTCAAACTTCACATATACATAGAAATCTCACACATACATAGAAATCTCACATATACATAGAAACTGATCAATAAAATAGAAATTTCAAAATTCACGAGAAATTAGAATAATTCACATGATACATATTCATTTCACATGATACATATATATTTCAAACTTCACATATACATAGAAATCTCACACATACATAGAAATCTCACTTACATAGAAACTTCACATATACATAGAAACTTCACATATACATAGAAATCTCACACATACATAGAAATCTCACATATACATAGAAACTTCACATATACATAGAAATCTCACATATACATAGAAACTTCACATATACATAGAAACTTCACATATAAAATATCAGGAAGAGAAATATAAACAGGACATCCAACATGCATAATAAACGAGTTAACCAAAACAGTATAGTACTCATGTTTGGTTTTGCAACTATTGCTCTCAGATTTAATAAATTGATGGGTTGCTCCAAATGAGCCCTCGAACACCAATTTCAGCAATATATCACAGGGTATACAAATCTGAAATTAGTGAATCTATACAATTCAGCACTGTTTAATAAAATTGATTCACTAGAACTCAACAATGGACTATGAAAAGCTACTGAATAGTAGGGCAGCACCAATTTGGACTAAAACAGAGTAGCCAAAGTTATTCACAACTAAGTTCCAGATTAGATCAGAGATATCACTGCGAACCAAGCCTCATAATAGGAACTAATAACATGATAGCATGTCACATATACAGCAGCAATAAAACCAAGTTGAAGTTTTAGACACAATGATCTAAAGAGTGCTGAATCACAGAGGAAATCACTAACTAACAGATTAATATTGCCTCATTTAATTGAATCATCATAGAGCAACAGTAGGAGAACAAAATCAGTGCCTCCAGACCAAGAAATACAGCCTCTAGCTCGATGGCTAGTCCTCAAATTCTGAATCGGTTCTTTGAATCAACACTAACAGATAAAGTAATGCCACTAAAAGGATCTTCTTAACAGAGCATAATTACAAATGACACCAATTCCAGAGACAACCAAAATGTCTCAAACATCTCCATCACATTCATATGAAAAAGGTACTTCCCTGAACCTAAATTCAACTCAATTCAGTACAAAATAGCAGGTAGATTATGCCAACGGGATAACAACATTGCTTTAACAGTAAAATGTAACTCAAGAAATGGAGTAATGTGCATTCAGTATTAAAGGTTGCAGTGCTCACATAGCATTTTTTTTACTCAAAAGCACTGATGGCATTTATGCACTACTCTCTACCCCTAAAACAAAGAAACATCAAATATCACTTCAATATCTAAATAAATCTACCTTACCAATCTCCTTATGCCTTAAAATAAGAATGTGGAGAACTTAAATTCAAGCAATCGCTGCTATTCGAAAATTCAATATGACAAAGGCATACACAAATGAAATCCCTATAATTTGTACCATTCAATCACGAAAGATCTAAGGCATGAGCATAGGAAATTGATACCTTTATGCACTAAACGAAGAATTCTAGTACAAGCATTTTGCGGTGAAATCAAACAATACAAATGAGGTCATCTAAATCTGCACATCTATGCAAACCTCCAATAATTCCATCAAGAAAATAGAAGACACTGATGCAATCAAGTCAATCGGCCGATTTAACAATTAAGGGTGTCTAATAATTGTAGGTTGCAATCAGCATATTAACATGACAAACTACTTCCTAAAAGAAATGGTTGCAATCAGCAAAGACACCAACCAATTCTTTAACCCTAGTTCATCATAGAGCACTACAGGCGAGGACGACAGGTGAGGACTATCCGAAGGTGAGGAAGACGAACTTACATTGTACTAAGTCGGAGGTGAGGAAATGGCGGCAGGTCGCTTGAGGCGAGGAGGACGGTGGCGTGGGGTCGCCTGGAGGCGAGGCGCCTGGAGGCGAGGTCGCACATGAGGCAAGGCTTCGGAGGCGAGGTCGGGCGCGGAGGAAAGGCTTCAGAGGTGAGGACGGCGGTGGTGGGGTCGTCGGAGGCCAGGAGGACAGCGGCGGTGGGGTCGTTGGAGGCGTGGTCGTCGGAGGTCTTTGCAAACGAGTGGGAGGAGGAGGAGATTGGGGAACAATGGCAGGAGTAGCAAAATTGGGGGAAGAGGAGGCGGCGGGAGGATTTATAGGTGCACCATCAGTCCCGGTTGGTGTATTAAACCGGGATCGATGTTTCACATCGATCTGGGTTGGTGTATACAACCGATCGATGTGAGACATCGCCCCTGGTTGAATACACCAACCGGGACCGATGGGTCAGCGCAAGGGAGCCCTAGACACTATCAGTCCCGGTTGAATACACCAACCGAGACTAATGTGAAGGGTTTGTAACACTCAAAACAATTTAGAGGCGAGGGTTCTTGATAAGAAATCTTCCTCCCCCTTGGCTAGCGCGAGGCGCTTGAGTGCGGCTCTCCCGTTCGTGAGGTCTCGGGTTCGAGCCCACTCGCGCCCCCTAGCCCTTCTTTCATTTAGCTTTTTTTAAATGTATTGTTTAACTATTGTTTCATTAAATAAATTTTTAAAATGCTTTTACCACTTTAGATTCATTTAGCCTTTTTTTGTAGATTTCTTTTTTAAAATGTACTGTTTAACTATTGTTTCTTTCTGTATTTCTTTTTGTATTTCTTTCATTTAGCTTTTTATAGGTGCACCATCAGTCCCGATTGGTGTATTAAACCGATCGATGTTTCACATCAATCGGTTGGTGTATACAACCCAGATCGTGAGATGATCGATCGATTGAATACACCAACCGGGACTAATGTGAAGGGTTTGTAACACTCAAAACAATTTAGAGGCGAGGATTCTCGATAAGAAATCTTCCTCCCCCTTGGCTAGCACGAGGCGCTTGAGTGCGGCTCTCCCGTTCGTGAGGACTCAGGTTCGAGCCCACTCGCGCCCCCTAGCCCTTCTTTCATTTAGCTTTTTTTTTAAATGTATTGTTTAACTATTGTTTCATTAAATAATTTTTTAAAATGCTTTTACCACTTTAGATTCATTTAGACTTTTTTGTAGATTTCTTTTTTAAAATGTACTGTTTAACTATTGTTTCTTTTTGTATTTCTTTCATTTAGCTTTTTTTAAGATTTCTTTTTTTAAATGTACTGCTTAACTATTGTTTCTTTCTCAGTATTTCTTTTTGTATTTCTTTCATTTAGCTTTTTTTAAGATTTCTTTTTTTAAATGTACTATTTAACTATTGTTTCATTAAATAATTTTTAAAAATGCTTTTACCACTTTAGTTTCATTTAGCCTTTTTTAGATTTCTTTTTTAAATGTACTGCTTAACTATTGTTTCATTAAATAATTTTTAAAAATGCTTTTACCACTTTAGATTCAATTAGCCTTTTTTTAAGATTGTAATAAATAAAGTAATTTTTGCACTCTTATAATTCCATTGCAAATTGTCACCTTGTTATATTAGTACAGAGGACTTTGAACAATATTGTTAGTCAAATACTACTACAATTTGAGCAGAAAATACGAGCAACAGAAAACCACTAGAGGAATGAGAAACTAGTATGTTAGTAGTCTATTACACCAAAAGAAAGCAAAGCAATTCTTATTTGCTAACATACTTTGCTTTTACAAGTGATCCTTCATTATGATCGCGCGTCGAGGGAGATTCCTCTGTATCATTCAGACACTAATGTCTACGCCCACCGTGAAAGGAGGCACTCGTCGAACCGATTATACTCTTCTTCGTCCGTGGACGCCTCAACTTTGACAATCCTTCTTTACCGGAAGAACCACGTGGCGCCTTTATCGATCGCTCTGCTAGTCTTCTCCTTCGCTTTTTGGTTTGTTGTCCATGTTCATCACATAGAATACCTGTGTCACATCATTAGCGCAAGCACGAACGGTTCGTCCCTATAGGCTACTTGCTTGAGGTCCACAGTTGTCATACCGTACTTATCGATATCCACGGCTGTCAGTTTAACCCATTGGCACTTGCTTTTGTAACCAACTGCCGAAATGATCCATTTGCTCCACTGCCATCCACTTATCTGACTTCTCTGGGTATTGGGCGCGTAGACTCATCTCGTGATCATAGATATACGGAGCCACTACAGTTGCTTATTTCAATACCATGAAATGTGCTTGTTTAAATGCAAGTAGATCGTCGCTATAGGATTCTTTTCTCCCTAAAGTCCCTTTTCCCCGTAGCCTCCCCTCATGGCGTGATACAGGGACGCCAATCGGATTCAGATCATCTATGTAACTAACATAAAACTTGATCACCTCCTCTCAGGCCGACACCTCGCAATGCATATACAGGCGAGACCGATTCTGAACATACTTCTTTAGGATACCCATGTACCTCTCGAAAGGGAACATATTGTGGAGGAACACAGTCCGAGAATTTCTATCTCTTTAACAATGTGGACCATGAGATGGACCATAATATCAAAGAAGGATGGAGGAAGATCATCTCAAGGCTAACGGACTATTGACCATGTCATCATGCGAGACTAGATAACTTATTCGCTCGATGACCTTCTGCGACACCGCGTTGAAGAACAAACACAGCCTTTATGATTGTCCTCGCACCTAATCTGGCGTAATACCTCGCACCGCCTTTGGGAGCAATCAGTGTCATCAACACATGACAATCATGGGATTTTATGTGTACGATTTTATTCTCTTTCATGTTTATGAGTCTCCTTATGTTCGAGGAGTATCCGAAGGACCTTCACACTGCTCAAGAACTTAATCATGTTTTTTTTTCTTCCTTGCTCGAGTGTAGTTCATGGGGTGGAGGTAATGTTGTCCTTTTCTCTCTTTTCCGGATGTAGGTCGCCTCGAGTCCCAATAGTCAGAGGTCCTTTCGTGCTTGAAGTGTATCTTTTGACTTACCGTACATATCTAGGAAACCTAGTAGGTTCACGCAGATATTCTTCGTGATATGCATGAAGTCCAATGAGTGGCGGACCTCTAAGTCTTTCCAGTAAGGTAAGTCCCAAAATATTGACTTCTTCTTCCAAATGGCCTTCGTGTGACCTTGTTCGGTAGGACAGTTTGCTACCAGGACCTTTTCCAAATACTACTTTCAGATCCTTTACCAAAGAAAATACAAGCGTCTCACTGCGATGCATGGGCTTCTTACGTTTCTCTTCTATCCCATCAAAATTCTCACCCTTCCTCCGTAACGGGTCCTTCATATGGACGAACCTACAGTGGCCCATGTACACAACCTTTCGAGAGTTTTTTAGGTACTTGCTGTCCGTATCCTCTAAGCAATGGATGCGGGCTTTATATCCTTTGATAGATAGGCCCGATAGATTACCAAGTGCAGCTACCGTTGATGGTTACAAATAGCAATGCACGAGAGTGAAGTGCTCTCTTTGTACTCATCCCATACACGTACACCATCGCTCCACAGTTGTTAACAGATCTTCAACCAACGGTTTGAGGTACACATCAATGTCGCTTTCAGGTTGCCGGGCCTTGGATAAGCAATGGCATCATAATGTACTTCCGCTTCATACACAACCAAGGAGGAAGGTTGTAGATACATAGAGTCACGGGCCAAGTGTTTGGATCTTTGCTCATATCGCCGAACGGGTTCATCCCATCCGTACTCAACCCAAACCTTATGTTCCTTGCATCCTCAAAGAAAGTCCGGGTATGTTCTATCGACTTTCCTCCTTTGGGAGCCATCGAGCAAGGTGCCTTAGCCTTTCGTCGTCCTTACGGTCTTCCTTGTGCAACAAGATCATCCGGGCATGCGCTTTGTTCGCAAATAAACGCTTCAACCGGGGATTACAGGAAATACCACACCACCTTAGCAGGAGGTCTCTTCTTCTTCGCCGCCCTCTACCTCACCGGGTCATCACGCCTGGTCTTATACCACGAAGTTTTGCACACCGGACAAGTTTCGAATCCTCATACTCATTGCGATAAAGGATACAATCATTACGACATGCATGTATCTTCGTACCTCCAACCCCAAAGGGCGACAACTTGTTTGGCATCGACGTAGTTTCGGCAAGTGTGTTCTCTCGGGAGTAACTTCTTTATGAGGCATAACAACTCGTCGAATCCCTTATCAGACAATCCATTAGTCGCCTTCCATTGCATCAGTTCTAGTGTGGTACGCAACTTTTTATGGCCCTGTCGACAGTTTGGGTACAACAATGTTCCGTGGTCCTCCCATAGGCGCTGGAACTTTTCGTAATGTCTTTCATCGATGTATTCTCCCTCTCCATCACGCAGCATCTGGTCTAGGTCATCATCACCACACGCCCCCAATGTATCTTCGAAAGAACCGTGTTGACCAGCGTCCGGGATATTGTTGTCCGCCTCTTCTTCTTCACCGCCTTCAGATAATCTCTTCTTCACCGTGCTTGGTCCAGCAGGTATAGTTTAACATGAAACCTCTTGTGAGCAAATGAAAGTGAAGGTGGCTGGATTTTGGCCACTCCTTCTCATTCTTGCAGTCTATGCATGGACAGCATATGTAGCTTCGACGTCAGGTGTGCATCGTCAGACGAAGAAAATCTTGCAAACCCCGCAAGAACTCCGGGAGCGCCGATCCATGCACATCCATCGCCGGTCCATCTACATTATGTTACATCAAGATAATCTGTTAGCTCATTTTCCGATAATGAATTGTTGAACCAAAACCTAAATATTAGCAAGATCCACACCTTCAATCCGAGTTAAATAATAATCCAAGCAAAATATAAACCCACACAATAAGTTTTTGCAACCTACAAAAAGAATTGGTCGATCAGAGTCTGGATTCAAAATTCTAAACAAAATTCACGACAGCTTTGTTTGCAAATTCTGTTGAAATTGTAACACCCTAAAAATTTCTAAATTATTATTCAATCATTTATTTTTATTTTTTTCTAAATCTCTAGCACTTAATTAATGATGTTTTCAAAAATAATTTGTTGATGGAAATTAAAATCAAAATTATACTAGAAGTAATTTTCTAAGTTTAAAATATTCCAAAGTATTTTTAAAAACTTTTCTCAAATATTTAACTCATTATATATTTTCTATAAAGCCATTCATATTTCTGATATTATTTTAATTCGCAAATGAATTTAAATTTCTTCTTTTCCACATAACCATTGCTATTTGAAGATCCCAAACTCTATGATTTCCATGCACCATTCTCCCCCCAACTACGTGCAACCAAACCTCATCCTTCATCGATCGATGGAACTAAAACCTAAATTTAAGCTAGATCCACACATTAAATGCAAGCTACATTATAATCCAAGTAAATTCTAAGCTTACACAACAAGTTTTTGTATCCTATTTGAAAAGATCAAGCTACATCTCTATATTCATAATCTTTCATCAATCATGGGAAAAGATCAAAATTTTTTTCATAATTCAAGCAAAAAAGAGGCTCCATTTAACACCAAATGATGTGAGGAATGATGTTACTAACCTTAGTTACCTTGGTTGCGAGTAAAATGACCAAAATTTTGAAATTTGGACAGCACCTCCCTCTACATTCATAATCTTTCATCAATCATGGGAAAAGATCAAATTTTCTTCATAATTCAAGCAAAAAGAGGCTCCATTTAACACCAAATGAAGTGAGGAATGATATTACTAACCTTAGTTACCTTGGTTGTGAGTAAAATGACCAAAATTTTGAAATTTTGGGCAGCACCTCCCTCCTTGAAGCTCTTGGCAAGCTCCACCGTTCTTTTCAAGCAAGTTGAAATGATCCGGTCCGCAGAGAGCGGAGGAGGAAGAAGTTTAATTAGAACGCAGATCGGTTGAAGGCACCAACCGTCTCGATGGTTCACATCAGACGGTTCATGTCACGAACCGGTACTAGTAAGCTCGATAAATAGTACGGTTCATGTCACCAACCGCATCGATGTTAGATTCATCGCATCGGTTGGTGTCTTCAACCGTACTAATTCCCCGCAGCCTCTGTAGCCGTTGAACCGGATTGTTCTAACTATCGGTCCGGTTCGTACCCAACCGATCTTGATGGGCCGATAGGAAAGGTCGATTCTGTAGTAGTGAAAGGTTCATTAAATTTACGTTCAAACTTTATATTTCTAAGTAAAACCATTCAAACTAGGACTTATATTTATGGACGGAGGAAGTACTAGAAAAAGGTCCATACCACTACCGTTAACTCGTTAGGGCAGTTGGCGTCGGTACCTGAAAACTCGTCGTATATACCTACGTACTAATCTTGGTGTCGTAACGCGACCCCGGCGCTTCACACCCCAGCAGTAGGAATACCAACAAGAAACCTCCTTGATGTTTACCGGCTTCGCGCCTTACAAGCTCCTACATGTTGAAGCAACAAACATTTTACAGCGAGTTCGATAACATGATCATGGTAAATACAGATTACAGATCATATCATAATTCAGCAGACCAATTCTTCCAGAGAGGACCCTAACTAAAGTGTGATACTCCTTCCTTAGCAGAGAATGTTTTTACATACAAATAATGTACTATCGTTACTGTTTACTCATTGCGTTAAGCTCATAGGTTTCGAATCACACAGGCTATGTTATTTACCTCTTTTAAGAGCCTAACATGGAAGAGACCTTTAACTAAAAACTGCATTTGGAATTTCAATAGCTCTGTTGAGAAAGTATAATGGGATTGCATGATTTCTTAGCTCATTGATATTGCCATGGCTATATACTGCTGTTAAATACTTGCCCATTTGAGTATATATATAGACACACACACAAAGAAACAATGCTGCCATTTTTCCATTATTCTTGCTGATGTTTACATATTATTTTGCTTCAAGGAGCGACTGCCTTCTAGCGCTGCCTGACGCTTTTGTCTATGCAAGCCAAACGGAGATACATCTCAGGCTAAAAGTACTCATGGTGTGTATAAAAGTGCAACCTTCCGGATCCTTTTTTTATTACTAATGTATATCATGCTAAAGTATATTTAGTTTGTTTGCTGAGTTATGGGAAAATGGTCTCCCAGAAATCAGATTACCATTTTAATAAATGTTTCATTGGCCATATGTACATGTCTAAATGAATACATGTACATTGAACAATACTTCAATACTTTCCCTCCCAATAAAGGTTGTATAAATCTTGAAGTAAATGAAGGAGTAAATAATCATCATCTACCATTTATTCATGTTTTAATATTTGTGCAACTGTCTCGGACTAAGCTGATATGTATCTCAAGCTAGCATACACGAAATTCTAAGCTTTATGTTCATTGCTGTGACAAGTCTATGTCTTCCTAAAGTATATTTATTTATTTGCCTAAGATATGAGAAAATGATCTAGGAGAGAAATAACTATCATTTTAGTTCTCACATTTACATATCAAGATGAATAATGAGGTTCCAAGGAATAAAGAATTGCGGTTGGTAAAGTATGGAAAGAATCAGATTAAACATTGTAAGATGTGATATAAACTGTAGGTTAACCTGTTTCATTTCAAAAACAGCATTGTCGTCGCCTCACATATTTCCAACAATTGCTCAGAAATTGGTAAAAAAATGTTGTGACTTTTTTTGTTTCTTTTAATAATTTTTTTAGCTACGCAAAAAATGCCAAGTCTAATTCCTTTCATGTAGCAGTTGCGTTATGGCATTTAACGGAGCATATATGCAATCAGATTTTTTATGTTGAATGCTATAAGCGATATTATCAGCAAAACATGATCTTTTTCTTCATAATGGATTCTTCAAGCCGACTTTACACATTTAGTGCTGCTTCATGACGCCGTGACAGTCTAGAAATTTATTCTACAATGATACATGGGATTAATTTAACATCCGCGGCAACACTCCGGTTCCAAATATATATTTTTTAAAAAAATTGGCTATCTTGCCCCTCTCAAAATCAGGGGCCCACATGTCAGTGCCCATGTGCCATACAGAAGTTAAATAAACTGGGGGGCCCAAGAATCATACACAGAAGTGGACCGGCGGTTTACTTTGGTCTTAAAGAGGACTGCCAGGTGGGGCCCACCAGTCAAACAAGAGAGAAAAGCAGAGAGGGGAAAACAGGGAAGGCGCCATAGTGGCTTCGAGCAGCGGCTGCAAATAGGGGTGGGCATGAAAAACCGGACCGAACCGAATTAACTGATAATTTTGGTTTTGTCGGTTTTCGATTTTTGGTTTGGTTTTTATTTTATTGTTATTCGGTTTTTGAGTTTCAGTTCGGTTGTTTTGTTCCGAAAACCGAAATCACTGAAAAAACCGATCAGCCGAACGCGTTCCACAAAAATCCCAATCCCGATGTCTCTCCTCCTCGGCTCCTCAATAGTCAGTCCTCACGCAGAGAGAGAGAGAGACTAATCCCATTCTTCTCCCCCTTCTCTAGATCTCTCTCATCTGATCGTCTCTCCTTCGGATCCCTCTCCAGCTCTCGTCCAGATCTGAGTCTCGTCCTTCGGATGGACTGGACCCCTCCCCTCTCCAGTCTCCTCCTACCATGCGCGTGCGTCGTCGGCTCTCCATTCTCCCCCCACGACGCGCTCTGGTCTCACCCCCACCTCCGATCCCAATTCTCCTGCGACGGGTGGAGCGGCCTCCGAGGACATGGAGGCATAGCACCGTAGGGCAGAGCCACAGCGGACGGTCTCCTCCATCCTCGATGCAGGCTCCGATGCTCTTATCCGCCCACTGCTCCTCCATTCTCGGCGCAGGCTCTGGCGCAGCCACTGTCCTCTGTCGACCTGCTCACCCCGCCGCTGAAAGGATCGAGTTGGCCTAGAGGGGGGTGAATAGGCAACTTTTCAATTTTAAGTTTAAGTATCAGCCTTTATCATTAGTTAAATGAATCCTAAGAGCTCAAATACTAGTAAGTCAATATATTCTACAAACTAACACAAAACTAACAAGAACTAGCACAATTAAGTGCAAAGTTCAACACCAGAAAGTAAACAGTGAAATGTAAACTAAAGGTAAAAGAGGGGATTCAGAGACAAGCTCCTACTTCCACGTTAGAGCGCTTCAGGCATGTTTGGCAGAGCTCCAGATCCTGATTCTCTAGCTCTAGCTCCTGATTCTCTATGGAATCGATTCTCTGGTGGAAGTGATTCCTGTCTGAGAAATAGTTATGAACTTGGTGGAGAGGTTCATAACTGAGAGGTTGTGAATCAGGTGGGGAGCAGGTTTTTTTGGCTCCCAGGCTGCAAGTCAAAAAGCATGAATCATTTCCTCGGATTTCTATGTGAAGCTGGTTGATTTTTTCTTGTTTGGTAGAGCTCCTCAGCTTCTCTTGGAGAAGCTGAAGCTGAGAGCTCCGCCAAACACACAATTTGAAAGTATTGCTCCCAAAGCTAGTCGCAGCAGCTTTGGTCTTCACTAAGGTGACTCTTTCACCACTCCAGTGAGGTGAACTAGGGTGACTCTTTCACCACTCCGGTGAGGTGAGTCTCAACCTCTCACAATGATGGTGGCCTTCCACAAATCCCTTTGGATAGGTCGCACCAAAAACTCCTCCAAGCTGTCTAGAAATGCCTAGTTCCAAGAGTAATAGACCATCCACAAAGCTTGTCTCTTGGTTCACTAGTATAACACTTGCTAGACTAAGCTTAAAGCAAGAATACTTAGAAATTTTTTGGATTTTGAGTTTAGAAGTGAAGCATGGTCTCTTTTGATGGCTTGAGAGCTCTAAGATGCTAAAATACCAAGAAGATCAAAAATTCTATCCAAGGAATACCCTGGATGAGCTTTTATAGCCATTTGAGCAAGAGCTAGCCGTTGCAACTGCCACAGTAGCCGTTGGATGTATTAGACTGTCAAAAATAGGCTAAGCTCAATTGCCCCGGACTTAGATTAATTAAGCTTCACAAGCTGCTCTATGTACACTGGATCAAAAATACAGATACAAGCATTTGCGATGGACTAAGCCAGTTAGGTCCGTCGTATATAGGCTTTGGAAAGAAATTGAGTCCGGCGAAAAAGGTTAGATTTGCACATTTGCCCTGGACAGAATTTGTTTGGTCCGCCGTAGAAGGTATATCTGGAAACGATTGGTCCGGAGGACTTTTAGAATGCAAGAGGAAAGTACCCGAGAGATAAATATTTGCGCTGGACTAAGAAAAAGGTCAGTTCGGCGTAGACATGAGTTAGCGCTGGACTGATTTTATGTCAGCGGAAGACGGTTTGACGTAAATGGCATACGCTCGGTTTGATTTTTGTAAGAGTGGTTTTCAGCGCCAGACTGAAAATGAATGGTCTGTCGTAGACTTAGTTTACGTTGGACTGTTTTTTAGATGAGACCAGGTTGGTCCGGCATGCATGGGATTTAGCTGAGAGAGCGTCGTACCAAAGAATAGATTGTGATTTTTTTTGGGTCCGGCGTGAATGGAATACTATCTGTTTGGGTGTAGGCTTGATTTTAGTGGGGGAATATCTTTGATATGACCTTGACTGCAAGCAATCTAACTAACTTAGCCCATGAACCAAGGTTTTAACTTATGTGACAAAGATAGGGAGCTCACGGTGTGGAAGATGACGCTCTTCTCGCTGGGCGACAGGCTGGACTCTCCACAGGTTTCTCTCTTTTCAGTTCTAAACTCTGCACTCCTGTCTATAGCAATTATATGCATTTCGATTCTTGTCTTTAGAGGAAACAAGGTTCATCTGCCCAAGTAATTTGGATTAAGAACGTAGATAGTAGTCGTAATCTCACAAGGAAACTCTCTCGAATCATGTGTTTCTATTCATTCAGGATTTGGGGATAAAGGAAAAATATCAATGGGAGGCAACACTAATATTGCTATTGCTAGTACAAGCAGGAGAAAAATGTGCACAATTGAGTGCTTATTGTTGCATTGTTGTGATCTTTTGAATTAATATGCTGTAGTGCTGCTAGTTCAGCTCTTCAATGTCAAAACTCTTAACCTTTGTATGCGTTTCAGAATTCAGACTTTCAGTGTTTGCCTTTAGCCTGTACAGTAGAGTCTATCTTTAATGACACATATTGTATATTGTTCTGTTTTTATATAGGATTGTGATAGGCAATCCATGTAAGTGCTACGTTCTCTGGGAGCTCGCACCAAGTCTTGCCCCTTCTCCCAGTGCTAGTGTTACATTAGATCTGAAATTCGATTTACCGAAAAACCGAATTAACTGAACCAAATTTGTTCTGTTAATTCGGTTCGATTTTCGAATTTGTTCGGTTCGGTTTTCGGTTCTCAAAAACTAAAATATTTTTAAACCGAAAAAACCGTATTAACTGAATGCCCACCCCTAGCTGCAAACGGTGGCTCGCAGGGGTGAAAACGGGTCGGGTAATACCTGACACGTATACTATCCGGGATAAATTTATCCGAAATTACGGCGGGTTCGGGTACGGATTCGGGTACTACCCGAATAATTTTTGTTCGGACACGGTTCGGATACAGGATAGAAGATACCTGACGAAAACGGGTCGGATACGGGTACTCAGCGGGTAATTACAACCGGGTACCCGGTAAAACTGTCACTCTCAGCTCCCGGCTCAAACGATCATAACTTTTTACTCCAAACTCCGATTTAGGTGATCTTGAACTCTATGCGAAGCATACCAAGAGGGCTATAATCTCCACTTATTTTCAAGATTTAAGCAACCATAGATATTTTTAAATATCATAAAAACATAGACTCTAATGTAGTCACTCAAGCCTAAAATCTGATTTTCAAAATCCTTCATAAAGACTTGATCAAAAGCGTGACTATAAGCTAGTAAGAGTCAATAAGATCCAATATTGAGTCATGTGATAATCAACTCATGATCAACACAATTTTGCAAAACACATTTGCATATAAACCAAGAAGTTATAAGATCAATCCTCTAGCTATATAAGGATCAACATATGATCCCGACACTATACAAATTGAGACCTTCATGCACGCATAATGAACTTTATTTCGTTTGTTAATTGTACTCTATATGTTGAACTATGTGTGCCAAATCTATGTGTGAGTTGCACTCCCTGTGTTAGACTATATGTGTTAATTGGGCTTTATATTGAACCATGCATATATGTTGGACTATGTGTGTTTATTGGACTCTATGTGTTAGATTATATATTAATTAAACTCTATTTTGGAGTACATGTGTTTATTCTATTCTATGTGTTGTCTTATATCTTAATTTGGCTCTATGTGTTGAATTATGTGTGATAATTGGACCACATGTGTTAGTTAAATTATTTTTATCACATACTTTGATCTTAGGTAGTTTGTGTACTATTCGACTAAGTACCCGTTATTCGTATTGTACCCGTCCGTATAATATCTGGTATCCGTTTTCTACCCGTTCGTAAATACCCGGTATCAGTATCCGTATCCTACCCGATTTTCCACTACCCGTACCTGTACATGTATCCGAAAAAAATAATTAGGGTAGGATACAGGATGACCTACTACCCGACCATATCCGACCCGTTTTCACCCTTAGTGGCACGGATTGCATAGGCGACTGCAAAGAGGGAAGCGAACTTTTTTTTAGTGATAAATCTAAAATCAGGTTAACACTCAGTGGTATATACAAAATTTTCCTTGGCTCCTCTCCAATCTTATATGCTATACTTGTCATTTTGTAAGTATGAGGTGTACTTTTGAGAGGTATGAGCTGTAATTGATAAGGACAACGGCAGCGTAAATATAGAAAAACTAAATGTACTATGTTTGTTACGTAGTCTGCATTATTCATAACTATAACAGAAAAAACTCATTATTTGTGTCAAAATCTGAACTCTCATTTTATATTTGTACGGCCAGGCAACTACTACCTCTGTTCAAGTTTACATGACGTATTCCTCTTGGCATATATACCAAAGCGATAGTGAAAGTGACTAATCTATCCCTAATTATTACCTGTAAGCACTATATTCAATACTTGCATATAGAAAATATAAAGTAAAGTTAAATATTTATTAGGTCGTAAAGGGAATGTCACACTAATTTTGTATTAAAATATAAAATACGTTTTATATTTATGGATAAGATTATTTAAAAAACTATGCCCTACGTTTCTGTACAGAGGATATATTATTTCTATTCGGAGGCAAGGACATATGAATCACAATGTTAAGAATTACCAACAAAGGGTAATTTTCTAGACTATTATACAAGAACGTTTCTGGTAACGTTTATCAAAAGGCATGATGCCGCATGTCTGTACAGTTGGACAACAATAAAACGTCACTTGTGATCGATCATGTCAAATTCTTAGCCACATACCGGTCCTATGTGTGATCGATTTTTTGCCCTGCTTTGATTTTCAGTGTGGGACGGTTGGGATGGGCCTCCGCGACGGTCTTGAAAGCATCCTCCATAGCCTCCACCTCTGCAACACTCACCGACCGTAAACTCAGTGAGGCAGGAGAGGTGCTGCATGCCAAAATCAAAACCACCGATCGCAGACTTGAATTCAACTCTTTGAGCGTCGGCATAGATCCAGCTTCAAACATGAGCCCGGTATGCAAAGATCGGAAAAAGAATTCCTGCAAGTTCTGGAATCCTTGGTTGCATCTGATAATAACGAACCTATCTTTGGGGCCCGGATTCAAGCCTAGGAAGAGACACAGCAGAGTGGGTATATTTCCAATGTTACAAAGATCTTCCTCCTCTGGTATTTCCTTAAGAGTGAGCGATAACTGTTCGAGGTTGACAAATGAGCTCACCCATTTGGTAACCTTGGAAATGTTTTCCCCCGTAATACCAAGCCCTCGGAGACTCTTCAGACTACATAATGAGGAATCTGCTGAGAAGTCATCCTCGTTTCTAAGTTGGATATGAATATACAGTCTGTGAAGGTTACAGCCATCCAGAATATGGAGAGAAGCGGCTAACATGTCTTTGCAACATCCTTTGTCGCCTTTTAGTTTATCAATATCCCAATATATATTCAGAAATCTGAGGTTCGTAAGTTCACTGAGTTCTTCGATAAAGTTCCTTGTGTATGAAAAAACATCAATATAGAGTAGCTTTTGCAAATTTCTCATTTTTCCAATTCCGTCAGGCAACATAGTCTGAAATCTAACAAATAATCTCAGCAATCTCTCAAGCCGAATAATTGTCGGAGGCAGTTCTTTTATAGATGTCCGCTTCACATCTAGTACCTCTAGACATTGTAGATCTCCGGTTTCTCTTGGAAGCGCATCTATCTTTTCTCCATGGATCTTCAAGTACCTCAGTTGAGATAATCTTCCAATATTTATGATATGATGGTTTTCTAATCCTGTACAATTACGGATCTCCGAAGTTGGAGATAGGTGGAATATGCTTTACACCACCAAAAATAGTTAGTGACCGGATCTGATATATATTCCAATTTGGAGATACAATAATATGGGTTGCTTGCTTTTCGTTTTGTGCAAAAGAGAGCCTGCGAACCTTGATATCAGCAGTCGGCAAATGTGTGAGCTGTGTATTGTTGATCACGGTAGCAATGTTCTCTTCAGTGGACTTGGAAGTGAGGAAATCATGGATGGTGTCATGGACTTGGCAAGACGGTACCCAACCGTCGTAAAGTATTGTCGCTGGTTGAATTAAGCTTCTGTTAATAAGCTCATTAAAGTAAGTCTCTCCTAACTTTAGGAGATTATCTTGAGTTTCACCGTGAATAAACCCTTCAGCAACCCATCTTTGCACCAAATCATTTCTACTAATAATATCATCTTCTGGAAACATAGCCACGCACAGCAGGCATGCTCTTAGATAATGAGGTAGATCAAAATATCCTTGTCATGCCCTCTGAATCTGAATCGTCTCCAAGTGCATGCCCTCTGAATAATCCCACTGATCTGTTGTATGTTTTGTGGCCAACAAACTAGATACAGCAACGATTGCCAATGGTAAACCACCACATTTTTTTTAAGATTTCATTAGAAGCTTCCACGAGGTCAGAAGGGCACCTCTGCTCAGACCCAAAAATTCTTTTTAGAAATAATCTCTTTGAGTCGATTGGACCTGATGAGGACATCACTTCCATGGATACAGCCACATCTACACATCAATTTGAACCCGCTGCGATTATACAAGGACCGGTTACTCGAGCTCGCGCACAACAGTTTAATCATCAGATGAATGCGTTCCTAAGCCTCCCCATTAGTGATAATATGAATGGGATGCTATTTAATACTTGTGATGATTTGATTGTACTTAGGAACCATCGAGAAGGACCCTCGTGGACCAAAATTGGGCCAAAGATAAAGTTCAAGTCGGATTGGGAAGAGAACAAGTCCAAGTCCTGTTCAGCCTCACCAACAGCGCTAACTTTAAAAGGCCATAACTTTTGATTCCGGAGGTTTCTGGAGGCCCATAAGTACACGTTTGAAAGATCTCGGAGTCTACTTTCCAATGGATCCAGCCCCAATGCCAAATTCATCTTGAAGCAACAGAAAATTGCAGAAGAGTGTTGCGGGTCAGAAATTCCGGGTGCTGCGCCACATGTTCTTTTGGGCCCAAAGCCCATGTAACCCTAGGGCACCCCCCTTGGCCGCCCCCCATGGCTGCTGCATGCCCCTAGCCGCTCCCTAGCCGCCGCTTACCTCTATATATTGTTTGCTACCTCCGTACTTTAGTTTTTGGGTTTTGTTTATTCGATAGTTTAGCCATTGCTACTACTTTGAGTCTTCCAGACGTGCTCAACAGCCGCCTAAGAAGCTCCTTGTTTCAAAACCCCACCTCATCAATCCTTCATCTTTATTTACAATTTCAGATTGCCTTTACCTTTGTTCTTGCTTGTTCTTCGGTTGCATGCAGGAATTGAACCTCGTGTTCAGGTTGATCGTGCCAACAGCAAGATCAATAACCCTCTGGAGTTGGTTTAGCGATTGCTAAGGCGCATCGTCATCGTACGTTGTAGTCGAATCGTCAAAGTCAATTCCTCCAAATCGAAGTTATCACTCTCATCGAAAGATCGAGACCCAAAGTCACATCAAGTGGTATCAGAGCGCCAAGTTGCTCGGTGAGAGATTTTGTACCCTAGATTAGTTTTTGTTTTTTGTCCAAAATTGAAAATCCTCCACAAAAATTCAACCTTTAGATTCAATCAGGTATTTTAGTGTGTTTTGTTAGGTTTTGATCCATTAGAGTCTGTGTTTTAGTTGCTGATCGTTTTCTTTCGCGTAGCTTTTATTTCAATCTGTCCAGTTCTTTGTTTTGTTCATAACTTTCGCATACTAGCTCCGATTCAAATGTTTTTGCACTTTCCTAAAACCTTGGGACAAGCTCCACAAAAACCTAGTTGGGCACGAAATCTAATTCAATCTGAAAGGTTGTTTAATCTTGACATCAAATTCAGGAAGCAAGTTGCAATTGCAATCCAGGTCGGTTCGGTATTTTGATCATAACTCTCACATCCAAACTCCGATTGAGAAGTTTTTATACTTCCCTGAATCCTTTAAGAGTCCTCTACAAAAACATTTTTGGGTGTCCTTCGTGATTTGGACTCCTTCAAACCTAATTTGACTCGGATTTGGATTTGGTCAGATCGGCTGAATTTTGTTAAATCTGTGCACCTTAGTGTTTTTGCCATAACTTCTACATACCAGCTCCAAATTATGTGTTTGAATACTTGTTTTAAAGCCTAGAATAGTACCATCAATTTGTTACATTGTGAGCAAGCTTGATTCGGTCATTTTCATGCCTTAATTGCAGCAACAACCTTACTGCATAGTTCTGGCCGAATTTGGGTTTGTTTCTTCAATTTGTGTTCTAGCTTTGTTCCTTTGAGTTGGTTGAGTCCAGTAGTATCTACAACCATAAAATTCTAAAATATCAGTGCACATACCTTTGGGAACCAATTCATCCTTTGCGAATACTTTGATCCCAATTGAGACTAGCGATTTGAAATTGCTTGGGGCTGCTCCTTTTGATACATTGCACTATCATATCTCTTGTGATATCATGTTAGGGATTCCAAAACTTTTCTCATATTAGTGTTGGCCGAAAGTCACCGAAAAGAAAAAAAAAGAGAAAGAAAGAGCCAAAAAGCCAAAAAAAAGAGATAGAAAAGAAAAGAGAATAGTGGCCGGCATCACTACATTGATCAAAACCCTAATTTGTGTTTGTTATTTTTAGATTGTGCAATTGTATTAAGTAGTGAGCAATCTTGTGCCCTTCTACCTTTTCTGAAGCAATTAGCTAGTGTCTCTCCATAACTTATGCAACACGAGTTTTGGTGCTGAAATTATTCTTATTTAGCTCATTCCATTGATTGCATTAAGTTTCATTATTTTTGCGTGTGTGTTGCCTTGAAATTCACTTATATCTTTGAGATCGGCAACTAGGGCTTGTGAATTCTAGTTTGGATGATTACTTATCATTACAACAACTAGAATTACCAGATTGCATAGGAAACAAATGAAGCCTACCTAGCTCCACATATTCTACCTCGTACGTTTGTTCGGTCCCTTGGCAATCGCTTTATCCAAGCTTCGGAGAACTTTTGACACCACCAATAGCCGACAACCCCTGCTGCATGGTAAGAACTTGTAAGAGTTTTGGTTAAAGTTTGAGAGTTGAGCGACTTGTTTAGCCACATCTAGTAGTTGCTAGGAAATTACATATGGCTGTGTTTTTCCTTATTGTCTACTAATCACGACAGGTCCACATGAAACGAGTTCACTTCGATTCTACCAAAGAATTTGCGACATGAACAACATGACGGCTTCGTTTTCTACTCCTGAACACGGTAACCTCAAATTAACATTGCCTCCATATGCTGGAAACTTTGACCCGGAAGCATATATTGATTGGGAAATAGCGGTAGACAAACAATTTGGCATGTATAATTTGTCTGAAAATGAAAAGATTTGTTTTGCTGCTAATGTGCTTTCTAGGTATGTGTTAACATTGTGGAAGCATGTTTGTAGAAAAGGGAGAAAACCTGAGAATTGGAATGACATGAAAAAATTTATGATACTTGAATTTGTTCCTGAATATTATGCTGAGTGTTTGCTTACTAAACTTCAATGCTTAAAACAAGGGAGTAATACTGTTAGAGAATACTATCGTGAATTGTGAACTTGTTTGTTACGTTGTGGTTTAGAAGAATCTGATGAAGTTATCCAGTTTAGGTTCATACATGGGCTTAATAAGGATATTCGAGATATTCTTATTGATCAAACATATCGTTCTCTTTCAAAAATATTGGAAAGTGCTTGTAGTATTAAATGTTTGAATGCAGTATTAGCTTCACTTGAGGCGCCTGTCGTTGCACCTCCTCTTGTGGCTAACATTTTGCAGACAAATGAGCACAAGCGAAAAGAGATTGAGAACGTGGAAGATGAGAAAGTCGAGCATGGGACAATCCCTTCGACTATGGAACGAGATATGGATACCCCGACACCTACAACAACGGATGAAAATTTAGGAGGTTCTGATGTTCCTACTTCTGAGGAGGAGACCAATGACCATGGTATAGATCTGATTTTACAGCAAGAAAGGGAGCAAATTTGTGAGTATATTCCTGCTATACATAATTCTTGTGAACTACCACCTTGTGCAACAATTGTAGAACCATATGATGAATTGCATGCTTATAATTTTGATCATGTGGTGCTGATTACGCAAAAGGAGGTGATAGCTAGAATATCCCCTGCTACTTTTTTGTGCTATATCATGTTGAATGAGTCTGTTAGTTTGGCTTGTGTTATGGACAAGATTTCTTTGTCTAGCACCTATGTCTATTGTTTTAAATTCAATTTAGTTGGTGATTATGGCATAGATGGTAAGTTTCTTGTTTATAGAATATGCATAACTTGTGATAAACTTGCTGAATTGAAGCTTGCTATTTTGGGCAATTCTAGTTGTATGCAACAACTTGTTTCATTTGCGGCACCATCAAATTTTCCTGAAATGTGTGATACCTATAGCTTGTTGCCCCATTGTTCGAATTTTAGTACATTAACTTGTATTACAAATCAGCATATTGTAGTTGATGCGTGGAAGCCCATTAAAATTGTGTCACCATTATTGGAATGGTTTGATATTGCTTATTTACAATTTGATGATATGAATGATCCATACTTGATGCCAGGACTTGTAGTTTTGCCCACAAAACATGTTATTGAACGCGGCTCACAAAACATGAGTTTTCTTTATCAAAAGTCAAGGATGGATATGTGCTTTACTTATATTTGCAAATCAAGTTGCAAACTAAATCATGTTAATTTTGATGCTATATGCTTCACTTATAACCACGAATCAACTTGCAGAATTATGAGGAAAGGTTATTTGCTTAAATTTGATTTCCTCTTTTGTTGTTATGAAAATAGCCTGCCGCGAATCTAAAAGAACAATGAAATATGGAATACACACACACACACACATATATATATATATATGTTGTGTACACACTCTTCTTTCTGTTAGTTATTTATTTTCCAGCTTTTTCAAAACCGAGGATGGTTTTCCTTCGAGGAGGGGAGGAAGCATCGAAGAGTGCTAGCGCTCATCAAGTCATTATATGCTGGAAAGAAGTGTTGAGCTATATGGATAATTATCAGGTGAATCATCTAAATGTTTCTCTTGTCTTCAAAATATATAAAGAGGCAGAGCTACTATTTTATTTAAATAAATGCAGGACCTATATAAGAATGTTTTGTGCTGAAGATGTGCTAAAAGGTGAGCTTGAGTCGAGGACGACTCAAATGCAAGAAGGGGACGATGATGAGGACATCACTTCCATGGATACAGCCACATCTATACATCAATTTGAACCCGCTGCGACTATATAAGGACCGGTTACTCGAGCTCGCGCATGACAGTTTAATCATCAGGTGAATACGTTCATAAGCCTCCCCATTAGTGATAATATGAATGGGATGCTATTTAATATTTGTGATGATTTGATTGTACTTAGAAACTATGGAGAAGGACCCTTGTGGACTAAAATTGGGCCAAAGATCAAGTTCAAGTCGGATTGGGAAGAGAACAAGTCCGAGTCCTATTCAGCCTCACCAACAGCGCTAACTTTAAAAGGCCATAACTTTTGATTCCAGAGGTTTCTGGAGGCCCATGAGTACACGTTTGAAAGATCTCGGAGTCTACTTTCCAATGGATCTAGCCCCAATGCCAAATTCGTCTTGAAGCAACAGGAAATTGCAGAAGAGTGTTGCGGGTCAGAAATTCCGGGTGCTGCGCCACATGTTCTTTTGGGCCCAAAGCCCATGTAACCCTAGGGCACCCCCTTGGCCGCCCCCCATGGCTGCTGCACGCCCCTAGCCGCTCCCTAGCCGCCGCTTACCTCTATATATTGTTTGCTACCTCCGTACTTTAGTTTTTGGGTTTTGTTTATTTGATAGTTTAGCCATTGCTACTACTTTGAGTCTTCCAGACGTGCTCAACAGTCGCCTAAGAAGCTCCTTGTTTCAGAACTCCACCTCATCAATCCTTCATCTCTATTTGCAATTTCAGATTGCCTTTACCTTTGTTCTTGCTTGTTCTTCGGTTGCATGCAGGAATTGAACCTCGTGTTCAGGTTGATCGTGCCAACAACAAGATCAATAACCCTCTGGAGTTGGTTTAGAGATTGCTAAGGCGCATCGTCATCGTACGTTGTAGTCGGATCGTCAAAGTCAATTCCTCCAAATCGAAGTTATCACTCTCATCGAAAGATCGGGACCCAAAGTCACATCAGGACCAACACTACAAGATAACATGGATTTCGCGGCGTTTATTTTACCCAGCGTTTAATCTAAACGCCTCTAATAAGGCAAAAGCCGGCGTTTTTTATCATTCGAGGCATTTAATTCCCCGGCGTTTATAAACGCCGGGTTAGAGTCTTCCACGGCGCTTATAAACGCCGGGAAATTCCACTCTATACCGGCGTTTATAAATGCCGGGTTAGAGTCTTCCACGACGGTTATAAACACTGGGGAATTTCACTCTATGTCGGCATTTATAAACGCCGGGTTACAGTCTTCCACGGCGCTTATAAACGCCGGGAAATTCCACTCTATACCGGCGTTTATAAACGCCGGGTTAGAGTCTTCCACGGCGCTTATAAACGCCGGTATAGAGTGGAATTCCCCGGCGTTTATAAGCGCTGTGGTAGACTCTACCACGGCGTTTATAAACGTGAATACCACACCGAGGAATTTGAAAGAATTGAAATTAAATAATATTATATTTGAAATAATTGAAAATAATATTCCATTTGCAATAATTTCTATCCAAATATTTTATTTTCGATGATATTTTGTCTAAAATTTCAAATTTTGTCCGAAAATTCAATTTTCGTTGATCTTTTGTTTGAAAATTCAATTTTTTCGACCATCTGATTTTGTGACACTTATCAATTTCATATGCTACTTTTCGTTATCTTTCCAATGAGCCAAAGAACTCGATTGGAGGTACGAGTCATGATTATGTCTATTTTAAGAAATATGCTCGGATTTCGATTTGCAAACTAGAATTGGTGCCCAAAAGAATATAATTAGAGATCTTATCATATGATGATTTTGCTAATTACCTCAATAGTTTGCTAATTTGAAATAATTGAAAATCGGTGTTCGGGTGTTTAACGGGGTTAAGGGGAGGAGGACGATTATATATCAGATGTGATCATACCACCACTAAAGTACTAGATCTTATAAAAACTCTGAAGTTAAGCGTGCTTGGACAAGAGTAGTAATAAGATGGATAAGAACTCTGAAGTTAAGCGTGCTTGGACAAGAGTAGTAATAAGATGGGTGACCTCCTGGGAAATCATTGTGCACCTGTGATTTTAAATGCCACGAATAGAGGGATCCCCGGCACTTATAAGCGTCATGCTAGATAAAACCCCGGCGCTTGTAAACGCCATAAATAGAGAGAACCCCGTCACTTATAAAGTGCCATGATAGAGGGAACCCCGGCACTTATAAATGCCGTAGATAATTAAGCGCCGCCAATTGCTTTTCCTGACGCCATGTAAACACCATCTAAAATCTTTTTAAGGCATTTATAAGGTTTTAAAGACATTTATACGTGCCATCGAAAGCCCGACGTGTTGTAGTGCAAGTGGCTTAATGGTATAAACAAGCTCGCCATCAGAAGAGCAACATGATTGTGCTACATGATTTTTGCGTGTTGTTGTGATCATTCTGCTCTCGCACATATTCTTCGGAAAGGAACACTCGAGAATTTTCCATGTTGATTTATGCCATATATCATCCACTACTATAAGGTACCTGTCAAAATATTTGGAAAGCCATACATTAGTAATGTGGGCATATTCTCTATATTAAAGAGGCTGAGATTGGCGTCCAACGAGCGAAGCCAGGTGTTCCCTTAGCGTTTTCGCGAAAAAACCCCTCCGTTCCTTCAAAATACGGGTAGGTCCCTGGAAATTACGAACAGGTCCTTCGTGATTTTTTGTGAGGGGAAGATTTCTTTTTTTATCGTGTTTAGGTCCCTCGCGCGCTACTTTGCAGAAAAACCCTCCCGTTGCTTTTAAATCGCGAGCAAGCCCTTTTCTAATTTTTCAGGATAGCGAACAGGTCCGAAAACGTAACAAACAAGTCCTTGCTATTTACGTCTAGGTCATTTCTCTGTTTTTTAAGTAAGATAGACCCGATAAATTCCAAAATTCCGTTTAGGTCCCTGCACGCGGTTTATAGCTAAATTGGAAATCGCGTTTAGGTTCTTTTATCGATTTTTTTTCACGCGGTTTTTTAAAAAACCGGAAAAAAAATTTCCTTAAAAAACGCAGATTCGTCGAGGGTTTATAGCTGAATTGGAAATCACGTTTATGCTTTTTTCGTCACGGCGCGGCAACGCGCGCGACTCAGCCTAGTATTACATGAAGATGCAGATCGAGGACGGACTGGACAGGTTCCAATTATTACGCCAGAACCATCTTTCAACATCAAAACGTACACAGTTCCCCTGCATGCATCATTAGGGATGCTACTACGGGGACAACAAATCAAATAATAACTAGCTTTAGAATAAGTTAAACGGAACCAATATCCTTGTTCGCTGTATGAGATACCGCCGCCGAAGAGGCAGCTAAACCAAAGTTTGTGCGAACTGAGGGCCGAGCTAGCGCGGTTGGTTGGGGCGCGAGACGCACGCCCAGCCGGTCTGCATTCGAGCGCAAGCGTGTGGGTGCATGTGTGGAGGTGTGTATATATTTGTAGCTCAGCTGTTGTTGCTTTTTTCTGAAAATTACGTACTATTTTTCTTTGTTTTGTACAAAGTCAATAAGCACTAACAAGGTAATATTATACATTTACAGTTTTAGGCCAAATTACACAGTATCACTGCAATGAGTTCACAAGTTGGGAAATAACATTATTGCCTCACTGAAACAAGAATAATATGTCCTTTCTTATAGCATAGGATTTTTTCCTTATTTTGTCCTAAGCAGCATTGCTTCTTCTAAAATTCACAAACACTAGATGAGTGACCGCGGTGTGCCACGCTGCGATCACTGCTCCCCCACGCATGAGAAAAAAGATTTGACAGCACCAATATTGAAACAATAATTCTACCACGAAAACACAAACTTCCATACCCTAGATGTTCCAGCTTCTTCAATTATTGCTGTTACACGGAAAAGTAGCTTAAATTCTTAGTCATCCGGCAGTTCATCACAACAAATTCTCCATTGGGTGGTATTTATTCAATGGTAGATAGAACTGTCAAATTCTGCAGAAGTAACAAATACAACTACGTTGCTTTAAGTTGTGCAGGAAAAATATCAAAAGAAAGAAAAACATTGTGTTCATACTTACCAGATGAATAGTTCCGTTAATGTCAAAACTATCCAGATTTACTGACTCACGGAAGACACAATCGTCAAGAATGACTTTTCCTCTTACAGGGAAATTTTTGTAATCCGGTATGAATCATTCGTAATATTGTGTGAGATCAGCAATCTCCATAACTTGTAAACAAATGGGAAGATAATATGCAGATCCAGTTTTCTGCGATAGGAGCCTGATAGCATGTGAGAGCGTAGTTCAAATGGTGGGGAAAAGCACAATAATAGCACATTCAAATTTCAGAAAAGGAAGGAATTGTAAGGTGTACTAATCTACACGTAAGCACATATAGAAAGGAATAAAACTCCATGCTGCTCAGATTGTACACGCGCCAGATATGGTCAGGCAGGGGTGGAAGAAGTGGCGAAGAGTATACTCTTAGGAAATACATCATATGGAGAAGTAAAATAGGAATGTTTGTATGGATATTTGGTAAAGCTCACATGATCCCAACTTCTCAGAATTTCAGCACAGCACTGATTGTGCATAACATCATAAGAAAGATGACCAATAATCTGGCGAATTGCTTCTGATGCAACAAAAATAAAGAAGCTCTCCTTTCTTTTTGGAGCGGACCTCATAGAATCCTACATAAGCTGTAAAACCAGGCATGGTTGTGGGTGAAGAACAGAATGTGAGTTAGCATGGTGGATGAAAGAATAGCTCACAAAAATAAGTTTTAGATATAGTACTTGCACATGTCAGTTTACAATAGTTTTTAGCACAGAACAAAAAAAGTCTGAAAAGCAGTATGCAATGTAACCCCAAGAAAAAAGTAATTTATACTTTTTGTCAATGCTTGTCTTTTCTTATAAGAGGTCGTGCTGCCATACGAAATACATTTGGCTTATGCTCAAATTTGTGATAGCACCGCCACCCATCATGGTCTGCAAATATGTTTACGAATGAGGTCCTAGATTTCCTTTTTACAGTCACAGTATAATAGTTAATCAATTATGTAATTCATTCTAAGTCTGGGAAAAAATTGGTCAGCACGATGCTAAAACAACATAAAACATCACTATACCTTATGACAGTCATTGCTGTAGCTTCTTTCTTCTGACACCAGCCTCCTGGTCAGTGGCATTTTTTGTACATGCCATCGAATTTTCAAATTGAGGAGTGGCAAATATCCAAGTGCCCCCTTTAAAAAACCAATGCTATGTGTGTTATTTGCACAAGAAGAGCATGATTCTTTTGTAGAATATGATATGGGGAAAATAAGCTACATAGGGAAGAGTTGATCGCCTCAGTTTGTTCTCTAGCTAAAATCCACACCAATATACACTACAAGATAACATGGATTTCCCGGCGTTTATTTTACCCGGCATTTAATCTAAACGCCCCTAATAAGGCTAAAGCCGGCGTTTTTTTATCATTCGAGGCATTTAATTCCCCGGCGTTTATAAACGTCGGGTTAGAGTCTACCACGGCGCTTATAAACGCCGGGGAATTCCACTCTATACCGGCGTTTATAAACGCCGGGTTAGAGTCTTCCACGGTGCTTATAAACGCCGAGGAATTCCACTCTATACCGGTGTTTATAAACGCCGGGTTACAGTCTTCCACGACGCTTATAAACGCCGGAGAATTCCACTCTATACCGGCGTTTATAAAAGCCGGGTTAGAGTCTTCACGGCGCTTATAAACGCCGATATAGAGTGGGATTTCGGCGTTTATAGTAGCTGGTAGACTACTACTACCACGGCGCTTATAAACGTGAATACCACACCGGGGAATTTGAAAGAATTGAAATTAAATAATATTATATTTGAAATAATTGAAACTAATATTCCATTTGCAATAATTTCTGTCCAAATATTTCATTTTCGATGATATTTTGTCTAAAATTTCAAATTTTGTCCGAAAATTCAATTTTCGTTGATATTTTGTTTGAAAATTCAAATTTTTTTGACCATCTGATTTTGTGACACTTAGCAATTTCAGATGCTACTTTTCGTTATTTTTCCAATGAGCCAAAGAACGCCCCGATTGGAGGTACGAGTCAAAAGTTATGTCTATTTTAATAAATAAGCTCGGATTTCGTATTTGCAAACTAGAATTGGTGCCCAAAAGAATATAATTGGAGATCTTATCGTATGATGATTTTGCTAATTACCTCAATAGTTTGCTAATTTGAAATAATTGAAAATCGTTGTTCGGATGTTTAACGGGGTTAAGGGGAGGAGGGACGCATTATATATCAGATGTGATCATACCACCACTAAAGTTCTAGATCTTATAAAAACTCTGAAGTTAAGCGTGCTTGGACAAAAGTAGTAATAGGATGGGTAACCTCCTGGGAAGTCATTGTGCACCTGTGATTTTAAATGCCACGAATAGTGGGATCCCCGGCGCTTATAAGCGTCATGCTAGATAAAACCCCGGCGCTTGTAAACGCCATAAATAGAGAGAACCCCAGCACTTATAAACGCCGGGTTAGAGTCTTCCACGGCACTTATAAACGCTGTGGATAATTAAGCGCTGCCAATTACTTTTCCTGACGCCATGTAAACACCATCTAAAATCTTTTTAAGGCATTTATAAGGTTTTAAAGGCATTTATAGGCGCCATCGGAAGCCCGACGTGTTGTAGTGATATGTAGATTTTTGTTTTGTGCACAGAGGACCCCTTGGGCAGATCAGACAACAAAGGTCCTGTAAAGTCTAGCAAATGGTGCCGGTTTGCGCCGAAGGCTGCTAAAACCAAGAGGCCAGTAGTACAGTTTTGCTATTACAGCTATAAACATTGTTCTCTATTGTTTACTCAGCATGAACTGCTGAGAAGAAGGCAAATTAATCCTTGAGATGGATATGAAACTGTTCTGAAGACAAAGTCTGTAGACTATTAGGATTCATCCATTATGTTTGTAAAGATGTAGAATGGAAGTTTACGATGAAGCTGTACGCTACAAATAATGCACTGAATCATAGCCTACCAATTTTAGATACACATTCAGAGCAATTCGAAACAAGGAAAAATGTTTGTGACTGCTGATTTGGCAGTAGGTATTGCCAGACCGAGAAAAATTGCAAACATATACAAACACCACATCGTCTATATGATAAATGTAGAAATCATATGTGGACATGAATCTAAGGTAAAATAGGAGCACTCGGAAGCCTAGCAATTTCAGATACACATTCATAGCTATTCAAAACAAGGAAAAATGTTTGTGGCTACTGATTTGGTAGTAGGTATTGCCAGATCGAAAAAACTTGCAAACGTGTACAAACACTATGTGAGATCATGTGATGAAAAATTGGCTGAATGGTGAAATTGGCATTGCAAAGTGGTTTTGGTTATGGCATGTGTGGTGCTTGTGCATGTGCTATGTTGAGATGATTTTTATGCTGGTGATAGCATAATGGTTTTGCTTGATGCAATGCACTCATGTGAGTGGTTGCATGGATTAACCTTGAGTCAAGTCGTGGACTTGTGCTCGGACTGGTTGTTGTTTATTCGTGTGCAGGTGTTGCTTGAGGGCGAACGTGGTCGATGACGGGACCGGAACTAGGTTCATGGAGGAACTGAGGTTCGAGACTAGGTTCAGGGAGGAATCGAGGTCTTGGTGGTCGAGGATGTCATGCGGGACGTTCGGGCTAGAGAACGGTGCACATGAAGGCTGATTAGTCACGTGAGTGCGGCAGGCGGGCCGTACGCGTGCATGTGTGAATTTTGGGTTGTATGCATATATTGGGCCATGTGTTATTGGGCCAAGTAGATATGCATACATGTGTTAGGGTTTTGAGGTGTATAAAAACCTTGGAAAACCTAATCAATAAAATTGAGGCTTTTTGCGGCGGCTGTGTTGCCGTTTTTCATGCGACTTTTGTTTTCCGGCCGGCGGTTCATGCATGCAGAGGAACGACGTTTTGATTTCTAGCGGCCAGAGATTTTTCCATGCATGCGTCCTGGCGTGAGTGCACGGCTGGATGAATACCTCAAGGTGCTGGCACTAGAAAAGTTCTTCACGGCTAGAAAATTCTAGTGCTTGCGTTTTCGTCCTGGCGGCGTGAGTGCTTCCGGCAACTAGAAGTCTTCCCGGCGTCTGTCTCTGGCGTTGTGTCTCCTGGCGGCTGGGAGGTCCTGCGGCTAGTGTGCCTAGAGGTTCCGGCAGCCAGACTTCCTTGCGCCTGAGTTTTTCTTACGGCCAGAGGCTCCTGCGGCTTGTAAGTTTCCTGACGATCGTTGTTCGGTTCAAAACAAAGACCAGATTGCATGCATGGCTTCTTGGAATGCAGCGATAGAAACAAAAACAGGATGATTCATCTGCACGTTTAGTATAATCTCGTAATTCTTTTCGCTCCTCGCTTTGCATGCCTGTTTTGATTTTAAATTAATTCATGTTTTTATCATAATAATTTTGATTTGATCCATCTTAAATCTTTCTAGGGCATTAATTTAGTGTTCCTCAAAGTTTTGTTGGTTAATCTTTTGTAGATTGTGATGAAACACGAAATTAGGGTTTGCTTGATTTTCGTCATATTCTGTCACAGCAAGCTTGCAGGATTTATAACGTTTGATCCGTAGATCCGATCGACCTGATTCTTTTTTGTTAGTTTCGGATTTCAGTCTAGTTTATACAGTTAAAATTTTACATCAATCCGACGGTTGGATCTTCAGGAATTACGACTTTAGTGAACATCTGTTAATCTGTTTTTGCTGAAACCGAGAGCAATATTTCATAATTAATTTAGGGGGTTTTGTGAATCAAGAAAATTTTGATTTTAGCTTTCGCGCAATCATTCACCCCCCTCTGATTGCTAGTTTAATATATATCGATCCTACACACTACATTATCTATATGATTAAACATAGAAATCATATGAGTGATCACTCGATGAAGAAAAAAAACAGGTAACAAACTTTACAAACCGTGAGCCAGGCAGAAATGAGCTACTTACATATAGGTCAGTACATAAAATAATCTGCACAGACAAAAACATAAGCATCAATTAGTGTTTCCTGATTCTTCAGTACCAAAAGTAAGCATCAATTTACAGCTAGAACTACACCTTCCTTCCTCAAACCAAAACCAATGCAGTCAAGCATAATTTTCCCAAGCCTCGGCTCAATTCCCAATTTGATCAGGTGGAGCCCAGCATCAGTTAGTTCAAAGCCATCCTATTTACATTTGACAGCACCCAGTTGCTCAAGATTATTCACAGCCATATTGATGGCTTCTAGATCTGGGGCATCAACAAACTCAAAATTTTGAGCATCCCTAACACCCAAAGCAAGTATTCTCAGAACAGCGGCGCCAAGATGAACTTTCCTGATTTCAGGTTCTTGATGTACTTCCATCATACTGAAGTCAGATTCGAAGTAAAGTCTGTAACACTTCCCTGCTCCATGTTCTTGATGTGCAGCCAAGCATGGGGGGAGTTTAATTCAACATATTTATTGCCATTCACACCTAATAGAGACATGCATTGAGAGCATCTTAGAATAAAATTCAAACAATTTACTAATCAATATGAGAGTGGCAGGCATTGACCAAAATATCACAAATACGTAACAAGGAAATCATAACATGGAAACATTCTAAGCATCCTGGGCCGAATATTAGAATCACGCTATAAAACGGTGAAAATTTCATACCTGCCATTGAATACTTTCGCAGATTGCTAGTAGTTCTTTGGTCAGATGCACATACTCCCTAGTGTTTTTAGGCGTTTGCTTCCATTGGTGGAAAGTATCTTGCACTTTGTCAATCTATACAACAATTGGCCAAGAGAACAAACTGTCATACACTAATACGCATCATAAAAGAAAAAGAAAGGGGCTAGTTCTAGGAATCCAAGATAATATACAATTTCATTGGTAGTATATTATTTGAATGAAGGATCATTGAACAATGACATCCATATTCTTAGCATACATTTTAAAAATTTGTGAAGAGAATATACTACATCATTATAAATCAAACTCTTAAATACTAAATGAAGCACATGTTAAGACAAAACAACTATAGATCTACAGATGAAAAATTGCAAATAATCGGACATCAGAAACAGGCTGCCCTGCAGAACAACAGTAAAACTTGGCATAACAACTATCCACGACATCAAAATGCACGACACACGCAAGTATAATGTATTGTCGAGATTTACTAAGGTACATTATACTTCCTGCAATTGCCTTGCAAATACGATAATATCCTAAGAGATGGTTCCTGAGCTGCTAATTTGGGCACCTGGGGTGCAAACCGAGGTGCCACTAACCTACATCCACTAAACCGCTTAAATGTAGGTAGCCAACAAAGCACACAAGAAAACAACATCACGGAACCATCGAAATCATGGATCAAGAACTGGAGTCTAACACCTGAGATTCATAACTACAGAAATGTACAAATTCACAAACACACACACACACACACACTGAATCTCGGGGATCTCCCTCAGAAGTAACATAAAGGAATGCATATATGTTTGCACCAAATTTTGGAAATCTTGAAAAAGATCGGCAGAAACGCACAAGTTTGAGCAACATACGGAACACTGTTGGAAAGTTTGGATAAAATGCGGCAGGTTTGGAAACAGGAGTCCAATTAGGAAACTATAGCCGACTCAAACTACGTTGCCGTAACCAAACAGGACTCGGATCGGCTAGCGGGTATAAAAGGCACGCCAAGGCTGCTTGAAGAAGCACATCATCTACAATCAACACATCTACTAGTTTTTGTTTTCTGTAGTTTTTAGCTTCTTAGCATTGTAATTCTCCTGTAAGTCGATATCACTCAAATAAAGTTGCGTATCGCCGATTGTTTGATCGTCATCGATTTCTTCAGGTTTGATTTGTTCTGTCTTATTGCGCATCGCCTTTTCAGAATCGATCTACCTTTTACCTTCGGATTAGTCTTAATCGACTGATCTAATTACCCTTCTAATTGGCTTTCTGGCTGATTTCTGTTTTAGCCGATTCGTTTCTAGGATCGGCTTTGATTGAATTTCAGAACTCTTTCCCTTATCAATTGCAGGGTCAAATCGATTGCACGCCAAGACTTGAACCCGGTTAAATCGGTGTGTTGCGCACCGAAACCCTCTTCACGTTTTTTGGTGTCAACACATTTTTGGCACACCCGGTGGGACCACAATCGACAAGATGACTACAGGCAAATCCGTCGCGCCAGCCGACATCAATACCGATGCTATAATCGTCCCAACTTTGGACGATTTAACTCCAGAACAACGTAAGGAGATTGACGATCGGAAAGCTGCCTTGGAGGAATTAATGTTGAGCTGTTATCAAAAAACCCGACGAGGAGTCACGCAGAAGACGGCGCTTCCAACATTGAATCCCCTTGGCGAAGCTGGCGTCACATCAACTCCGGTAAGCCGATATATGCCAGCTCAAGCTGAGTTATCTGTTATGATTGAGCAATCTGTGCATCATGCATTAATTAATCAATCATCGACTTTGGTCACCACCTTAAAGCCGATGATAGAAAATAGTGTAAAAACGATTGCGCAAGAGTTGGCAACATCTGGAGGATTGCTGGATCCGTTGCAGCCACTCCCAACATATCCCGTATATTCTGTGGCACCAAAAACGGCGTCGGCACCTGCACCCTCACTGATGCCGACCCAACCCACCGTGTTGGCACCAAAAAATCCTCGCTTAAACCCAGTTCCGCATTACCATGCATATACTGACGCTGCAAAGATAGATCCATCAGCGTCAGGTCTTTCTTTACGTTCCACCGGCCTCACCGATGAATTAGATAGAAATTGCAAACCCCAAGGGCCATTTCTGTTAGAAACCGCCCGTATAAAGTAGTTACATACACAGAGCCGTCCGTTCCATTGACTGAGGGTACGGCCGCCAGAGCCGATGGGTATGAATCATGGCAACAACGATGCACATGCGCTAGGGCGAGCCGACCACCGAAGTTTGCACTTTCGAGGCGGGATATCGCTCATCACAATTGGCTAAACCCTGGTGTTCCATCGGCCAATAACATTAATTGGGCTGATCAGATTTCCATTGTCTTGAGATATCAATTCGGCTTGCAGCCCAAAGGGAAAACAATCGGCTACAGAAAGCTGTACCCAGATCATATCGACCGTATACCATACCCCCATAACTTTAGGATCCCCGATTTTGCAAAGTTTTCAGGGGATGATTCAGTCACCACTCTAGAACATGTTGGACGATTTATCGCCCAGTGTGGTGAAGCAGCTCAGTCTGATCGGCTAAAAATCATACTCTTTCCACTGTCTTTGTCAGGAACTGCTTTCACTTGGTTTACTAATCTGCCTCCGAATTCGGTCCACTTTTGGAACGATTTAGAGAGCCGATTTCATGAATACTTTTTCTCTGGTAGTCTAGAACTAAGAATTTCAGACCTAAGTGCTGTCCGGCAAAAGTTCGACGAATCGGCTTCTGATTATATCAGGAGATTTAGAGAGGTGCGCAATCGTTGTTTCAGTGTGATATTACCCGATAATCAGTTAGCTGATTTAGCGTTTCAAGGGCTGATTCCCCCACTTAAGGAAAAACTTGCTGGACAGGAGTTTACAGACTTAAGTCATCTGCTTCATCGTGTATCGGCACAGGAGAGTCGATACCTAAGTAAAGAGTTCAAGGATAAGATTAGGCTAAATGGTAATGGTAAGGATAAAGCCAAGATAAATATGGTCGATTATAGTTCCAGCGAAAATTCTGAGGATGAAGCAGATGTAAATATAGCCGAGTGGATAAAAGGTTCCAAGAAACCGCTTATCTGTTCATGGCTCAAGCCGACAAGGAGCAAGTCTGAAGTCAAGTATGCTTTCGACGTATCTAAATGTGACCGCATATTTGATATGTTATTACAAGAAAAATTGATACGATTACCAGAAGGACATACCATACCATCGGTAAGCGAGATCAAGAAAGCAGCGATCTTGTAAGTGGCATCATTCCTTTTCCCATAACACTAATGATTGCAATATCTTTCGGCAGCAGATATAGGCAGCCATTGAAGATGGTCGGCTCAAGTTCGCAGAAGAGCCGGCCATGGAAGTCGATGTCAACCCCTTCCCAATTAACATGGTTCAATGCTCCGGCAAAGGGAAGTAGATTGTCGACGAAAGACCCAGAGCAGCGCGGCAAGTCGACATAGAATCTAGCTCAAAAGGGGAGACACTGAAGATAAAGATCGGCTCGTTTCAAATCGAGGCCGATCGAGACGGGAAGAATTCAAGGACAGTTAAACCAAAAGGGGAACTGCAAGTCGGGTGATGGTACAACGCCGAAAGGTCCCCGCCTCGAAAGATGGCATTCAAGCCTAAGCCAACTTTCGCACAGTTGCTTGAAAAATATGAAAGGATAAGCCATCGACAGAAGCAGCAGTCTTACCGACCAGACGAATCATATCGGTCAAACAATGTGTTTCGGCCAAATGATGTGTATCGGCCAAACAATGCAGAAAGAGCTCATCAGAGATGTCCTTTTTGGCAATTCTGTTGGGAAAGGGGTGTGGCATTACCATCTTCAAGGTCGTGCCCCATGGAGCATTACCCGCAAAAAGATTGGCCAAGACGATCGGTGAAAGAGCGTCTATTCAGGCCAGCACCGGATCAAGATGAGTCGAGGCATAAAAAGCTAATAAAAGAGAGGCTGGATGCACTGAACAAAGATAAGAAAGAAGAGCCTACAGAAAACTTGGTTGGTAAAATCCACAAGCCAATTGAACCCAAGCCTAGATGGTGTCCGACGGGACTTAGCCGATCGCAACGCAGACGGCTTCAGCGTCTAAGGACACAAGAGATAAGGGAGGCCGAGGAAGAAAAATAGAGAGATGAAACATTCAATGAATTACGGCCGATGAAACCAATTAAACAGGAATGGAGGAGGAAAGAACAAGTCGATGACGAGCCAGACTCAGATGATTTGCTATCACCAATGATTAGAAATGACACTCCTCCAATGGACATCAATATGGTATTCACTCTACCAGCCGAATTCAGAATCAAATCTGAGTCGGCTAAAGACACGTTCGCTCAAATGTGTCTGGGTGCGCAGGACGCAGTATTCGAGAAACCACAAGACCCTCATCGGCACTTAAAGCCATTGTACTTAAAGGGTTTTATCAACGGAAAGCCGATATCCAGGATGCTTGTAGATGGAGGGGCTACTGTGAACTTGATGCCACTCACCACTTGCAAAAAACTGGGCAAAACCGACGAAGACTTGATCAAAACGAACATGGTGTTGAACGACTTCACAGGTGATCCCACCGAAGCAAAAGGAGTGATGGTTACAGAGCTAACCGTCGGCAGCAAAATTTTGCCAACCGCGTTTTTTGTGATTGAAGCTAGAGGAAATTACAATGTGCTTCTCAGGCGGGATTGGATACATGCCAATTGCTGTGTTCCTTCAACCATGCACCAGCTTCTTGTACAATGGAACGGAGATGAAGTTGAAGTTGTCTCAGCCGACACATCGGCTCATATCGCAATGGCTAGTTCAGATGCAAATTGGCTGCACGAAGAAGCAGAATGCATATCGGGCAAAGCATTAGACGATTGCGATTTTATATGCATTGGGAAGTCGGGTTTTACGCCGATCAGTGTCAAGCCAGGCACGTTTGATTGGGCGAATGAAGTCTTAAGAAGATGGAGTCAGAAATGATCCAAATCTTACAAGACAAAGTGAAGAGCTATCGGCATGTGGTAAATTCAGGTGAAGCCATCGAAGACTTCCAGAGTGAAAAATTGGGTCAAGGTTTCACTTCTACCGATACGCTTGAAGAAGTCGATATAGGAGAGGGAGATAGAAAAAGGCCAACTTTTGTAAGTGCGAATTTAGGTCTAGAATACAAAAATAAGTTGGTCGAAATACTCAGGAAATACAGGGATTGTTTCGCCTGGGAGTATTATGAGATGCCTGGGTTAAGCCGACAGTTAGTAGAGCATCGGCTACCTATAAAACCGGGATATCGGCCATATAAACAACCTCCTCGGCGTTTTAATCCAGAACTGTACAACGTGATAAAAGAGGAAATTGAAAGGTTACTGGAGGCCAAGTTCATAAGGCCTTGCCGATATGCTGAGTGGGTATCTAATATCGTTCTTGTCATGAAAAAGAACGGGAAGCTTCGGTGTGTGTCGATTTCAGGGACTTGAACAAAGCCACGCCAAAAGACGAATACCCAATGCCTATAGCCGATATGCTTATCGATGCTGCTTCAGGTAACAAGATTATTAGCTTCCTCGATGGCAATGCTGGATACAATTAGATATTCATGGCAGAGGCCAATGTCCCCAAGACTGCTTTTAGATGCCCTGGTGCAATAGGATTGTATGAATGGGCAGTAATGACATTCGGCTTGAAAAACGCAGGTGCTACTTATCAATGTGCCATGGACTTGATTTTTCATGATCTAATCGGCCATATTGTTGAGATATACATCGATGACGTGGTAGTGAAATCCAAAGATGATTGGCAGCATTTGGCCGATTTGGAAAGGGTGTTCCAGAACACAAGGGCTCATGGGCTGAAAATGAACCCCTTGAAGTGTGCATTCGGTGTGACGGCGGGCCAGTTCCTTGGCTTTATGGTTCATCAGAGGGGTATCGAAGTTAACCAGACAAGGGTCAAGGCCATAGTAAATACAAAGCCGCCGACATGCAAGAATGAGTTACAGAAGCTGATCGGTAATATTAATTATCTAAGACGATTTATTTCAAATCTGTCTGGTAGAATTCAGGCCTTTACGCCATTATTAAAATTGAAGGATAATGAGAATTTCATATGGGGAACCGATCAGCAAAAGGCTTTTGATGACATAAAGCAGTACTTAGCATCACTACTGGTCCTGGCTGCACCGCAGAAGGGGATTCCGTTCAAGCTGTACATATCGGCTGAAAACGAGACCATCGGGGCTGTGTTGGCACAGGAAGTCTATGGCAAAGAACGAGTGATATTTTATTTAAGCCGACGACTTTTGGATGCTGAAACCAGGTATCCTTCAGTAGAGAAGTTATGTTTGTCATTATATTTTGCTTGCACAAAATTGAGGCACTATGTGTTGGCGTCAACCTGCATAGTAGTATGTAGAACGGACATCATTAAATATATGCTATCTGCTCCGGTTCTAAGAGGGCGACTTGGGAAATGGGCTTACGCTCTGTCCGAGTTCGACCTGCAATTTGAATCGGCTAAAGCCATCAAAGGACAAGCAATAGCCGATTTCATAACAGGACATGACACCATGGCAGGAATGGTTGATGTGGCTCCATGGCAACTGTATTTTGATGGGTCAGTTTGTCAGGAAGGGAGCGGGATAGGCATTGTGTTGATTTCGCCAAAAGGACATAACATAGAGTTTGCATACCGGCTTAATGGCCGATGCTCTAACAATCAAGCCGAATATGAAGCGGTGCTCAAGGGGTTACAGCTGCTAGAAAGTATCGGAGTGAGTAACGTAGAATCATATGGTGATTCACTACTGGTAGTACAGCAAATTAAAGGGGAATTTAAATGCAACGATGAGATTCTGTCAAAGTATTTAGAGCATTGCCTTGATATTATCGGCACTTTCACGTCGTTCTGTATCAACCATGTACCCAGGGAAATGAATGGCAAAGCCAATATGTTGGCTTAGGGGGCTTCAGGCTACAAGGAGTACAGCCGATATGAAACATTCGACTTGATTGACAAAACGGTATTGTGTATTGATAATACCGATTGGAGAACAGAGATAAAAGCTTACTTAATGGATCCATCCAGGCCCGTTGTACGAAAAATTCGGCAGCAAGCATTGAAGTATGTTGTGCTGGAAGGGGAGTTATACTATCGGACAATGGAAGGATTGTTGTTGAGATGTATAGGCGAAGAGGAAGAAAAGGTGGCTATGGGCGAAGTTCACGAAGGGATTTGCGGGGCACATCAATCGGCTTATAAAATGAAATGGATCCTAAGGCGAACTGGGTATTTCTGGCCGACGATGTTAGAAGATTGTTTTAAGTATTATAAAGGGTGTCAAAGTTGTCAGAAGTTTGGAAATGTACAACTTGTGCTAGCATCGGCTTTACACCCGATTATTAAACCATGGCCATTCAGAGGATGGGGAATAGACGTAATCGGCCAAATATTCCCAGCATCAAGCAAAGGTCACAAGTTCATCCTTGCAGCCACAGACTATTTCTCGAAATGGGTAGAAGCCGTTCCACTCAAAAAAGTCACCAGTGTAGAAGCTATCGGCTTTGTCAATGAACACATCATCCATCGATTCGGTATCCCACAGACAATCACAACCGATCAAGGAACTGTGTTCATGTCTAACGAGTTTAGAATTTTCGCAGAAAGTTTGGGCATCAAGTTGCTTAACTCGTCACCCTATTATGCTCAAGCCAATGGACAAGCCGAGTCATCTAACAAAACATTGATTAAGTTGATCAAGAGGAAAATAGATGAGAAGCCGAGAAATTGGCACACTACATTGTCGGAATCTCTGTGGGCATATCGGCTAGCACACCATGGAGCAACTAAGGTATCACCGTACCAATTGGTATACGGTCAAGAAGCCGTACTGCCCATGGAGATAAATATAAACTCGATGAGAATTGCAAGACAAAATAATTTATCAGCCGACGAATACAAAGATTTGATGTTATACAATTTAGATGACCTGGCGGAATTGAGACTAATTACATTGGATCGGCTCGAAAAAAACAAGAGGAGAGTGGCAAGAGCGTATAACAAAAAAGTTGTGCCCAAATCATTTAGTGAAGCCGATTTAGTTTGGAAAACAATACTACCAGTCGGATCAAAAGACAATCGATTTGGTAAATGGTCACCTACCTGGGAAGGACCGTATAAAATAAATCGGCTAGTTGGCGGGAACGCGTATATACTCGAAACGCTTGAAGGAACTGTGTTGCCAAAAGCAATCAATGGGAAATATTTGAAGAAGTACTATCCTAGCGTTTGGATCGGTGCATAATTGAAATACAACATGAAGAATTCAGAAATAAATCGGTTAAACAGCCGATTAAAGCAAGATAAATATAATCGTTTAAACAACCGATTAAACGTATTACAAAAGTATGACAAGCATTGTTCAAAGACAACATCGGCTTTATATCCTGCACCACAGGATCCTAGCACCAGTCCGAAGCGGCGTTGCGGCGACCTTGGCCAATGTTTCCGTGATGCCATAGATAAGATCTTCGTCGGCCTTGGCATTCCCAGGCACTGGAACAACCTTGGCCAATTGATCCTTGACCCTTGCGACAGCTTGACCGACATTGTTTTTCTGGTCCTTCAAAGATTGGGCCATCGCGTTGGTGGTATCAAGGGTGTCAGCCAGCTGTTGGTTCACCTTGGCCAACTCCTCTTCAAGCTGCTTTTTGGTCGATTCTAGCTTTTGAATGGAAGTTTTGGCAGCTACAAATGACGCCGCGGTTTCGTCGTACTTCTTTTTCTCATTTTTCGCTTCAGCAATCAACTTGTTCAAAAGGTGTTGGTCTGCCTCTTGGGTCCAGCGCTGAGCTATTCTGGCGTTGGCCGCGTCGACTTCCGCTTTCTTCTCGTCTAAATGACACACATTTAGAAGTGCGCTCATGGCTGCAGTAGGAAGGTCGGCTTCGACGGCGGCCATTGCATCGCGGATAGGCTGGCAGTTGGCTAGAATAGAAGCTTCTGGTTGAGTTATCTCAAAGAACAACCGATTTAATTTTTCTTGCATATTGGGGGCTGACTTGACCACTGAAGCCGATGCCTTCATTGACACGTCTAGGATTCTTCGGATGTCTTCAGGGTAGCTGTCTGTTGCCATCACCTTCGAATCAACGAGCTCGTCTAGAGTAAAGCCGAGGAGATCGGATAAATCGCCCGGTGCGGCTTCAGACGTTGGAGGAGCCAACGGAACGGGCGCGGGAGAAGTCGTTTGAGGCAAGGACTCAGTAGGAGGCTGTGCTGGAGGTGAAGGTGCTGGGATATCGGTAGTAGATGTGCCTTGCAGGTCGGTCAAAATGCCAGCCACAAGAACCGATGCTGTTGGCTGAAAAATACAAGACAAAAGTTAGTATTATGAGATTAAGTATTCTTTGGGCACACGAGAATACTTTACCTCCGCGAAGTCGATGCATTGGGGGAGCTCTCAGCGCTCTGTTCTGTAAGTTTTTGCCGATGAGCTGGAGCCTTTGTCGACTTGGGTTTTTCTGCAAAAATTAGATCACGTCAACAGCAGCAGGAGTAAATTACAGGCTCAATACTTGCGATTATCAGCTCAAAAATGCTTACATGAGGGGCAGCCTTTTTCAAGCTCTGACAAAGATGGGCTCTGAATACGGAGGTTGCCGGAGGAATAACCGGTCAAACCAGTCGTTTGATGCGGCCTCTTTGCTTTAGGCCCACTAGCCGATGGATCGGGAACGGTCTTATTGCCAGCTGCAGCATCTTGAAAAAGCAAAAGACTAAGAGGTTAGAAACTAAGACCAAAGAAGCTGATATCGAGTATAAAGATCTTAAGAAAATAGGCCGATACCTCTACAGCTAAGATGAGTTAGTATAACCCGATGAGCTGGAAGAATCCGAACTATCCTCGCTCGAGCTGCTGCTGCTAGACGAGACTACCGTCGGCTCATGAAAATCCGGTAAGAATCTTTCTATAACAGCCGACGGAGGTCGATCCAGGTAAAGTGCTTCTGATATTGGTGCCCACCAAGCAGAAAATTGGCCGGCTCGACGGGAATTCAGAAAGAAATGCGAAAGACTGAGAATTTGAAATTCATTGGACATTTCTGAAACTATCCCAGCTGCCGTTGCATTCGTCACTCGCTGCCTGGGCTGAAGGCGATTTAGGATTAGCAATGAAGGTACTACCTGGCCGAAACCCAGCTGACGGGCATACACGGAGGGATGATAGAACTCGTACGACGGCTGAAAAGTCCTGTTACAGGAGTTCAAGTCGACGTGAAGAATGCAAGGAGAGATAAAGATCCGATATAACTCTAAGGTCGATGCTGGCATCAAGGAGCTATCGGCATCCAGATGGAGGAATGAGGGCCATTGGAAATCAGCCTCATTGCTCTAGGGAAAGAAGTCCTGCTGACCGAAGGTTGTATTGTCCAAATATAGAAAAAATGATAAATACTTCTTAAAGTTGGCTGGGGGTAATCCTGGTGTCACCACTGGAACACATTACGAGTCTTTCTCCGTGCGATCAGCTGGCTCTGAACTGAGGAGTAGTGCCTTCAGGATAGTCTTCGCGAAGAAAGGCCGTGTCACCCAGAGACTCTGAAATTAGTGATCGGCTAAAAATACTGTAGAGCCATAACTGAATGAACCATAATGGGCCGCCTATGTTGTTAACAACAAACTGCGCAAACCCGGAGAAAAGCCGACTTCTAATAACGTGCATCATGTGGTAAACGGCTCCGAGAAGTATCTTTCCAAGTGCAAGCCGACGGCCATCTACCAGCTGCTCTGCCACCAATTGATAAACTTGGGTTGGACCTAGACAAGCTCCACAGAATACAAACCGATCCAGCCACAGGTTTAGAAAAGCTACATGTTCTTCATCCGAAACTAGGCCGTTCACTTTATTGTTATGCTGAATATATTTTGACTAGCCTTCACCTTTCGATCGGATTAGCTTGAACCTTGGCTTGCCGTTAAAAGCCGATATTTGGTCTCCATCTGGCCTAAGGCAACATAGCTCAGCTACGTCTAGGAGGGTTGGGCCGATGGGGCCAGTCCGGAAAAGAAAAGCGTTGAAAGTATCTGTAACGTCCCGAATTTGGCCTAATTTTAAATTTTGGAGTTTTTAAAATTTTTATGAATTAATCAACCCTTATTTGCAGTTAATTTCATTTAATTGAATTTATCTGAATTTTTGGGGAATTATTGGATTTAATTAACATTTATTTAAAATATCCTTCTCTTGATTAATTAATATCAGAAAAAGTATTTATCAAAAATAAATAAAAATATTTTATTTAAGCTCTAAATACCATGAAATATTTTCTAGAATTTTTCGGTATTTTTAGTGCCTTAAATAATTGCTTAATTTCGTCTTTATTTTTATTCAAAAACCAGGAAAATCCTTTAGCTCTGTGGTTGGGTAGGCCCAACATCGTGCTTTCATGAGGAAACCCTAATCGCTGTCGAATCTGGACCGTCCGATCTTGATCGAGCAGTGGCGTGACCGGACGACCTCGGAGTGGGCGATCGTTCACCGCCGCCGATTAGGTCAGAAAGATCGTGTCGAGGATTTTTGGCGCTTGAGGCATGTCCGGCGAGTGAAGTACATCCCCGTGCTCAGCACTCCCTTCCGCTCATTTCCCCCTCTCTCTCACGCTCAGCCATCCACCATAGCACGCGCAATAGCTCGCCGTAGTAGCCGCTCTATTCCGCCTCGGTTCTTCATCGTTTTGCGCGCCGTCGCCGTGCCCGTCGCAACCGAGACCTTCTCCGAAGTTCCTCGCGTCACGCCAAGATCCGCTGGGTTACCTCTTCCGACCGGAGAGGTTTCGAACGCCGTCGACCACGCCGTCTTCTCCAAGTTCGGTGACCAGCGCCGCCGCTTCTTCTTCGACTCCTCGCGAGCAACCACAGCCGCCAGATCGTCATCCACCGCTCGAGGTGAGGCCACGTAGGCTTATTAACAGTGTATCGCTCGGGTAGACTTTGCGCCGTCTGATTCGAATCCAACGGTCGGGAAATCGTGCATGCGTGGCTTGATGCTTCCTCGACGCGTGTCAGTCGCTAACATGTGAAATTTGGGTCTTTGTTCATGGGCCCGCTTGTCGGCGTGTGACCGGGTTTCTCGACGCCACCGAAGCGTCACCCGAGGGCCCACTCGTCAGTGACTGAAGGCGACGTGGTTAACTTCGGTGTTGACACGTGTCACGCTGATGAATTTAATCCGGATTTTCAGTAGGAAAATAAATAGAGAAAATCGGTTATATATTAATTTGAATTTCAGCAAACTTAAAAACGCCATAACTTTTGCATTTTAACTCGGATTTGGGTGATTCCAGTGCCCAAAAATTTGTAAAAATGTAAGCTATTTAATGGTGATTTTTATTTTATTTTGGTAATGGTCTTGCTGTCTGTATTGAGTGTTTATTGTATGTTTGCTTGTGCGCGCTAGACTCCTAGTTGCCGGAATTCACCGAAAGGGAATTTGAAGACCCATCGCAGACCTCGGACCAGAACCAACTGCTGTTTGAAGGCAAGTCATGCTTTGACCATGTTGCCCCTAGAGTTCAAATATATTTTGATTTAATTATTGCTTGCTATCTTAAGTAAAAAAATGATGTTGCTTATATGGGAATGGTAGCTAAAATACCTTTCTGCTTATGACACCTTGTTAATACTTTTGTATACCCTGAACACCTTGTCACCCTAGAATGCTAAATTATGTTGGATACTAAATTAATGCCAACACGGGAGGCTAGACCGTGATTAGTCGCTTAGCCTGCTCTTATGTGCTGAATGTCTTTTAAATAGCACATTAATACTGACTAAACAATTATGGAACGCATTTTTGAAAAGTGTGATTATGCGATGAGATGGAATTGGGATAGTAACCTGTGTGGTGCTATTCGTGAAATAATGTGGGAAATGGCATGTGTTGCTTAAATACAAAGTGGGGTGGGACATGATTTGGACCGGGGCAAGTGGCGAGGAGGCTTCGTGCCAGGTGGGCCTGTGTGGCATCGGGATGTATTGAGTTTGTGAAGGATGCGTGCCAAGTTGTGTAAATCGGAAGTCTTGCCCGGGACAATTAAGGACTTAACCTTGCGAGCCTTTGAACTGAGTTCCGTGTACAACCACTTGTCCGGTATGGGACGGACCTAGTTTAGTAGGTTTCTAACCTCTTTCCTTTGGAACCTCTGGGTGACGGTGCACACCTGTGCAACTGTAGGGGAAGCGTACCTGTGCTGCGGCTTGGTACCCATTCAACGGTACTTGCCCTGTCTAAACTTCGGCTCTGAGTGAGGGGAGTGTTAGAAGGGAAGTATCGGAGGGGTTCATCGGTTAAACGTTAGTCTCTGAAGGACTTTGTTGCAATCAATCGCCTGTGTGGTGAACGACTGTATCCTGTGGGTAAAGTGTACAGCCTCTGCAGAGTGTGTGTGTTGAATCTATTCGAATAGCCGTGTTCGCGGCATTGGACATTGCTCGGTGATTACAGTCAAGGGTTAGATTTTGAAAATAAAAGATGTGCATTGGGTGGCTGTGTGCCAAAAAACTGATGAATGAAATTAGGGCTGTGTGCCAAATCCTTGAAAAGAATTGAGAAATTAAATATTATTAATACTGGTATTTAATGCTTTTAATATAATAGGATTACCTGTTTAAAAGAATTGCTGCTTTATGCAAAATAACCAAATAAGCCCATCCTGGACTAAGCCATGCATGTAGTAATAGAACTGCATTGTGCATGACTTGTTGAGTATGTTGTATACTCACCCTTGCATCGACAAAAACCTCAGAAGAAGAAGCCGTGCCAGCTTGGAATGAAGAGTTCATCGAAGGCCAAAAGGACTAAGGGGTTGAGCTGCACTCAGTAGCCTGTGGTTATGGAGGGTTCATTGCTTTACTTTTGCTTCCGCTGATAAACTTGTGCTACTCTGATATTTATCGCCCTGCGTGGCGAAGTATTGTAAGGCGACCATAAGGTCATGTAACTCGATTATATTATGCTTGAAGTACTTTATTACTTATTTCCGCTGTGTATGATTGTGGTACTTCAACCTGTTTATCCTGTGTGTACTAGCGTGATCCTGGACTAGTACGGAATACACAGAGTGTCCGAATCCGTGGATTCGGGGCACGACAGGGATGGTATAAGAGCCATACTGACTGTAGGACTTAACCCTAGTTAGACTGGCCGTTTTAGAAAGAATAAAAGCTAATTTCTAAAGACTAAAAATTTGACAAGAATAATCAATGAAATCTCGACTCATCTTTTCTTCTTTACTTTATACCTCTGCTGAGTTTACTGTTACTTTTGTGTTCTTTTAAAAATTTTAGCACTAACGCGTTGCTTTGGCAGATGCGGATGGTTCACTCTTTTGGAGAGCGTCACGGTGGCTACGCTGCTGAGCTCTGGAGGATGCTCCAGGTGCTGGGAGGCTTCGACCATCCCTTCTACCGGTCCCGCACTTGGATCGTCAACGGGATTGCTCGTGGATGGGAGACCACCCTCACCCTGTACGCGCGGGAGCACGCTCGTGCTAGTCGTCCACATCGCCTCGCGGTGAAGCAGGCTAGTTACGAGGCGGGCATACAGGAGTGTGCCCGGGTTGCGCTGCGCCGGATTAGCTGGGACCACGGCTTCGAGTTATGGGATACCGCCTTCCGTGTGCACCCGCACGCAGGTGGACCCCTGCAGGCTCGTTCGGAGCTAGAGGACGACGTCGCCGTCGTGCACCTGGGCAGGTTTGCTGCGGCACAGGAGGAGGTCATGGACGCCACGACTTCGGTGCTTCAGGTAGTGTACCGCGTTCTGGAGGAGACCGAGGAGGCCATGCGGGAGACCCGCATGCACGCCGTTCAGCGGATCGCTGAGCTGGAGGAGGCTCTCTACGGCCACGGAGAGCCAGACACCGTCATGGAGCTCGACGACGACGATGAGGAGCCGGAGGAGCCAGCGCCAGCGTCGGAGGACCAGCAGCCGGTGGTGCCCCCAGCAGCACCAGTGGGAGGGCATGGGGACCAGTTTGCCCCGATGCCAGCTCACCCGCCGGTTTACGTGATCGGCGAGCCAGAGCCGGGTTGGCTGGAGGAGTGATTTCTTCTGTGTCACAGTGATCAGCTTTTTGCGTTGGGACTCAGTTGTTTTGAGTCGTGTCTTTAAATTCAAACTTAGCTATGCGATGTGATGTAATGAACAATTTGATGTGATGTGGTGACTATTGTGTGGTTGCATAGTCTCTAGACTATGTCGTAAACCATACCTAATTATTATTTGTGCTTGAATGTTTAATGGTTCTATTTAAGTTACACCTGTTTCCTCGTATAAGTTCCATGCTTGCCTATTCTTTTCCCCCTTATCTCTAAAACCCCCGAAGAATCAACAGATGGTGAACACTCGCAACAACGGAGCAGGAGGCAGTGCTTCACACCACGGAGGCAACAGACCATACACCACCCCGCAGAAAGACCGCCGATCGATATGCGAGAACTTAGGAGCGCCAAAGATGCAGACTCGCTTGATGTAGACGATGATGACCACAGTACAACAGATCAACACTCAGGCCCCCGCCAACAATCAAGCTGTGAACAACGGGCCACGTCCCTACTCAAGACTATCTGAATTTATGAGGACACGACCGCCCACTTTCTCGGGCAATGCCAGTCCATTAGAGGTAGACGACTGGTTAAGAACCATAGAAAGGAAATTGCACATCACCCAGTGTGAAGGAAACGAGAGGGTACTTTATGCCTCCCACCAACTTGAGGGAACCGCCGCTGAATGGTGGGAGAACTACTGCGCATCACAGGAGAACCCCCAAGAGATCGACTGGGAAGAGTTCACGATAGCTTTCCGTCAATACCACGTACCCGAGGGTATTATGGAGCTGAAAAAGGAAGAATTTAGGACCTTGAAGCAAGGAGGTCAGTCTGTGGCTGACTATTTGAACAAGTTCACTCAACTAGCACGCTACGCTCCAGACGACGTAGCCACAGATAAGGCCAAACAATCCCGCTTCATGAAGGGACTTAACACTGGCCTACAGGTGGGATTGATCACCCACACCTTTCTGGATTTTCAAGAGTTAGTGAACAAGGCGCTCATACTAGAGGACAAGCGCAAGGAACTAGATGATAACCGAAAACGCCGCATGGCACAACAGGGAGGACGCCATGGCCAGCAGAAATCAAGAATGATACCTCAGCAGTTCCCCAGATTTCAGCCAGGAAACATTGCCAGGACACCGCCACCAATGCCAAGACCAGCCGGACAAACCCCTCAGACCCCAGTCAGGATTGCTAACCAAAGTGGAGGAAATCAGCAGATGTCAAGGAGATGCTGCTACAACTGCAATGAGATGGGGCACTTCGCCAATGCGTGCCCAAAGAAAGGAGGCATGACGCCAGTACGCTTCAATTTAGGGAACACCCCAGCCAAGACCCCTGTCCAAGGAGGAAGTAGAGGACCTGCTCAAGCTGGAGCTACACCGCAGGCATTCACTCGAGGCAGGATCAATCACATTTCCGCAGACGAAGTTCAAAACGCAACGGACGTCGTGCTCGGTAAGTTCCTAGTCAACTTAGTGCCAGCTATAGTATTATTTGATTCAGGAGCTTCACATTCGTTCGTTTCTCGAGATTTTTCTGTGACAAATGATCTGGGTATTGTTAACCTTAAAAGTACACTCCTAGTTCAATCCCCTGGATCAGAACTCCGTTCTAAGGTCGGATGTTCTGGGGTTAAGCTACTAATAAAAGGAGTAGAGTTCCTAGCGAACCTTATTATACTAGATACCCAAACCCTGGATGTTATCCTGGGAATGGATTGGTTGACCAAACATAAGGCTGTATTAGACTGTGGACGAAGAGTCGTGTCGATCGAGAGCCTCGAGGGTAGAAAAGTGGAATTCCAAGCAAAGGCAGTTCGAGGAGGGCAGATGTTGGTAAACCATTTGGAAACTGTCGATATAGAAGATGTGCCAGTGGTCAGTGAATACCCCGATGTTTTTCCCGAGGAATTACCAGGAATGCCACCAGACAAAGACATCGAGTTTGTAATTGATCTAGTACCAGGGACCGCACCAATAGCAAAGAGACCTTATCGGATATCTACCGAAGAGTTGGTAGAAATGAAAAAGCAAATTGAGGAGTTGTTGGAAAAAGGATTCATCAGACCGAGCTCGTCACCATGGGGAGCATCGGTTCTGTTCGTTAAGAAGAAGGATGGGAGTTTTCGGATGTGTGTAGATTATCGTGCGCTCAACGAAGTGACGATAAAGAATAAATATCAGTTACCTCGGATAGATGATCTTTTCGACCAATTAAGAGGAGCAGGACTATTCTCCAAGATTGACCTTAGGTCAGGATACCACCAGTTGAAAATCAAGACCGAGGACATACCCAAGACTGCATTTTCTTCAAGATATGGACACTATGAGTTCACCGTTATGTCATTTGGATTGACAAATGCGCCAGCATACTTTATGAACCTAATGAATAAAGTATTTATGGAATACTTAGATAAATTTGTGGTCGTATTCATAGATGATATTCTGGTTTATTCACGGACGGATGAAGAGCACGCACAACATTTGAGATTAGTGCTGGAGAAACTAAGAGAGCAACAGTTGTATGCGAAGTTCAGTAAGTGCGATTTCTGGAAGAGTATGGTAGATTTCCTAGGGCATGTAATGACCGCGGAGGGAATTACAGTGGATCCAAGCAAGGTGGGGACAGTGTTGCATTGGGAATCGCCAAAGATGGTTACGCAGGTTCGGAGTTTTCTTGGAATGGCTGGTTATTACCGTCGGTTTATAGAAGGATTTTCCACAATTGCAAGACCAATTACGCAATTGCTCAAGAAAGAGAAGAAATTCGTTTGGACACCAGACTGTGAGACGAGTTTTCAAGAGTTAAAGAAAAGATTGACATCAGCGCCCGTATTGGTTCAACCAGATGTACACCAGAGCTTCGATATCTACTGCGATGCATCACGCCAAGGACTCGGATGCGTGTTGATGCAGAATGAGAAGGTAGTAGCCTATGCATCGAGGCAATTGAGGCTGCATGAAAGGAATTACCCAACGCACGATCTAGAATTAGCAGCTGTAGTGCATGCCCTGAAGATATGGCGTCACTATCTTATCGGCAACAGATGTGAGGTGTATACGGACCATAAGAGCCTTAAATACATTTTCACCCAAGCTGATCTGAACATGAGACAACGGAGATGGTTAGAGCTGATTAAGGATTACAACATGGGTATCCATTATCATCCCGGCAAGGCAAATGTAGTGGCTGATGCCTTGAGTTGGAAGAATCATAGCCTGAATACGATGGAAGGAGAAAGCCAGGAAGAGTTGAGCAAGGATCTCCGAAGATTGAAATTGGAAGTTGTTCCGGAAGGATTCGTAGCCGCCTTAGAAGTAAAGCCTATCTTGGAAGACCAGATTAGGGAAGGTCGGAAGGGCGATGAGAAGATCAAGCGAATCAAAGCCAAGATGGAGGAAGGACAAGCGAAAGACTTTAAGCTGGACGAGCACGACACATTGTGGATGAAAGAGCGCATCTGTGTACCTAATAAGAAGGAGCTCAAGCAGTTAATACTGGAGGAAGCTCATGACTCAAAGTATTCGATTCACCCGGGAAGTGCAAAAATGTATCAAGATTTGAAAGAGAGGTTCTGGTGGCCGAATATGAAGAGAGAGGTCGCCAAACATGTGGCATTATGTGACGTATGCCAGCGAGTCAAGGCTATGCATCAGAGGCCAGCAGGGCTGCTGCAACCATTAAAAATACCAGAGTGGAAATGGGAAGAAATCGAAATGGATTTCATTACCGGATTGCCAAGGACGCAGGGAGGTTATGACTCCATATGGGTCATAGTGGATCGCCTGACAAAGGTCGCACATTTCATACCAGTGAAGACCACCTACTCAGGAGATAAGTTGGCAGAGCTATACATGGCAAAAATCGTATGCTTACATGGAGTACCAAAGAAGATAGTATCGGACAGAGGTACCCAGTTTACCTCAAGATTTTGGGATAAACTGCATACAAGAATGGGCACCCGCTTAAACTTCAAATCTGACATATCACCCATGAGCGGATGGGCGATCGAAAGAGTCAACCAGATATTGGAAGATATGCTAAGAGCCTGTGCGTTGGCATATACATCAACTTGGGATAAATGTTTGCCCTATGCTGAGTTTAGTTACAACAATAGCTACCAGGCTAGTCTTCAGATGTCACCATTCGAAGCATTGTATGGTCGACCCTGTAGGACACCGTTAAATTGGAATGAGACCGGGGAGCGTCGTGTCTTCGGACCAGACATACTTCAAGAAGCCGAAGAGCAAATAGCATTGATCAGAGAAAGGTTGAAAATCGCGCAGTCAAGATAGAAGAGTTATGCGGACAACCGCCGCAGGGAATTGAGTTTTGAACCTGAAGATTATGTGTACCTCAGAGTTACGCCTCTTAAGGGAGTCCAGAGGTTTCACAAAAAGGGTAAACTTGCGCCAAGATATGTAGGACCATTTAAGATCATCAGCCGTAAGGGCGAAGTCGCCTATCAACTGGAGTTACCACCGTCGTTAGACGGCGTACACAATGTCTTTCATGTATCGCAACTCAAGAAGTGTCTCCGAGTGCCTGAGGAGCAGACGTCATTAGAAAAAGTGGAACTGCAGGAAGACTTGACTTACAAAGAACAACCAATGAAAATTCTGGATACAGTGGATCGGAAAACAAGAAGCAAAACAACCCGTTTTTGCAGAGTTCAATGGAGCAATCACACTGAAAGTGAAGCCACCTGGGAACGAGAGGAAGATCTGAAAAAGGAATTCCCAAACCTATTCTCTAGTTAAGCCTCGAATCTCGGGGACGAGATTCTGTTAAGGGGGTAGGTTTGTAACATCCCGAATTTGGCCTAATTTTAAATTTTGGAGTTTTTAAAATTTTTATGAATTAATCAACCCTTATTTGCATTTAATTTCATTTAATTGAATTTATCTGAATTTTTGGGGAATTATTGGATTTAATTAACATTTATTTAAAATATCCTTCTCTTGATTAATTAATATCAGAAAAAGTATTTATCAAAAATAAATAAAAATATTTTATTTAAGCTCTAAATACCATGAAATATTTTCTAGAATTTTTCTAGAATTTTTTGGGTATTTTTAGTGCCTTAAATAATTGCTTTGAATTTCTATCTTTATTTTTATTCAAAAACCGAAAATCCTTTAGCTACGTTGTTGGGTAGGCCCAACATTGTGCTTTCATGAGGAAACCCTAATCGCCGCCGAATCTGGACCGTCCGATCTTGATCGAGCAGTCGACGTGACGAGACGACCTCGGGAGTGGGCGATTGCTGCATGCCGCCGCGTTGGGTCTGCGAAGATCGTGTCGAGGATTTTGCGTGCGCCGAGGTATGTCCGAGGCAGTGAAGTACATACCGTGCTCAAGACTCCTTCCGCTCATTTCCCCTCTCTCTCACGCGACCATCCACCACAGCACGCGCAATATCTCGCCGTAGTAGCCGCTCTATTCTGCCTCGGTTCTTCATCGTTTGCGCTGCCGTCCGCCGTTCCCCGTCGCAACCGAGACCTTCTCCGAGTTCCTCGTGTCACGCCGCATCCGCTGGGTTACCTCTTCCGACCGGAGAGGCTCGAAAATGCCGTCGACCGCGTCGTCTTCTCCAAGTCCGGTGACCAGCGCCGCCGCTTCTTCTTCGACTCCTCGCGAGCAACCACAGCCGCCAGATCGTCATCCAACGCTCGAGGTGAGGCCACGTAGGCTTATTAACAGTGTATCGCTCGGGTAGACTTTGCGCCGTCTGATTCGAATCCAACGGTCGGGAAATCGTGCATGCGTGGCTTGATGCTTCCTCGACGCGTGTCGATCGCCGACATGTAAATTGGCGTATTCATGGGCCCGCTTGTCGCTGTGTGACCCGGGTTTCTTCGACGCCACCGACGTCACCCGAGGGCCCACTCGTCAGTGACCGAAGGTGACGTGGTTAACTCCGGTGTTGACACATGTCACGCCGAGGAATTTAATCCGGATTTTCAGTAGGAAAATAAATAGAGAAAATCGGTTATATATTAATTTGAATTTCAGCAAACTTAAAAACGCCATAACTTTTGCATTTTAACTCAGATTTGGGTGATTCCAGTGCCCAAAAAATTGTAAAAAAGTAAGCTATTTAATGGTGATTTTTTTTATTTTGGTAATGGTCTTGCTGTCTGTATTGAGTGTTTATTGTATGTTTGCTTGTGCGGCGCTAGACTCAGGAGTTCTTGAATTAGCCGAAAGGAATTTGAAGACCCATCGCAGACCTCGGACCAGAACCAACTGCTGTTTGAAGGCAAGTCATGCTTTGACCATGTTGCCCCTAGAGTTCAAATATATTTTGATTTAATTATTGCATGCTATGTTAAGTAAAAAAATGATGTTGCTTATATGGGAATGGTAGCTAAAATACCTATCTGTTTATGACACCTTGTTAATACTTTTGTATACCCTGAACACCTTGTCACCCTAGAATACTAAATTATGTTGGATACTAAATTAATGCCAACACGGGAGGCTAGACCGTGATTAGTCGCTTAGCCTGCTCTTATGCGCTGAATGTCTTTTAAATAGCACATTAATACTGACTAAACAATTATGGAACACATTTTTGAAAAGTGCGATTATGCCATGAGATGGAATTGGGATAGTAACTTTGTGTGGTGCTATTAAGTGAAATAATGTGGGAAATGGCATGTGTTGCTTAAATACAAAATGGGGTGGGACATGATTTGGATAGGGGCAAGTGGCGAGGAGGCTTCGTGCGAGTGGGCCTGTGGCATCGGGATGTATTGAGTTTGTGAAGGCTGCGTTCCAAGTTGTGTAAATCGGAAGTCTTGCCCGGGACAATTAAGGACTTAACCTTGCGAGCCTTTGAACTGAGTTCCGTGTACAACCACTTGTCCGGTATGGGACGGACCTAGTTTAGTAGGTTTCTAACCTCTTTCCTTTGAAACCTCGGGTGACGGTGCACACTGCAATCAGAGGAAGCGTACTGTCTTTGCGGCTTGGTACCCATTCAACGGTACTTGCCCTGTCTAAACTTCGGCTCTGAGTGAGGGGAGTGTTAGAAGGGAAGTATCGGAGGGGTTCATCGGTTAAACGTTAGTCTCTGAAGGACTTTGTTGCAATCAATCGCCTGTGTGGTGAACGACTGTATCCTGTGGGTAAAGTGTACAGCCTCTCCCATTCAGATCTCTTTTGGGCCGATACTCTTATATACCAAGCTCTCCATCCTTTGAGAGCTGTCGGCCAGGCTCTAAAACTCTTTCCCCATTTTGTTATGTTGTAACCTTGAGCCGATAAGGGGAGCCTTGGGATTTCTTCATTAATTACTATGTCAGCAGTCAGATTTCCTACTGGCCCTAGGTAAAATTGGTCTTCGCTTTCTGGGATTGGAATCAATACCTTTGAGGAATCCATTCAGCCGATGAAGAAGGAGGAAAGCCTGGTTGCAGGTGCAGAGAAGTCGGGAGCAGAGAAGCCGATCGAAGAGTGAAAGCCGATTGGAAGCGGTCTGAGAGCTGGGAAGTGTGAAAATGACCATGGGGGACCCGCATATATATAGCACAGTAAAAAGTGAAAAGTGACGGGAAACGAATTCGAGGCGACGCATGTCATTAAACCGCACCGAGATTTTTACGGCGCAATTAGTACGGCAGTTACTGAAGCAGTTCTGATGGGTAAGGAATGCCGATGGATGAAGAAGCCGATAGATTTTTGAAAGATAACAAGTTATCTTCCAAAAATGGGGGGCATATGTTTGCACCAAATTTTGGAAATCTTGAAAAAGATCGGCAGAAACGCACAAGTTTGAGCAACATACGGAACACTGTTGGAAAGTTTGGATAAAATGCGGCAGGTTTGGAAACAGGAGTCCAATTAGCAAACTATAGCCGACTCAGACTACGTTGCCGTAACCAAACAGGACTCGGATCGGCTAGCGGGTATAAAAGGCACGCCAAGGCTGCTTGAAGAAGCACATCATCTAAAATCAACACATCTACTAGTTTTTGTTTTCTGTAGTTTTTAGCTTCTTAGCATTGTAATTCTCCTGTAAGTCGATATCGATCAAATAAAGTTGCGTATCGCCGATTGTTTGATCGTCATCGATTTCTTCAGGTTTGATTTGTTCTGTCTTATTGTGCATCGTTTTTTCAGAATCGATTTACCTTTTACCTTCGGATTAGTCTTAATCGACTGATCTAGTTACCCTTCTAATCGGCTTTCTGGCTGATTTCTGTTTTAGCCGATTCGTTTCTAGGTTCGACTTTGATTGAATTTCACAACTCTTTCCCTTATCGATTGCAAGGTCAAATCGATTGGCACGCTTCGCACTTGAACCCGGCGTTCATCCGGTGTGTTGCAGACCAGAAACCCTCTTCACGTTTTTTGGTGACAACAATATAATTCGCAACCAGAAAGAACCCAAGAAACGTACCAAAAACATTGGATTTACTACCACCGAACCATAAAGCCACGGTGATTCACTACCTTTTTTTTAGATAATGGATAAAATCCGGCCTCTGCAAATGCACATAGCCAAGTTCTTACAAATATCACTTTCGTGATCATAATTGAAAAAGCGACAAAGAGAACATAAAATTAAGAGCAAATTCTATAATTGCTTCGCCATCCGTTCTGGCAAAAAATCCAACGCCACAACCTCCGATTGCATGGCAAACCCCACAGATGATCTCCTCTTGTCGCCGACCGCAATATGGCCCAAAACCGCAGCCAGTATGTCCCTCTGAATGTAGCCTGCATAAAAGAATAATAATGTTTTTTCGCAAAGATTAGATCATTGCGAGTACACCAAATAGCCCATAAAATAGCAGCACTTCCCACAAAAATTAGTCTCTTCACATTCTTCTCCAGGCCACTTAACCAATGACCAATCATATGTGCCAAAGACTTCGGCAATGGTAAACCAGTAGCAACATGCACAATTCGCCAAATACTTTTGGAATGATGGCAATCAAAGAATAAATGTTGGATTGTTTCATTACAATTACAGAAACAACATTTTGGATTCCCATTCCAATTTCGTTTAGCAAGGTTATCCTTTGTTAAAATTATTCCTCGTCGTAAATACCAAAGGAAAATTTTAATCTTTAACGGAAGTTTCAACTTCCAAATGAATTTACCATTAAAAGGAATACTCTGGTTCATCAAATGAGCATACAGAGAATTGCCCATGTCTATGTAAACCCCAGTGGAAAGTGTCCGTGCCATCAGTAAGCTGACAATTCGATAATTTAGCAATTAGATTTATCCATGCTGTCAGTTTATCACCGACTAATGATCGCCGGAAAGAAATATTCGGTGGCATCTGAGTCATGACATTTGCCACAGTAATATTTTTATGATGGGCAATATGATACAAGCTTGGAAATTGAGCTTTAAGTGGTTCAGAATCAACCCAAATGTCCTCCCAAAATCTAGTTTGGGAACCATCACGAATCCGAAAAGATCCAATGGCCAAGAAATCCTCCTTGACTTTTAAAAGCCCTTTCCAAAACTGCGAGTCCCCAGACTTAATACGCACTTGGGACAAACATTTTGAACTTAAATATTTATTTTTAAGTAGGTTCTGCCAGAGCCCATCCTCGTTAATCAGTTTGAATAACCATTTACTTAAAAGACATTTATTTTTAGTGTGAAGGTCAATAATACCCAGCCCACCTTGATCTTTGGGACGACACAATATTTCCCACTTAGCAAGACGATATTTTCGTTTTTCGTGATTGCCTTGCCAAAAAAACCGAGACCGATAGAAATCCAACCTTTGAATAACACCCTTGGGAATTTCAAAGAAAGACATCATGAACATAGGAAGGCTACTTAACACAGAATTTATAAGCACAAGTCTACCCCCATAAGAGAGATGTTTGGCCTTCCACCGACTTAGTTTTTTGTTAAATCTATCTTCAATGACACCCCAATCCGCATTCAAGTTTATGATAGTGCATCGAATACCTAAGTATCTGAACGGTACGATCCAAGCCCTGACCAAACAAATTTCAAGATATGCTTGTTCATGATGTCCGCCTCCCAAAGCAAAAATCTCGCTTTTATGGAAATTAATTTTGAGACACGATAATTGCTCGAACACACAAAGTAATAGCTTCATGTTTTTAGCTTGGTCTATATCATGATCCATAAACAAAATAGTGTCATCAGCATACTGTAAAATTGATAAACCATCGTCAATAAGATGAGGAATAACACCTCGGATCTGACCATCCTCTTTCGACCTCTTAATCAATATAGCCAACACATCACCTACAATATTGAATAGGATAGGAGACAAGGATCCCCTGCCAGTAACCCTTTTCTAGTTTGGAAGTAATGTCCAATATCATCATTGACTTTAATCCCCACACTACCCCCAGTAATAAAGTGATCAACCCAGGAGCACCATCGATGACCAAATCCCTTCATTCGTAAGGTTTGCTGGAGGAAAGACCACTTGACTTTATCATAAGCTTTTTTAAAATCAAGTTTTAAAATCACCCCATTGAGTTTTTTAGATTGAAGTTCATGAATAGTTTCATGTAAAATCACAACACCTTCCATAATATTGCGCCCTGGCATGAAAGCTGTTTGTGATGGTTGTACAACTTTATTGGCCACTCCCATAATTCTATTAGTAGCCACTTTTGTGAAAATTTTAAAACTCACATTAAGCAAACATATAGGTCTATATTGTTGTATTTTGGTTGCCTCATTAATTTTTGGCAGAAGCGTAATGATTCCAAAGTTAAGACTGTACAGAGGTAGGTGCCCATGATAAAAATCATTGAACAACGCCATAAGATCCCCTCTTATAATATCCCAGAAAACTTGATAAAATTCAGCTGGGAATCCATCAGGACCAGGCGACTTATTGTGTTCCATTTGGAACACAGCTTCTCTAACCTCCTTTTCAGAAAAATGTGCAATAAGAGTATCATTTTCCTCATTTGTAAGCTGAGGTATATCATGATTATAATCCTCCACCAAACTAAAATTACTCTCTTCTGGCTGTCCAAACAAACCCTTGTAATAATTTGTAATATGAACTTTTAAATCAGCATCCCCAACGATGGTGCTGTCTTCATGATCTAATTTAAAGATACGCTGTTTTCTATGTTTACCATTAGCGACTAAATGGAAATACTGAGTGTTATCGTCACCTTCCAACAGATCTTTTGTTTTAGCTCTCTCATACCATTTAATTTCTTCTTCCCTCAACAATGTCACCAATCTCTCATTGAGATCATGTTTCAGATTTAATTCATGGGATGAAAGAACTCTATATTCAGCTTTCTTATCAAGCTCATCAATTATTGAAATAATCCTCTTTTTCGCTTTCTTGTTGTGACCAGCTGTGTGTTTGGCCCAACCTCTTAAAAATTGTCTAAGAGATCGAATCTTATTCTGCCATTTATCCATAGCAGTATCCCCTCTAGATTCAGATCACCATTTATCAGCAACCAATTCATAAAAGCCATCTCTAATTAACCAACCACGTTCAAATTTGAATAGTGATAGCTTGCTATTATGGAACGATGCTCCAGTATTCAATATCAATGGAGTATGATCCGAATGGCTCCTATCTCTAGCCTGTACCGTAGTGAGAGGAAATTTATTTTCCCACTCAGTAGAAACCAAAATTCTATCTAACTTCTCGAAAGTTGGGAAATCCCCACTACTCGCCCAAGTATATTGTCTACCAGACAATTGGATCTCTCTAAGGTCTAGAGATTGAATAACCATGTTAAAAAGATCAGGCCATTTCTTATTAAAATTATCCTTATTTTTATCTTCAGGACCACGCATAATATTAAAATCCCCACCAATAATATAAGGTAACGATTCTTTGCTACAAATGTTAGCTATTTCAGTTAGAAACATATCCTTATTCTCCTGTTGAGCAGGACCATAAACTGTTATTAACACCCATTTGAAACCATCACTTTTATTGCGAAGCGTGAACTTAATATAAAAGTCCCCTTCAACAATGGCACCAATATCAAACACCGTTAAGTCAGCCCCCAGAAGCATCCCTCCAGAACGGCCATGAGGTGGCATGCAATGCCAAATAAAATCTTTGCCACCACATAATTTTTTAGGGTCCTATCTGGGAAATGATCCCGACCCGTCTCCATTAATGCAATAAAATCAAGTTGTAATTCTTTAACCATATCGTCTAAATACCTATGTTTAGCCAAGTCTCCCAGACCTCTGCTATTCCAGAAAACGCCTTTCATTTGAGACTCAACTTAGATGGTGTTTTTGGTTTCCTATTAATCAATCCCTTCCTATCGAGGTTCCTTAAATTGGATTTTTTCCTACGAGCTATAGCTACCAACTCAGAACATATATGATCCAACCCCTCCTCAACCACCTCATGATTAAATTCATCATCAATGTGATCAACAGTAATATCTAAAATATCCTCTACCTCCTCATCCAAGTTAATTTTAGGAGAGGAAGGTTTTTTATTCTTATCTTTATTTTGATTAGAGACACGATGTCTATCAATTTCTATGTTTTTAATAGACGTAATAGCAGAAGAAATAGCGTTTTGATCACTACCCATAGAAACGCCTAATTTTGCAATTCTACAAGCAAGCTCAGAATCTGAAATGGAAGGGAAAGATGTGCAGTTACCTGGCACCAAAGAATTCTTTTTCTCCGCTATATGCATCGCTTTCTCGAGAATAGTTGAATCGCCCCTAGCAGCAAGCCGCAAGCTTGATCGACCAGATGACATAAGAGTATCAGAAGAAAGAAGCTCCATCTCACCCCAACCCTTGATATTATCCAGTAAACAGAGAGCCTTCACCATAGCCAGAGTTGCAATATTAGCCGGAATTTGATTCTGCTTACATAAAGCCTGAAGCATTCGGCGAGGCAGTTTTTGAAGCTTCATACTTCAAATGTCAGTTTGATCAATCACATTCTGCTTCTGGATATCACAAAACTGATCATCCATACTCTGGTTGACAACCAATTCATTATCAACCGAGTGGTTAGCAAACAATGACAACTCATTACCAGAAGCAAGTGGACGCCTTGCACACGCAGAAATCACTTCACATCCTTCTTTTTCCATCCCCTGCTCGGGTATCCCAAAACTACTTTTGTGTGCAAGCAATTCACTCTCACACCCCTCAGCTTGGTCATTGGAAACAGACTCCACCTCCTGATATATATCACCACCAGCATCAATATTTTTGTTTTGAAGATCACCCTGATTGTCCAAGCAAGAGAGTTCTCCACCAGCACAACCAGATTCACAGGCATCACCCAGCTGATCGGCAAACTGTGCATCTCCCTCCAGCCGGCCTGCACACACAGAAGTAGCATTCCCTGCAGCTTGGTCATTGGAAACAAACTCCACCTCCTGATATATATCACCACCAGCATCAATATTTTTGTTTTGAAGATCACCCTGATTGTCCAAGCAGGAGAACTCACCACCAGCACAACCAGATTCACAGGCATCATCCAGCTGAACAGCAAACTGTGCAGCTCCCTCCAACCGGCCTGCACACACAGGAGTAGCATTCCCTGCAGCACTCTTCAGCCGATGATCCGGAAGCACAGCAGCAAAGACTTTTCCATCATTCACCCACACATCCTCAGAAGCATTAGCATTAAAATTAGAAGAAATTATCAGATTAGACAAATCAGATTCAAGACCCTGGTTACTTGAGATATCCAACAGCAAACCAGAACCACCTCCTTCGGCATCCCCATCCCCAGACTGAGTATGAGACACCTCCAAATGCTGCTTCTCAACTTCCTCCAACCGGACCTCAAACCCTTCGGTTATATCCAAACCCCTTCCAGGCGCAACAACATCACCCACATCAATCTCAGCATGCTTCTGAATGCCATTATCCAGATTCTCAGAGAGCTTCCCTGACTCCCTAACCACAGCCAGAGCATTAGGATTTGAAGAAGACAAATTGTGCCTCCCAACCTCAACCAACCGACCAGCCAACAAAACATCATTCCCAGTACCAGCACCGACAACCGAATGGTCATCCCTTTCAAAAACAACCTGAGTGCTAATTTCATCCAGAAGCTTATCTACAGCAGAATCAATAGCCTCTTGCACTAACTGAAGTTCAGACACTGATGGAGCACCCGAGCAAGACCCTTTTTCCATCTGAACCGGACCTTGGTGCGTGTTATCCGACTCTGAGGTACCATCAATATTTTCCTTAGCAGCATCCTGCATATCATGATCTCTATCCTTATTTTGATTATCAGGATCATCAAGATCATCATCATCCTCAAACTCCTCCTGAACTCCACTGCTATCATTGACAACTTGATCAACCTTAAAGAATATTTCATATATACAGTCATCCACCACAATATCTGTGTCAGCCGGAATACATCACTACCTACACTGCAAGTATAAGCTACGCAAGAAATGGATGGAGCGAGGGAGGGAGCTTGCTCACTGAGTCCTGGATCTCGTCCTTGACAATGTAGAAGGGATCCTACGCGGGGGTCATCCTCTCAAGTCTCAACGCAGCGCGGTGCCCCAGCTCGAGGGAATCTCGGCCAGGAGCAGCCAAATCCGGCCGAGACTGGATGGGATCTAGCGCGCGAGGTAGATAGGGAGGGAAGTGACGGGTACCTCCTTCCTTCTCCACCGCTCGGTTTGGTGGCATTGATCGCCAAGCCAGCAAAGATGGGGAGGGAAACAGGAGAAGAAAGACTGGAACCGCTCTGTTGCACGCGGCCTGCATCAGTGAATGGGCCTTCAAGAAGCACAGCGGAAGAAGAGCGCGGCGTCGCAAGGGCATGGCTCTGACGGTGGAAGAAGAGACTCCATGGCGTGGAGAGCTCGACGGCACCGCAAGCGACCAGCGTGGGCGGCGCCCACGAGAGCGAGGAACGGGAGGACTGGATGGGGACGGAGAAAGCGAGGCAGCGCTGGATCGAAATAAGAGGGCTCTAGAAGCGACAGGGACAGCTGGAGGTCGAGGCCTTCGGTGGAGCGCATGCCATGACCGGCGACAGGAAATCGATGATGGACACGTGCGACACTGCGACAGCGTCGGCAAAAAGACGGAAGAACACGCCACGCAAGCAACCGATGCCGCCACGCCTCGACCAGCTAAAAATCAAGTCCGGAGGTGTGCGGGGAAGACTCGAACGCGGGTCTCGAGCGCCAGCGCGAGAGCTTCCACCGCTGCGCCGCAGGACCGTTTGTGTTTGAAAGGCGTGACTTAATACTTGAGCTTAAGTACCGGTTTAATCATGTGGGCGACGCGGCCGCGCCAGAAGTGAACAAGTCGCCCCGAAAGTGACGTGGATGCGCTGAGCGACCGAGAAAGCTTCCATCTTTAATATCTATATTATATTATATTATTATATTATTATCATAAAGATTGTATGTCAGCAAGCAGGGCACACAAACCGAGCTATGATAGAATTATGCAGCTCTGGTTTGTTCTGCTCTGCATCGCCAGTACTATTGCTTTGTCAGATGAGGAGAATGCCATGATCTGGCAGCTCCATTCCTCAGGTGTTCATAATGTTCAATTCTAATATGCAGTGGTTAAGGGTCTGTTTGGCAAGGATTTAGTTTCTCCAGATTTTGAGAATCTGCTGAAGCTAAAAATTTTAGCTTCACCAGATTCATGAAGCTGGAGCTGTGAGTACATAGAGTGTTTAGATGGATCATCTTATTTACATTTTAGACTAAAAATATAAACTTAACTCACTTTATTTTAGCCTATAAGTTTCAGATCTCTGGTGAAGTTGGAATCTGGAACTCTACCAAATATGCCCTAATTTTAGGAGGATTGTCGCTGCTCTTATTCCTGCTGTTTGGAAACTTGTTATTCCACCTAGAGTTCAATGCTTTTTACAGTTAGTTTATCACAATAAGATCCTCACCATTGAATACTTGTCAAAAAAAAAGATAGCATATATCAGATAGTAGCGCAGTCTTTAGCAATGAGATAGTCCATCATTTGTTTTTTTTTATTGTGTGGTTGCCAAGTGGTTTTGGTCAGGGATTCCTAAAATCGTGTGTAGACAAATTAGAGATGACTTTGAGTCGGTGTCAAGGTGTTGGAATAGTAAAAAAGCAAATATGATTCTGAATATGTCGTATTCAGCTGCCTTGTAGTGTCAGCGTCTGTGGAATGAAAGAAACAATATTTCTTTTGATCTTTTTATAGTACACTAAATTCAATATAGACCATTCATATATAATTTTCAATCTAATAGATTAGATTAGCTATTATTTATTTATACTTTCTCTAATAGTTGAATAGTAGAAATACCCTTAATAAATTAATGGCTACATCTGATGTCTTCTAACTCGCCATATACTACCAACAAAATACAATGTAAAATTTCTCTTGTTTTTAACACCGACAATGGTTTGGTTTGCAGGTTCTTTGGAGCAAACTGGAGGGAATGCTCAGGAAGTGGAGTGCTCTGCAAGCATACACTCAAGACGCTGATGGATCTTTGCATGTGTCAGCAGAACTCCACGGACAATGGGGCGCCGCAGCTGACATGGATACTACTGCCGAAGTGGAGCCCTAAAGATTTAAAATTTTTGAAATAACGAACAAGTCTTTTCACCGGTTATTTTGCAAAAAGAATCCCATAGTTCCAGCAAATTTGACAAGGACATCGGTTCTCTCAACCAGAATGATTTAAAAAACTTAAAAATCATAAACAGGTTGTTCCACCGGTTATTCCGCAAATTCGGTTTGCGAAAAACTCGGACTAAATTTTTTTCTGCCACGCAGCATCGCGCCCCTCTCTACCTAGCAGTTAACATGACCACAAGAAACCTGGTGTAAATTATGCATCCGTACAACCAGAACGAATGAAACATCAGTTTATATCGGTCTTCCGGGACCGGTATTGTCCTCCTTACACAGAACAAAGCAAACATCAATGGTATGAACTGCAGGACTGTGTACGAACACACACTAATGGCATGGACAAATTGTACACCTGAACGATGACTATTGTAAGTTGTCATTGAAATAACAAAAGACCACATCTACAAACAGTAAATTATCGGAAGATACACGAACTGATTAGAGCGAGCAACAGAGTGAAGACCTGCACACCTGCAGCCTGCAGTAATGATTGAGTTGCGCAAAGAAGACCGTATTAATCATGTTGTTTACATTTTAGACTAGAAATATAAACTTAATTCACTTTATTTTAGTCTATAAGTGTAACACCCCGGCACCCCGTGCCCTGAATGTTACACCCTCAAGAACCCAACCGCTAGCACAAGACATTAGAATAATTTAGCCAAGCTAGCTAACCTGCTTAGCTACTTACCAGAATTATTAGAAATTTCGGCAGCACCTCCCCTAAAACTAGGACATCCACTCAGCAGACAGAAGATAACATTTAATAACAATATCATAAGCAACTAAAGGTAACCAACCACGCACAAAAAAAACACAAACACAAATTATTTATTACAAGTCATGAACTCATTAAGATTACAAGCGATAAAACTAATATGAGACTATGGTGATAAGCCGTGATCGTGCTACTACTCCCATCCCAAAGATGCCGACTTCAGGTACCTACACATATGTGACAAAGAAGAGCGTGAGTCAAGACTCAACAAATACAACAAGTAGCAATAACCACAAAACAACACAACAATTAATGAATTTAAATCAATAACATGCTCATATCTCTTAAACCAGAGTAACAAGTACATAACCAAAGAAATCACCGTCAGTTACCTCATCCACTACCTTACTCATTTATTTCACATACCTCAATAGATAATATGGAAGGAGCCCATGACTCAACCTATTCGTAACCTGAAAATTTCCCTCAACTCAAGGATCCTATATTATCATTCATCATTAGTAGTATCATACAAGGCGGTAGACTTATTCGCAATCCACACAATATGCCACAACCAACACGTTGACCATCACTCCCTTTGCAATGATATGCAATGCAACTATGCTTGAATGCTCATATGCACCTTTCAAAGTCTACACCGGTATAGCTGAGTGCACACCCGTCGGCGTGCACCCTCTCATACCCAACCATCCCGTGGTGGGGCCTACTCTTACTGACTCGCTCCCATCCGTGGATGGGACTACGAGGTAGGACTTTTGTGTTCACTACGTGTGAACACAGAGGCCCGCATCGACATGGGTCACCTCTTCTTTTTATGAATGCATAAATGAAATTGACACAAATAATTTGCAACTACATTCATTTCTAACGCTTCATATAAACATAACTGAATATATGCATGACAACCAATTCCCATGTTCATAATTAAGTACAAGCGCTAAACTATCCTCACCTACCAACCTTACCACGTGATCGTCTTCTCATTCACTACTCCAATACCAGGATCTCGAGCATATATCATAGCAACAATTACTTGTAACTAGGATTTAATCTACATGCACTTGCCTTTACCGACGGAGAATGGAGTGGCACGCGGTTGAGGCCACTCCCGACAAAACCTTCCCTGCGAATAAACAATCAAAACTACCATATATCATTTTCCGATAAAACCAATATGCGCTTGGTAAGCCATCATGCTTCACTTTCTAAAATTTTGGTGCAGGGTATCTTGTAATATTCTAGATTTGTCTTATCAAGCTAACAAGTAACCAATCCAAAATGCTACAAATTCAAAGCTTGCAACCAATTAAACAGTTAATGTACATATCAAACTCCGACCCATTGCAAGGAATAAGTACAGGGCTTGGCATTCTTCTATATTGGAAAACAATCTTTAAGAAACAGTAGGGATGCAAGAATATTACGTAAATCCTGAAATGGAGGGTCAGGATTGAAGATTTGCTTCATGAAGCAATTGCTATGCATTATCAGGCATGCAACATTCAGGGTTATAGTTTACAAAACTACAATGTATTAGTTTGCCATAGAAATGCCGCTTTGAAGGCTAGCTATATCCCAAGTAGTCAAAACTGATTATTTCACAGAAGCTACTTTATATATATTGAATGAAACTGAATTTCAGATCTGAAGTTACTATTTGGATGGAGAAGATCCCTTTTTAATATTTAAACTGTAGGTAACCATCTGGGTTGCAATGGAAGAAGACTGATCTATATATCTTCATGTAAGCGGTGATGCAGCAAGTCGCTGTAGTGCTTTAGTATTCCACTTCTTATAATCAAAGGATGGACATGCATACACTAGTGTTTTCACTCAGCATGTAATCAGAAAAACTTATACAAAAAAAAGAGCATAACAGATCATGCATCCCATATGAGAACTCTAAATGAAATCACCTTAAAGCCAACAGATCCAAATATAAAACTTTTAAACGAGTAATCTTAGCCTTCCTTTATGCCGCATACATGAATATACTCAACATCAAGTTATGCATAAAACACATGAATACTTTATAAGCCACCGTCTCAAAATAGTTCAAATGCCCGATTATTAAATATAAAATTAAACACATCTAGCTCACGATTAATCTAGGGGACGAATCATAACACAGACACAGACGCTCCCATAGCATTTCCATTTCATGCACAAAGTAGTAAAGATCAATGTCACATGCATAACCAGCACGCTGCTCGAACAACATATGACCTTATGATTTAAGATCAAACAAATTAGAACTCAAGCATACAAAATCACTTCATCCTCAAGAAAAACTTAGCTAGGCATTTACACAAACACCCTACATGCGAGCTAGTTCCCCCAAACATATACCTCAAAGCTGTCCATGGAGGAAGAAGGGAGGTGGGGGGAGAGGCTAGAGGAGGCGCCGGAGGACGCTGGCCTGGGAGGAGGCCACGAGGAGGCCTGGAGCTGTGTGAGCTGTTTGGCTGGCCGCGTGGCGATGTCGGGCGTGGGTGAATCGCACCTGGCGACCTGAGCGCCTGTGGCTTGGCCTTGGCGGGAGCGGCGCGGGCGCTTAGGCCGGGAGGCGACGGGCGGATCGGCCGAGCAGCACTGGCGGCGCTGAAAAGGAGGGGGGCGGCTGGACCGGGCCTTCCCTCCCCATTCTCTTTTTTTTATATAAATAACCAACTAGCAGGGTTCCTCTTTCTTCCTTTTATATTCACTTAAAATGGGTGCCTCTAGTCAAAAGGATTAGGGAAAAAGAAATGAAGCCCCTCAAAAAAACCAAAGCCCAGCTTTAAACCCTGAGCGTGAACCAATTTAATTTCAATGCTTGGCGCAAATTGACAAATTGACAATAAAAGTAAACTTGCCGCCAACTAAACGGTTCGGAAGAAACACCATTTTCCGAAAAAGCTTACGGAAGAAATCCAAAACTTTTAATAAAAACTGAAAATCTCGCAACAACTCAACTTAACTCCCACCGGAATAAAACCAAAAATTAAGAAGACGAAAACAACACCGGCCAAAACCCTAGCCAAAGCTAGCAGTATTACAATAAGTTTCAGATCTGAACTAGAGGCAGGATCTGGAGCTGTCCCAAACAAAACGTAAATTTGGCCCAGCTATGATTTCCAGTGTGGGACGGTTGGGGTGGGCCTCCGCGACGGTCTTGAAAGCATCCTCCGTAGCCTCCACCTCTGCAACACTCGCACCCTGGCTATCTATGGCGACCCTAGACTCAGCGAGGCAGGAGAGGTACTGCATGCCAAAATCGAAACCACCGATCGCAGACTTGAATTCAACTGGGTGGATGTAGAGCCGAAACTCTTTGAGCATAAATATTTCTTTTTTTGATTTACCCATAACTTTCAAATGAGGATGATTTTGGTCTTCAAATTTAACCAGGTTGTAGAATCTAAACTCCCATATATATGGTAATTTTTTTGAGGATTTTTGAAAATGTGTAAATATGATTTTCATGAATAAGAGTTTTGTTTGTCGGATCTGTAGTAAAATATTTGAAAAATTATCAAGAAAATTACCACATGAAGGGGAGGTGAGCTTCTACAACCTTGTAAAATTTGAAGAGCAAACTCAATAGAATTTGAAAGATATAAAATTTACAAAGTGCTAAACAGCAGGATATGTTGTCTTTTACTGTAAAAAAATAATTTTGCTGTGAAAAATTCTCAAAACATTACCACACATAGGGGAGGTGAGATTCTACAGCCCTGTAAAATTTGAAGATCAAACTCTATCGCATTTGAGAGATATGAAAATGACAATGTGTCAAACAGTATGATATACTATCTTTTACTGTCAAGAAAGCAATATTTTACTGCCTATTACTCAATATTTTACTATATCCTGTATAAAGCAGTCTTACAGCGTAAAATATATAAAAATTATATGTACAACTTTTCAATAAATCTCAGAAAAGTTACCATATGTAGGAAAAGTGAGTTTCTAAAACCCTGCAAAATTTGAAGACTAAACTTAATTGCATTTGAAAGATATGAAATTGACAAAGCACTAAACAATGAAAAATCACTAGTAAGCCAAAAAAAAATTTTCATATCTTACAGCTAATATTGATTTTGGTATTCAAATTTTAGAGGGTAGTATAATCTCACCTCCCTATCCATGATAATTGTTAGAGAATTTTTGAAAATGTATATAAATGGTTTTCATGAATAAGAATTAGTTCTCTTTCTCAGACCTGCAGCAAAATAATTGAAAATTTCTTAACTAATTACCACACATAGAATAGGTGAGCTTCTGCAATTCTACAAAATTTGAAGACCAAACTCAATCGTATTTGAAAGATATGAAATTAACAAAGTGCTAAACAACAGGATATGTTGTCTTTTATTGTCAAAAAAATAACATTTTACTATAAAAAATTCTCAAAAAATTACCACACGTAGGGGAAGTGAACTTCTATAATTCTGTACAATTTAAAGACAAAAAATAATCGTATTTGAAAGATATGAAATTGACAAAGTGCTAAACAACAAGATATGCTATCTTTTATTTAAAAATTAACATTTTACAGTAAACAATTCTTAAAAAATTACCACACATAGAGGAAGTAAGATTCTACAACCATATAAAATTTGACAATCAAAATCAATTGCATTTAAGAGATATGAAAATAACAAATTACCATACAACAGGATATACTATCTTTTACTGTCATGAAAACAACATTTTACTACATATCATTAAATATGTTACTATATCCTGTATAAAGCAGTCTTATAATATAAAATATATGAAAATTATATGTATAAGTTTTCAAAAAAATTACTATATGTAGAGAAGCTGAGGTTCTACAACCTCGCAAAATTTGAAGACCAAACTCAATCGCGTTTGATACATATGAAATTAACAAATCACTAAACATTCAAAAATCACTAGTCAACTGAATTTATCTTTTTATATCTTTCAACTAATATTGATTTTGGTCTTCAAATTTTACAAAGTTGTATAATCTCACCTTCCCTATCTATGGTAATTTTTTGAGAATTTTTTAAATGTGTACATATGGTTTTCACTAATAAGAATTTAATTTTGTTTGTTGAACCTATAGTAAATATTTGAAAAAATCTCAAAAAAATTACCACATGTAGGGGAGGTGAGCTTCTATAACTTTGTAAAATTTGAAGACCAAACTTAATCGTATTTGAAAGATATGAAATTGATAAAGTGCGAAATAGCAAGATATGCTATCTTTTACTTAAAAAACATTTTACTGTGAAAAATTATCACAAGTAGGGGATGTGAGATTCCATAGCTCTGTAAAATTTGAAGACCATACTCAATCGCATTTGGGAGATATGAAAATAAAATATGCCAAACAACAGAATATACTATCTTTTACTATCAGGAAAGCAACATTTTATTGCCTATTACTCAATGTGTTACTATATCCTATGTAAAGATGTGAGATTCCATAGCTCTGTAAAATTTGAAGACCATACTCAATCGCATTTGGGAGATATGAAAATAAAATATGCCAAACAGCAGAATATACTATCTTTTACTATCAAGAAAACAACATTTTATTGCCTATTACTTAATGTGTTACTATATCCTATGTAAAGTTGTTGTGTAATACTTTGTTTTAATATAGTAACATTTGGTGTAATAACTTGTAACATGTCATTTGTTTAAATAGTAAATGGCAACATATCCAGTTTTCGTAAAGTTCATGAAAACACATGTACATATTTTCAAAAATTACCATACGTAGAGGATGTGAGATTCTACAATTCTAACAAATTTGAAGACCAAAATCATTCTCATTTGAAAGTTATGGGTAAATAAAAAAAGATTTATGTACAAACAAGAACTAGCATTTATTAGTCATTTACTAGTTGAGATACGGTTTGTGTTTTGCCACATAGTAGATAGTCACTAGGACATTTCCTTGCATTGAGTGCTGTGATAAGTGACTCGGTCGATACGCGTTAAATGACTGGGGAGTATGCGGGGTCAAGCATGCAATCAGGAACACACAATGTAGACAGGTTCGGGTCTCGTCGATGAGTAATACCGTACTCCTGTGTCGGCGGTGATTGAGATCGATCAAAAGATTACAAGTCGATTGGGGATTCCTATTTACAAGGAAGAACTACCAATCAGGGGATGGCTGGACTACGGATTGCAGAAGACTATGGCTAGAAGCTTGTGCTCTATGCTAGATTGTTATGGGTTGCAATTGGCTCCTCTTGGCTTGCGTTCGCTCATGTGATTTGCGATTGGCTCTATGCGGCTCCCTCCTGGACAACATCCTCCCTAGTCCTTATATAGCAGGCTGAAGTACCGAATCGTATTCGATGAAGAGTCCTGTTGTAGTTATTATCCCTGTATCGTACATGAATTCCCATATCCGTCGGGCGTATTCGAGTAAATCTCCTTGTATCGGTAGTAGAGAATCAGAACTTTCCTTGCAGGGGATATCCTTTCCGCGTATATCTTATCCCGCAGGCTCGGGCTAGAGATATACAGAATATCCTGGTATGTACGCGACATGGTTTACGTCTTCATGGTGCATGCCCATATCCCATATTTAAATATTCGATAGGTATATACAAAATTTTCCTAGGCTCCTTTCCAATCTTATATGCTATACTTGTCATTTTGTAAGAATGAGGTGTACTTTTGAGAGGTATGAGCTGTAATTGATAAGGACAAAGACAGCGTAAATATAGAAAAACTAAATGTACTATGTTTGTTACGTAGTCTGCATTATTCATAACTATAACAGAAAAAACTCATTATTTGTGTCAAAATCTGACTCTCATTTTATATTTGTACGGCCAGGCAACTACTACCTCGGTTCAAGTTTACATGATGTATTCCTCTTGGCATATAGACCAAAGTGATAGTGAAAGTGACTAATCTATCCTTAATTATTATCTGTAAACACTATATTCAATACTTACATATATAGAATATAAAGTAAAGTTAAATATTTATTAGGGCATAAAGGGAATGTCACACTAATTTTGTATTAAAATATAAAATCGTTTTATATTTATGGATAAGATTATTTAAAAAGCTGTGCCCTACGTTTACATGCAGAGAAGTATTATTTATATTCGGAGGCAAGGACATGTGAATCACAATGTAAGAATTACCAACAAAGGGTAATTTTCTAGACTATTATACAAGAACGCTTTCGTAACGCGTTTATCAAAAGGCGTGATGCCACTACTACTGAACCGACCTTTCCTACCGCCCATCAATCTGGGTTGAGTGCGAACCGGACCGATATTTAGATCGATCCGGTTCACGACTCTGAACTGCGAGGAGTGATTAGTACGGTTGAAGACACGAACTGTCTCGATGAGATAACTATCGATGCGGTTGGTTTCACGAACCGTACTATTTAGCACTCACTAAATAGTACCGGTTCGTGACACCAACCGTCATCGATGTTATCTCATCGATACTGCTCAATGTCTTCAACCGCATCGAACCCAATTAAACTTCTTCCTCCTCCCGCCTCTGCTGCGGACCTGGATCATTCGGTCCGTGAAAAGAACGGTGGAGCTTCGGCCAAGAGCTTGAAAGGAGGGGAGGTGCTGCCCAAAATTTCAAAATTTTGGTCATTTTACTCACAACCAAGGTAGCTAAGGTTAGTAATATCATTCCTCACTTCATTTGGTGTTAAATGGAGCCTTTTTTTTGCTTGAATTATGAAGAAAATTTGATCTTTTCCCATGATTGATCAAAGATTATGAATGTAGAGGAGGTGCTGCCCAAATTTCAAAATTTTGGTCATTTTACTCGCAACCAAGGTAACTAAGGTTAGTAACATCATTCCTCACATCATTTGGTGTTAAATGGAGCCTCTTTTTGCTTGAATTATGAAAAAATTTGATCTTTTCCCATGATTGATGAAAGATTAATATGAATGTAGAGATCTAGCTTGATCTTTTCAAATAGGATACAAAAACTTGTTGTGTAAGCTTAGAATTTGCTTGGATTATAATGTAGCTCGCCATTAATGTGTGGATCTAGCTTAAATTTAGGTTTTAGTTCCATCGATTCGATGAAGGATGAGGTTTGGTTGCACGTAGTCGGGGAGAATGGTGCATGGAAATCATGGAGTTTGGGATCTTCAAATGGCAATGGTTATGTGGAAAAGAAGAAATTTAAATTCATTTGCTAATTAAAATAATATCAGAAATATGAATGGCTTTATAGAAAATATAAAATGAGTTCAATATTTGAGAAAAGTTTTCAAAAATACTTTGGAATATTTTAAACTTAGAAAATTACTTCTAGTATAATTTTGGTTTTAATTTCCATCGACAAATTATTTTTGAAAACATCATTAATTAAGTGCTAGAGATTTAGAAAAAAATAAAAATAAATGATTGAATAATAATTTAGAAATTTTTAGGGTGTTACAATTTCAACAGAATTTGCAAACAAAGCTGTCGTGAATTTTGTTCAGAATTTTGAATCCAGACTCTGATCGACCATTTCTTTTTGTAGGTTGCAAAAACTTGTTGTGTGGGTTTATATTTTGCTTGGATTATTATTTAGCTCGGATTGAAGGTGTGGATCTAGCTAATATTTAGGTTTTGTTTCAACAATTCATTATCGGAAAATGAGGTAACAGTTATCTTGATGTAACATAATGTAGATGGACCGGCGATGGATGTACATGGATCGACGCTCCCCGGAGTTCTTGCAAGGTTTGCAAGATTTTCTTCGTCGTGGCCGATGCACACACGACGTCGGGCTACATATGCTGTCCATGCATAGACTGCAAGAATGAGAAGGAGTGGCCAAAATCCAGCCACCTTCACTTTCATTTGCTCACAAGAGGTTTCATGTCAAACTATACCTGCTGGACCAAGCACGGTGAAGAAGAGATTATACAGGAAGACGGTGAAGAAGAAGAGCGGCACAACAATATCCCGGATTTGGTCAACATGGTTCTTCGAAGATACATTGGGGAGTGTGGTGATGATGACCTAGACCGAGATGCTGCGTGATGGAGAGGAGAATACATCGATGAAAGACATTACGAAAAGTTCCAGCGCCTATATGGAGGACCACGGAACACTGTTGTACCCAAAGCGTCGACAGGGCCACAAAAGTTGCGTACCACACTAGAACCGATGCAATGGAAGGCGACCAATGGATTGTCCGATAAGGATTCGACGAGTTGTTATGCCTCATAAAGAAGTTACTTCGAGGGGAACACACCGCCCGAAACTACGTCACGATGCCAAACAAGTTATGCGCCCTTTGGGGTTGGAGGTCTGAAGATACATGCATGCCGTAATGATTGTATCCTTTATCGCAATGAGTATGAGGATTCGGAAGCTTGTCCGTGTGCAAAACCGGTATAAGACCAGCGTGATGACCTGTGAGGTAGAGGGGCAGCGCAAGAAGAAGAGACCTCCTGCTAAGGTGGTGTGGTATTTCCCTGTAATCCCCCGGTTGAAGCGTTTATTTGCGAACAAAGCGCATGCCCAGATGATGCGCTGGCACAAGGAAGACCGTAAGGACGACGGAAGGCTAAGACACGTTGCTGATGGCTCCCAGTGGAGGAAAGTCGATAGAACATACCGGACTTTCTTTGAGGATGCAAGGAACATAAGGTTTGGGTTGAGTACGGATGGGATGAACCCGTTCGGCGATATGAGCATGATCACAAAGACTTGGCCCGTGACTCTATGTATCTACAACCTTCCTCCTTGGTCGTGTATGAAGCGGAAGTACATTATGATGCCATTGCTTATCCAAGGCCGAAGCAACACAGAAACGACATTGATGTGTACCTCAAACCGTTGGTTGAAGATCTGTTAACACTGTGGAGCGATGGTGTACGTGTATGGGATGAGTACAAAAGAGAGCACTTCACTTACGTGCATTGCTATTCGTAACCATCAACGGTCGGCCTGCACTTGGTAATCTATCGGGCCTATCTATCAAAGGATATAAAGCCCGCATTCATCGCTTAGAGGATACGGACAGCAAGTACCTAAAAACTCTCGAAAGGTTGTGTACATGGGCCCAGTAGGTTCCTCCATATGAAGGACCGTTACGGAGGAAGGGTGAGAATTTTGATGGGACGAAGAGAAAGCGTAGAAGCCCATGCATCGCGATGGGACACTTGTATTTTCTTTGGTAAAGGATCTAAAAGTAGTATTTGGAAAAGGTCCTAGTAGCAAACTGTCCTTGAACAAGGTCACACGAAGGCCATTTGGAAGAAGAAGTCAATATTTTGGGACTTACCTTCTTTGGAAAGACTTAGAGGTCCGCCACTCCTTTGGACTTCATGCATATCACGAAGAATGTCTGCGTGAACTGCTAGGTTTCCTAGATATGTACAGTAAGTCAAAAGATACACTTCAAGCACGAAAGGACCTCTGACTATTGGGACTCGTGAACGACCTACATCAGGAAAAGAGAGAGAAAGGACAACATTACCTCCACCCATGAGCTACACTTTGAGCAAGGAAGAGAAAAAACATGATTAAGTTCTTGAGCGATTGTGAAGGTCCCTTGTGGATACTCCTCGAACATAAGGAGACTCATAAACATGAAAGAGAATAAAATCATACACATAAAATCCCATGATTGTCATGTGTTGATGACACAGCTTGCTCCCAAAGATGGCGGTGCGAGGTATTACGCAGATTGGGTACGAGGACAATCATAAAGCCGTGTTCGTTCTTCAACGCGTGTCGCAGAAGGTCATCGAGCGAATAAGTTATCTAGTCGCATGATGACATGGTCAATGATCTGGTTAGCCTTGAGATGATCTTCCTCCATCCTTCTTTGATATTATGGTCCATCTCATGGTCCACATTGTTAAAGAGATAGAAATTCTCGGACTGTGTTCCTCCACAATATGTTCCCTTTCGAGAGGTACATGGGTATCCTAAAGAAGTATGTTCAGAACCGGTCTCGCCTGAAGGCTGCATTAAGCAGGTGTCATAAGACTGAGGAGGTGATCGAGTTTTGTGTTAGTTACATGGATGATCTGAATCCGATTGGCGTCCCTGTATCACGCCATGAGGGGAGGCTACGGGGAAAAGGGACTTTAGGGAGAAAAGAATCCTATAGCGACAATCTACTTGCATTTAAACAAGCACATTTCACGGTATTGAAACAAGCAACTGTAGTGGCTCCGTATATCTATGATCACGAGATGAGTCTACGCGCCCAATACCCAGAGAAGTCAGATAAGTGGATCGCAGTGGAGCAAATGGATCATTTCGGCAGTTGGTTACAAAAGCAATTGTTGGGCAAGCAGACAGACGATGAACAATTGAAACTCTTGGCTCGAGGACCGTCCACAACAATCATATCATTTCAAGGGTATGAGATAAATGGGTACACATTTTACACGACAACCCAGGATAACAAGAGCACCAACCAAAACAGTGGCGTCCGTATAGATGCCTTGGACAAAAATGGAAAGATGGACACCTACTATGGTTTCATAGAGGAGATCTGGGAGCTGGAGTACGGGCCATTAAAAGTCCCTCTGTTTCGGTGCCAATGGGTCAAACTGACAGCCGTGGATATCGATAAGTACGGTATGACAACTGTGGACCTCAAGCAAGTGGCCTATAGGGACGAACCGTTCGTGCTCGCTAATGATGTGACACAGGTATTCTATGTGATGGACATGGACAGCAAACCGAAAAAGCAGAAGGAGAAGACTAGCAGTAGCGATCAGCCAAGGCGCCACATGGTTCTTCCAGGTAAAAGAAGGATTGTCGGAGTTGAGGGCGTCACGGACGAAGAAGAGTATAATCAGTTCGACGAGCTGCCTCCTTTCACGGTGGACGTAGACATTAGTGTCTTGAATGATACAGAGGAATCTCCCCGTAAATGCCGCGATCATAATGAAGGATCACTTGTAAAAGCAAAGTATGTTAGCAAATAAGGATTGCTTTTGGTGTAATAGACTACTAACAAACTAGTTAGCAAAGTATGTTCAAATCTAGATTGCTTTTGGTGTAATAGACCTGTATTTTACTGTTCAAATTGTACTAATATTTGACTAACAATATTGTTCAAAGTCCTCTGTACTAATATAACAAGGTGACATTTGCAATGGAATTATAAGAGTGCAAATATTACTTTATTTCTTATAATTTTCTATAATGTTAATTTATATTACATGGTTGGAAAAAATATTTAAAGAATAACTTTAAACAGTACATATTTAAAAATTATTTAATGAAACAAGACTTAAACAAAGAGATTCAAAAAAGGCTAAATGAATCTAAAATTGTAAAAGCATTTTTAAAAATTATTTAATGAAATAATAGTTAAACAGTACATTTAAAAAAAGAAATCTTACAAAAAAGGCTAAATGAATCTAAAGTGGTAAAACATTTTTAAAATTATTTAATGAAACAATAGTTAAACAAGAGATTCAAAAAAGAAATCTTAAAAAAAGACTAAATGAATCTAAAGTGGTAAAAGCATTTTTAAAAATTATTTCATGAAACAGTAATTAAACAACAAATAAAAGAAAAAGAAATAAACAACAAATAAAAAAAAAAAGAAATAAAAGCATTTTTAAAAATTATTTCATGAAACAGTAGTTAAACAACAAATAAAAGAAAAAAGAAATAAACAACAAATAAAAGAAAAAGAAATAAAAGAAGAGTGAAAATATTACTTTATTTCTTACAATTTTCTATAATGTTAATTTATATTACATGGTTGGAAAAAATATTGTAAAGAATAACTTTAAACAGTACATATTTAAAAATTATTTAATGAAACGAAGATTTTAAACAAGAGATTCAAAAAAAGGCTAAATGAATCTAAAATTGTAAAAGCATTTTTAAAATTATTTAATGAAATAATAGTTAAACAGTACATTTAAAAAAAGAAATCTTACAAAAAGGCTAAATGAATCTAAAGTGGTAAAAACATTTTTAAAATTATTTAATGAAACAATAGTTAAACAAGTAGATTCAAAAAAGAAATCTTAAAAAAAAGACTAAATGAATCTAAAGTGGTAAAAGCATTTTTAAAAATTATTTCATAAAACGAGAGTTAAACAACAAATAAAAGAAAAAGAAATAAACAACAAATAAAAAGAAAAAGAAATAAAAGCATTTTTAAAAATTATTTCATGAAACGAAGAGTTAAACAACAAATAAAAGAAAAAGAAATAAACAACAAATAAAAGAAAAAGAAATAAAAGAAGAGCTAGGGGGCACGAGCGGGGCTCGAACCCGAGACCTCACGGTCGGGAGAGCCCGCGAACTCAAGCGCCACGCGCTAGCCAAGGGGGAGGAAGAATTCTTGTCGAATACACCAACCGGGACTGATGGTGCACCTATAAACCCATCCCGCCGCCTCCTCATCCCCAATTTTTCTACTCCCGCCATTGTTCCCCAATCTCCTCCTCCCGCTCGTTTGCAAAGACCTCCGACGACCGGGACGCCTCCAGCGACCCCACCGCGCGCCGTCCTCCTCGACGACGACCCCGCCGCCTGTCCCGCCTCCCAAGCCTTGCCTCCGCGCCTTGCCTCCGCTGGGCTGTTCCTCCTGGCCTTCGCCAACCCTAGGGTTTGTGCCCTCCTCATTGGTGCCCGAGTGATTGGTTTTGGTATGCTGTTGCGCGTTTGAGATGTCAGGTGGTTGGGGACCTTACAAGAGTGGGATTATTGTTCGATGAAGATTGGGCTGTATTGAGACCATTTGTGACAACAACAATTTTCCAGTACTTAACATTTAGTTGTTAGATCAATTGTGTCTGTGTGCTGATGATCTAGTACTTGACATTTAGGGAGGTATTGCTCGCTGATGATCTAGGGTTTATATGAGTAGAACATTTATCTTTGTGATATGTGTATACATCAATGTTATCCTTTTGCCTGTCTTCGGATATCTGTGGAGCAAATTTTTTGGAAGTGTGTTGTTTTGTTAAGCTTGTGGCTGTAGTGAACTTTTTCTTTTCTGTGATGGCAAAGGAGTTTTGTCGGCAATTGTAACTGGGTGATGCTTGTGAAGTATTAGTGTGTGGTGTTGTGCTGCCAGGTAGTGTGATTTAGAGCTTTTGTGAGTCAATATGCCTGGTTCAGTGTTTTGTCGATGTCTGTTAAGTGAACTGGAGTGGACAGAATTGTTCTCACCTTGGTTTCAGTTAATATGTCAGATGTTTAACTGGAGTAGCTTTTTTATATATCATTAAAAAAATTCTCCCTCTGTGCTGCAGTTAATTATGTCTTGTAGTTGGGCATGTATGAAAGAATCCAGTGACTGATCATGTAGATGCTCCCAGATTCTCACATTCTCACCATGATCTTTATACAGCTAGAGAATTCACATTCTCACCATGATCTTTTTTTTCGGTTCCTTCACATTCCATTCTCACCATGCTCCCAGATTTGTTTAGTTAATTATGTCTTGCTGATTTGTAGTCTTTTGCTGGTTCAGAAGGTAGAACATTTCAGTAATCAGTTTCTTCATATCTATATTCATATTCTGAACTTGATTTTTATGTATGTGTGAGATTTCTATGTATGTGTGAGATTTCTATGTATATGTGAAATGAATATGTATCATGTGAATTATTCTAAGTTGTCAAGTGCTGGAAAAGTTGTTTCATTTTCACTAAAGTAATGTTGTCACAAATTGGTCAATGATCTTTGTCCCCTCGATTTGAGGACGGTCTTTAAGGCAACCCGTTATCTCGAGAACAATACAAAATTGACAACTTGAGCACTATGCTAGTTGTGATGTCCCTTTTACTTGTCATTATTAGGCAAATCTTCAAATACTTATGTATGTGTGAGATTTATATGTATATGTGAAGTTTGAAATATATATGTATCATGTGTAATGAATATGTATCATGCGAATTATTCTAATTTCTGGTGAATTTTGAAATTTCTATTTTTATTGATCAGTTTCTATGTATATGTGAGATTTGTATGTATGTGTGAGATTTCTATGTATATGTGAAGTTTGAAATGTATATGTATCATATCAAATGAATATGTATCATGTGAATTATTCGAAGTTGTCTGAGAACAATACAAAATTGACAACTTGAGCACTATGCTAGTTGTGAATTTTGAAATTTCTATTTTTATGGATCAGTTTCATGTATATGTGAGATTTGTATGTATGTGTGAGATTTCTATGTATATGTGAAGTTTGAAATGTATATGTATCATGTCAAATGAATATGTATCATGTGAATTATTCCCCGTTATCTGAGAACAATACAAAATTGACAACTTGAGCACTATGCTAGTTGTGAGATTTCTATGTATGTGTGAGATTTATATGTATGTGTGAGATTTCTATGTATGTGTGAAGTTTGAAATGTATATGTATCATGTCAAATGAATATGTATCATGTGAATTATTCTAAGTTGATTCATTATATCAGAGAGTTACAAAAAGAAAATTGACAAGTTTAAAGATCTTAAACTTGTCCGAATTTCTTTTGTAACTCTCAGATATAATGAATCAACATAGTGTGAATAAGAATGATTCATTATTTTTGTTACAAATATATTCTTAAGAATATATGAATTTTTCATTTATTTTTTCATTTTGAGATGTATATGTATCATATGAATTTTTTCTAATGTATAAATATCATTTTTCTAATGTATGAGGTCACAACATCAATCACTTGATTTCCTCTCAACTCTAGCAAAATTACCATCGTATAGTATTTGACCGATTTACATTAGGAACATCTTCGGCGTCGCCGCCCATCCTCTCTCTATCGTCTTCCACGCCATTTTAGAGTAGTACCATCAGCTTTACATGAAATGAAATCTATTTTCGTTAATTTTCAGTGCTTCTTCTAGCCTAAGAAACGACGATGGACGAAGAAGCATTTATGTTAAGTTTGATTGCGGGAAGTGATGGTCATGAGACGGCGGAGCCTGCACCCGCCACCGAGGCCAATGAGGCTGCAGAGCACGATGAGGCTGCAGAGCACGATGAGGCCGGCGAGGTAACAATCAGTCACGTTCATGATTGTCGGTTCCACTACCATGCTAAGCCAATATCTTGACCCGTTCATGATTGTACCATGCTTTCAGATCGGTCAACCAGGCAGGCAATCACGTCAGCGAGGTCCAAGCAAGAAGAAGAAGGCAAGACATGTTATCACCGAAGTCGGCGAGGACGGCCGACCTCTTGCACCCTCGGGGGCGCTTGGGCCGTTCAATTCGGCATGCGGCGTCCACGTTAGGGACCACGTGGCAATTAGCATAGCAAAATGGGATCAGGTTCCTCAAGATACGAAGAACATGCTTTGGAACGATGTGAAGGAGACATTCACCTTCCCCCAAGGGACCGAAGAGAAGGTGAAGAGTTACACTCTCAAGAAGATGGCGGTCGCATTCCAGACTTACAAAAAGAAGCTGAACACGGAGTATATCAAGAAGAATCGAACGCCCGACTTCAACAAGCACCCAAAGTTGCAAGATCACTGGGATGCGTTTGTGAAATACAAGACTTCGGACGAAGGTCAAAGTTTGAGTGAGAAGAATAAGCTGAATGCACAGAAGAAGAATTATCACCACCGACTCGGCCCTGGTGGTTACCGCCATGCAATACCAAAATGGGAGAAGAGGAACAGGACACGCTAGCGAAGGGTATCGCACCATAACAACGGATTGGCCCGACAGAGCAAAGCATTGGTTCTATGCTCACGGCGGCGCCCTTGATGATAACGGCAATCTTGTGTTTGGGGAGGTGCTAAGAGATGTGGCGGAAGGCTTGTACGATCCATCGAGGAGACTTCCAGGTAGCTTTGTGCCAAACAGGAGAACGACGCGCTAACAAGGGCCTTGCAAAATCCAGAGCACCTGGACGTACACGAGGCGTCGGCGTTGTCCCGTGGAAGGTTGGTTTCGCCAGACGCCGAGACATATAGGAGTCGGCGAGAGCAAGGCTCGACAGACACAATGACTTAGTGCGCTTGAAGAACGCTGAATCAAACAAATGAGAGAATGCAAGAAGAGATCCGAAGAGAGGTGCTGCTAGCCTTGAGCCAACAAATAGAGCGAGGCCAAGAACCTCCAAGTAATCCAGACATCATTAGCCCCTCCGGGCAGCGAAGCAGTGCGCTTCGGTGGAATTTGGCAAGACGGACTTGGACAAGTATCCGTGAGACGACATCGACGGCGGACACCTTGTGAGCTGCATATCCAAGCGCTGAACCTTACCTTCAAAGCGGCCGATGGTATGGCTCCCCATTAGAGCCGGGCAGCTTATCCATGGCCAATGATACCGTTAGGATACTCCAAGGTCTCGGTGGAGGAGGTTCGCCAGTGGTACGAGGACCTTGACCTCGAAATTTCGGAGGTGACGGGACTCACGGCTAGGAGAGGCAAGACACAATTTCATCTGTGGGCGTAAGCGGTACATAATTTTTCGAGATAACATGGACTTGTCCTCTCCGCTGAAGAAGCCCGAGAAGAAACCCGTCTCCTCCCAAGAACACATCGACTCCTACACCACCTCCTCGCATATAAGCCCGACAAGAAGCCCGTCTCCTACACCATCTCCACGCACATATAAGCCCCGAAGAAGCCTGTCTCCTCCCAAGAAGGCGCCGACTCCTACACCACCTCCCGCGCACATAAGCGCCACAAGAACCCGTCTCCTCCCAAGAAGGCGCCGACCAAGGAATGAAGCCAGCTCGGCCAAGAGCTCCCAAGAAGACGGGGTTCTCCACCCAATCCAAGAAGCTGGCTGAACTTCCGAAGCGGCCGTATGATATGAACGATGAGGAGATCAAGAAGGTGGTAAAAGGAGAGGTAACTAAATTTCTTAAACCCAAGTCACCAGAGAAGAAAGTTCAACCTGGCACAGAAGAATTTTATAAAGGCTTAATGACTATTAAAAATTTGAAGGATAAAAAAGAAATGCCTCGCCAATCAAACTACGAGCGCACATTGAGTAAGGAATGCTCCAAGAAGATGTCAGCTGAGGGGAAGAGTAAGGAGATGCAACAATTCTTCGATGAAACTGGCCTTACCGCAAATCAAATATTAGGCACGGAAAATATTGAGGTTGCCCAAGTAAGATGGTCATTTAAAATGGGCGATCATTGGTCGAGTGAGAGAGCTGCCCAACTAACGACAAAGATGCGGCAATTTCATGAATGGTACTTGGGCGCGACCAAGCATGGTCTCTGAGATGTTATTTGTCAAGTTTAAGGAACAAGATTTTTTCGCGGTGAAGGTGAATTTGTTGTCGATGGGACTACATATATGATCTATACCAGATGACGCCTCGGCGTGAGCTTGATGGGTTCTTTGGACTCTGTAAGTGTCTTAATTATTTGCAAAAACTATCGTGCACTTCCTTGTACTATACTAACTTGCAAGCCTAACTAATTTCTTATGTAGCATGGAGATACAAAGATGCCGAAGGGATCGTATTTTACATAGGCTTCATGGACCCAATAGTTATCAACAAGACAACCGTTAGAGACCACCCAAGCGTAAAGCAGAGACTAACATATTCAATGCGCTAATGGGTCAAAGATATATCTAGCCTACTCATTTGAGTACGTGTTTTCGTACCACCTCATTCTACTCCTTTTTCATAACACGATGTTAGAACTAATTAGTTATCTACGTTGACACATCTATGTATAGTTTTCACTGGATTCTTCTTATGATCGAGCTAGATCGTAGCTCGATCACAATTATGGACTCGCAAAGGAGACCAGTTGAAAAGTATCAAAACTTTATCGACATGCTCGACCGGTATTAATTCTTGTTCCTTTCATTATCGTACTAGCTCTATTTCCTTCAATTTGAAACAAATTCTAATCATGTACATACAATTCGTAATCACATGTGTAGTGCATTCACACGGTTCCGTGCTAAAAACGTGGGCGTATTCAAGGAGGAATTTGACATTGCAATTGCATCTCATGTACGTATATCATAATGCTAGCTTTTTAGTTACTTAACTTAATTTCTTTGCATCCATTTCACGCTTTCAACTTTTTCCACCGCAGATCTTGACTCAGCCGCCGGGTAACAATTTATGCGGCTACTATGTATGCGAGTTTATGCACACCCAAACCGGAGCCGGCGACCGCATGCTAAAAGGCAACAAGGGGGTGAGTAAATATAATTACTAGCTTTAATTGTGTATAGGTACTCCTTATATCTTGTATAAATTCAAGTATTGATTAGTTAATGACTTAACGATAGGTGCCTCAATATTTGGCGGAACAAGGTTCGGAACTCTCGCCGGCACGAGTGAGAGCAATCCAAGAACAACTCGTCGGCTTTATTTACGATGAGGTTGTAAATCCAAAAGGCGAGTTTCACGAACCAAACTTTAACAGGTGGGGCCCTTCGATAAGGACCGATGAATCGTCAGTGGTCGACATCTACACTAGCAAGAGCGATGCGTAAAAGATCCCGATGAATGAAGGAAAAGAAATACTAAAGTTGTAATTAAAGTTGTGTACATATATAAAGTTGTGTACATATATAAAGTTGTGTACATATATATTGTAATACATTAGAAGAACAAATATGTGTACATATTTTAATACATTAGATGTAATTAAATTTATTAATGAATGTTCAATGATTTAATTATCGTGCAAAGTGCATGATTGATTATCGTGCTTTTAATTAGTTGTGATTTAACACACACATATATATAATAGCTACCGGAGAAATAGACCTATATATATACAAAACATTAGTACGGTTGGAGAAACTAAGTCTTGATCGATCGAGGATCATCATCTGGGTTGGAGATACCAACCAGATCTCGATGAGGCCCTCGGGGTTCCCAATGCTACCGCCACGTGTGAATTGAACCGCATCGATACTCCATCGAAGACGGGTGAGTGAACCGGATCGATGCCCTGAGCATCGGGCCCCGGATGCTATCTTATCGGTTCAAAACCGGTACTTAAAAGCGCTTTGGACCGGGACTAAATGTCCTTTCCGTAGTAGTGTGCCACATTTCTGTGGAAAGATCATGTCAAATTCTTAGCCACATACCAGTCCGATGTGTGGAAAACTAACGGGATTTATTAGCCACAAGCTCCTTAGCAGATCGAGCTCCCAGAGAATATCTGTTCTACAGCATCCTGGTCCCTCTATTATACACGGGGGAATTCAAGCGTGAGGAGGTCATCCACGTCAGTGTTTTTTTCATAAAACCCCACGGCAAAATAGGAAATCGCGGACAAATCCTTCCATGGTAAATTTGAAATCGCGGATAGGTCCTTCTATGGTAATTTTGCAAAAAAGACCCCGCAGTTCCGCAAATTCCGGTTCTTTCAGCCCTAAAGATATAAAAATTTTGAAATAACGAACAAGTCTTTTCACCGGTTATTTTGCAAAAAGAATCCCGTAGTTCCAGCAAATTTGACAAGGACATCGGTTCTCTCAACCAGAATGATTTAAAAAACTTAAAAATCATAAGCAGGTCGTTCCACCGGTTATTCCGCAAATTCGGTTTGCGAAAAACTCGGACTAAATTTTTTTGTGCCACGCAGCATCGCGCCCCTCTCTACCTAGCAGTTAACATGACCACAAGAAACCTGGTGTAAATTATGCATCCGTACAACCAGAACGAATGAAACATCAGTTTATATCGGTCTTCCGGGACCGGTATTGTCCTCCTTACACAGAACAAAGCAAACATCAATGGTATGAACTGCAGGACTGTGTACGAACACACACTAATGGCATGGACAAATTGTACACCTGAACGATGACTATTGTAAGTTGTCATTGAAATAACAAAAGACCACATCTACAAACAGTAAATTATCGGAAGATACACGAACTGATTAGAGCGAGCAACAGAGTGAAGACCTGCACACCTGCAGCCTGCAGTAATGATTGAGTTGCACAAAGAAGACCGTATTAATCATGTTGTTTACATTTTAGACAAGAAATATAAACTTAATTTACTTTATTTTAGTCTATAAGTTTCAGATTTGAACTAGAGGCAGGATCTGGAGCTGTCCCAAACAAAACGTAAATTTGGCCCAGCTATGATTTCCAGTGTGGGACGGTTGGGGAGGGCCTCCGCGACGATCTTGAAAGCATCCTCCGTAGCCTCCACCTCTGCAACACTCGCACCCTGGCTGTCTATGGCGACCCTAAACTCAGCGAGGCAGGAGAGGTACTGCATGCCAAAATCGAAACCACCGATCGCAGACTTGAATTCAACTGGGTGGATGTAGAGCTCAAACTCTTTGAGCATCGGCATAGATCCAGCTTCAAACATGAGCCCGGTATGCTGAGATCGGAAAAAGAAAAGCCGCAAGTTCTGGAATCCTTGGCTGCATCTGATAATAACGAACCTATCTTTGGGGCCCGGATTCAACCGTAGGTAGAGATACAACAGAGTGGGTATGTTTCCAATGTTACAAAGATCTTCCTCCTCTGGTATTTCCTTAAGAGTGAGCAATAAATATTCGAGGTTGACAAATGAGCTCACCCATTTGGTAACCTTGCAAATGTTTTCCCCCCCAATACTAAGGTATCGGAGACTCTTCTGATTACATAATGAGGAATCTGCTGAGAAGTCATCCTCGTTTCTAAGTTGGATATCAATATACAGTGTGTGAAGGTTACAGCCATCCAGAATATGGAGAGAAGCGGCTAACATGTCTTTGTAACATCCTTTGTCGCCTTTTAGTTTATCAATGTCCCAATATATATCCAGAAATCTGAGGTTCTTAAGTTCACTGAGTTCTTCGATAAAGTTCCTTGTATATGAAAAAACATCAATGCTTAGTAGCTCTTGCAAATTTCGCATTTTTCCAATTCCGTCAGGCAACTTAGTCTCAAATCTAACAAATAATCGCAGCAATCTCTGAAGCCGAATAATTGTCGGAGGCAGTTCTTGTATAGATGTCCGCTTCACATCTAGTACCTCTAGATATTGTAGATCTCCAGTTTCACTTGGAAGCGCATCTATCTTTTCTCCTTCGATCTTCAAGTACCTTGTTCCGACAAAAGCCGGTCCGACAATAGGAACAGGATATTCAACACACACACACGCCAGGAAACAAGAACAGAACGCAGTATTTTTTTGTGTGGCTCATCCAACACCACTTTTCGGTTTCTATTTAACTTCAAAATATCAGCAAGATATGGAAACAAATGAAATTACAATCAGGCTTTGATGACAGGATCAATCGCCGTGATTTCCTAACTTTAACAGAGAAGAAATACTATAAGGAGAAAACCATACTAAGAATGATGACTGAATTAAAACTGACAATCTCCCCCTAATGCTGGCATCATTCATCTGAGCTTGATGACACCAATGCGTTCACGGAACTCCTGAAACTTGACTCTTCCGAGCGGTTTCGTCAGAACATCCGCAAGCTGATCCTGAGTTCCTGCAAACTCCAAATCGATGTCTCCATTATCAACACATTCGCGAATGAAGTGAAACTTCGTGTCGATGTGTTTACTCCGATCATGGAGCACGGGATTCTTGCTGAGTGAGATTGCGGACTGATTGTCCATCTTGAGCGTCGGTGTAGCTGCCTTTTCCCCGATCACATCTTCTAGCAAATGCCTGAGCGGATCGCTGGCGCCCTGCAGCCCGCAATGAACTCGCCGCATGATGTGAGCTACCACGCCACGCTATACGTGAGTGCCATGTCACTGTATTGTTGCCAAGGATGAAGAGCACTCCTGTTGTACTCTTGCGATCGTCGATGTCCCCAGCCATGTCGCTGTCACTGTATCCCAGTAATCTGAGCTCACCGTTGCTGGTATATCGCAGACCGTAGTCGATCGTCCCCGCGACATATCGAAGTAGATGCTTCATGGCCGCCATGTGCTCCTGTTTCGGTTCCTCCATGAACCGACTTAGGTACCCAACGCTGAAGGAGAGCTCCGGCTGAGTGTGCAGCAGGTATCGCAGGCTGCTAATGAGACTGCGATACACGGTTGCATCTATTGCCGGTGAGGTGCTCTTCTTAGATAGCTTCAGCCTGACCTCCATGGGTGTCATGCACGCATTACAATTGCGCATGTCCGCCTTCTCGAGCAGCTTCACAGCATAGGCACTTTGACACAGCTCGATACCCTGCCGTCCCTGTTTAACCTCGATGCCAAGGTAGTAAGACAGGGGTCCCAGGTCACTCATCTGGAACCTTTCCTTCATCTCTGATTTGAACTGGATTATTTCGCCGGAGAGCTCCCCCATAATGATCAAATCATCTACGTAGACTCCCACCACCAGTCTTGATTGCTTTTCGCCGCGCATGTAGAGGCCATGCTCGCTCTTACTTCTGGTGAACCCAAGCTCGTGCAGGTTGGCGTCCAATTTAGTATTCCATGCCCATGAGCTTGTCGTGAGACCATCTGACGCCTTGTGAAGCCGGAGCACCTTCTCCTCATGACCTGCGGCAGTGAATCCCGGTGGCTGTGCAACATAGACTTCTTCGGCTAGGTCACCATTGAGGAAGGCAGACTTAACATCCATGTGGTGCACGGACCAGCCGCGTTGCGCCGCCACGGCTAGTACCACGCGCACCGACTCCATTCTTGCAACGGGGGTGAACACTTCTTCGAAGTCGATTCCTTGTCGCTGCACATACCCTTTCGCGACGAGCCAAGCTTTGTGCTTGATCATCTCGCCTCGCTCATCACGTTTGAGCTTGAAGACCCACTTCAAACCAATGGCTCGGTGTCCCTTGGGCAGATCAACAAGTGACCATGTTCTGTTTTCTTCAATTGAGACCATCTCCTCCAACATGGCCATGCGCCATTCTTTAATTCCCTTCGCTTCATCCACCGATACAGGTTCTTCTCCGATCGCTGCCAGTAGCTCCTCCGTGAGCTCTCGATCGGCGTAGCCTGGTGGTGATGCCGGACCTAGGATGTTGTCCATGGTCCGGAACTGCAGCGGCGCATCATCATGATCGTCGTCAAGGTCAGGATCTCCTGATGGTGGTGTTGCGAACTCAATTGCTGGTGGAGCTGGTGTCACCGGAGTGCAGGGTTCAGACCCACGCGAGGATGTCGCCATGTTACTTGGTGCGAGATATCGGTGTGGGGTGGCGGCGTTCTTTGGGCGTGTCTGCTGCTTGCCTCGCCTCGGCCCACGTTGTGCTCCACCGATCGTGATGAACTCGACGCAGAATGGTTCTTCTTCGTCATGTGGTCCGGCACCCTTGTCTGCTCCCCAATCCCAGGGCCGATCTTCTTCAAATACCGCATCTCGCGATACATGAACACGCTGTGAGATCGGGTTGTAGAAGCGCCAGGCCTTGGAGCCTTGCTCATATCCGATGAAGACCATCAGAGTGCTTCGATCCTCCAGTTTGGTGAGTTGCTTGCTGCCAGCCTTCACGTGTGCAACACAACCAAATGTGCGAAGAAAATGCACCAGCGGTTTGGTTCCAAACCATACCTCAAATGGAGTCTTTCCTTCGATGCTTTGAGTAGGTGACCGGTTTAAAATGAACACCGCCGTAGTCACCGCCTCTCCCCAGAACCAGCTGGGCATAGACATGGACTTCATCATGCTCCTGGCCATACCCATTACGGTTTGATTCCTTCTTTCCACCACCCCGTTCTGCTGTGGAGTATACGGGGCAGTGAAATGTCTCTGAATCCCTTCCTGCACGCAATAGTCGATGAAGAGGCGCGCCGTGAACTCACCACCACGATCAGTGCGTAGAGTCCCAATCTTTCTCTCGGCTTCAACCTCGGCGCATGTTTGGAAAACAGTAAACACTTTCACCGCCTGGTCCTTGGTGTTCAGTAGTATCAACCACATGTAGCAGCTGAGGTCGTCAACGAGGAGGAAGAAGAATCTATTGCCGCTCGGTGTTGCTGGCGTCACAGGTCCGCAGAGGTCTCCATGGACAAGCTCCAGCTTGTGTGTCACGCGGTATTTGGCTTCGGTTTTGAACGCCAGCTGCCGCTGCTTCTTGGCGAGACAACTATCGCAAACCTGATCGACTTGATCGATCTGCGGTAGCCCTCGTACCATCTGCTCTTGCGCAAGTCGCCTCAGCCCTCGGAAATTAAGATGGCCAAACCTCGCATGCCATCGCCACGCCGTGCTGGTCCCCTGCACCGCCAAGCATACTGGCCTTCCAATCTCCAGCTTCAATACATACAGACGGTTCGCCGCCCGTGCCACCTTTGCCAACAGACGCCGCCGCTGGTCCCAGATTTTGAGGAAGCCGTTCTCCATCACGATCTTGTAGCCTCCTTCCTCGAGCTGACCCAAACTCAGGATGTTTGCGGTGAGTTGGGGAATGTGGTATACCCCAGAGAATGCTTGGTGTTCGCCGGTCTTGCACTTGACAATCACCGTCCCACGTCCTTCGATGCCCACCACAGACCCGTCACCGAAACGGACAGTCCCATGGACACTAGTGTCAAGCTCGGAGAAGACAGTGTGCTCCCCCGTCATATGGTTGGTGGCGCCTGTGTCAAGGATCCATCGAGTGTGTTCCTCGCCATTTTTGTCGCCAAGTTGGACGAACATCTTGCTTTCATCGAGATGAATTGCTGGTGATTTTGTGGAGGAGGATGAAGCTGTCGGTGCTGAAGACGTAGAAGTGGATTTGACATTTGCGGTGGCCACGAACAAGGTTGCCTCACCCTCTTCTTCCACCTGAACCACGTGGGCTTCCTCATCTTTCTTCTTCTTCCGACATTCAAGAGCCCAATGGCCCTTTTTTCCGCAGTACCGGCACTCATCGCCAGCCACATTTCCTCCTCCGCGGCCAAATCTCCCGCCACTGCGTCCACCAGATTCCCTGCCGTGCCCACGGCCATGGCCGTGCCCCTTCTTCTGGCCTGATGCTGGCTCCTTGCCGCCTCCGCTTGTCCCTCCACCGGTGAGCTGCAGTCGTGATGACAGACGTGCAATTAGCTCATCCTCGGTGAGGTTCAAGTTGGCAATAGAGTTGGTTTTACCAACTCCATGTCGCTCCTCCGTAGCTTTCAGGCGGCCAATAAGTTCCTCCACTGAGATCTCACTTAGATCAAGCAGAGTCTCAATGGAGGTGACGATCTGCTCGAATTTCTCTGGAAGCGCCTGGAGAAGTTTCCGAACAATTTCTTCTTCCGTGAGGCTATTGCCTAGCACCGCGAGCTGATTCGCGATGCGGTTGATGCGGATGCCGAAATCGTCCACCGTTTCTCCATCGCGAAATTTGAGCGAGTCAAATTCGCGCCGGAGAGTTCTCGCCTTCGCCTTACGTACGCGCTCGACACCGACATTCATCAGCCGGATCGAGTCCCACGCAAGCTTGGTGGTTTCCTTGTTGGCGATGATGCCCATCATCTCCGCCGGTACGGCTTTGGACAGAACTTCGAGCGCCATCCGGTCCTCGGTGACATCGTCCGTGCCGATGGTCACCGCAGTCCACAGGCCCCTTGCCTGCATCATCACGCGCATGAGCGCAGCCCAATCATAATAGTTGGTCCGCGTCAATGCCGGGAAGGAGCCGTTGTTGCTGATCTCCTTCGTCACTCGGTGGATCACAAGATTGCCTCCCGTGCCGCCGCCACTTGATCCGCCGATGCCGCTTCAACTGCCGCTGCCCTCCCCTTGAGGGCGCCGTATTGGCGACATGGATCGATGGCGAGACATGGCGTCTTTGTGATCTTAGGTCCACGAAGCGTAGCTGCTCTGATACCAATTGTTCCGACAAAAGCCGGTCCGACAATAGGAACAGGATATTCAACACACACGCCAGGAAACAAGAACAGAACGCAGTATTTTTTTGTGTGGCTCATCCAACACCACTTTTCGGTTTCTATTTAACTTCAAAATATCAGCAAGATATGGAAACAAATGAAATTACAATCAGGCTTTGATGACAGGATCAATCGCCGTGATTTCCTAACTTTAACAGAGAAGAAATACTATAAGGAGAAAAACATACTAAGAATGATGACTGAATTAAAACTGACATACCTCAGTTGAGATAATCTTCCAATATTTATGATATGATGGTTTTCTAATCCAGTACAATTACGGATGTCCAGCACGCGTAGAACGCCGAAGTTGGAGAAAGGTGGGATATGCTTTACACCACCAATAATAGTTAGTGACCGGATCTGATATATATTCCAATTTGGAGATACAATAATATGGGTTGCTTGCTTTTCGTTCTGTGCAAGAGAGAGCCTGCGAACCTTGATATCTGCAGTCGGCAAATGTGTGAGCTGTGTATTGTTGATCATGGTAGCAAAGTTCTCTTCAATGGACTTGGAAGTGAGGAAATCATGGATGGTGTCATGGACTTGGCAAGATATTACCCGACCGTCGTAAAGTATTGCCGCTGGTTGAATTAAGCTTCTGTTAATAAGCTCATTAAAGTAAGTCTCTCCTAACTTTAGGAGATTATCTTGAGGTTCACCGTGAATAAACCCTTCGGCAACCCATCTTTGCAACAAATCATTTGTAAAAATAATATCATCTTCTGGAAACATAGCCACACACAACAGGCATGCTCTTAGATAATGAGGTAGATCAAAATAACTAAGAGACAATATCCTTGTCATGCCCTCTGAATCTGAATCGTCTCCAAGTGCATGACCAATAGATCTTCGTACCCTATCCCACTGATCTGTTGTATGTTTGTGGCCAACAAACTAGATACAGCAATGATTGCCAATGGTAAACCACCGCATTTTTTAAGATTTCATTAGAAGCTTCCTCGAGGTCAGAAGGGCACCTCTGCTCAGACCCAAAAATTCTTTTAGAAATAATCTCTTTGAGTCGATTGGACCAAGTGGCTTAATGGTATAAACAAGCTCGCCATCAGAAGAGCAACACGATTGTGCTACATCATTTTTGCGTGTTGTTGTGATTATTCTGCTATCGCACATATTCTTCGGAAAGGAACACTCGAGAATTTTCCATGTTGATTTATGCCATATATCATCCACTACTATAAGGTACCTGTCAAAATATTTGGAAAGCCATACATTAGTAATGTGGGCATATATATTACATGAAGATGCAGATCCACTACTATAAGGTTCCAATTATTACGCTGCATGCATCATTAGGGCTGCTACTACGGGGACAACATATCAAATAATAACTAGCTTTAGAATAAGTTAAACGGAACCAATAACTTTATATTTGTAGCTCAGCTATTGTTGCTTTTTTATCATTGAATGCCGGTGCTCTGACCATTTTTTTTAAAAAAAAAAAAGTTTGTGCGAAGTGATGCAAAGGATGAACAGTCTGTATAGCCAGAAAGCCGGTTCTGACTTTGGGTTTGATTGTTTGCACTAACAATGAACAGTCCTTGCAAAGCCATTAACTATAATCCAACCACTACAATTTGGAAACAAATTGTAGATTTCAAGTATATGAACCATGACCCTAACATTTTCACTCGTAACCCTGACAGCTTCTCCTTTTCGGAAGTGATTTGGGCTAGTCAAGCGGCTGACTTGGGTTGTAGGTGGATATGGGCTAAAGTGTATAAAATTAGGTCATGGGAAGACCACTGATTCGGAAGCTCAACTCTTGCTGTGGAGTCAATTAGATAGTGCTGGAATGGCACTGATCTTTTTGAACCAACTAGCAGGAGCACTGCTATCTTCCATTTAAGAACAGAAAAGTTATTTACAAGAGTTATTTCCAACTCAGATGGGGGCTTTGGCAAGAAAACATGTAAATGACAAGAGGCGCCGTCTTTACTGCTTTACAACTGCTTATCATAAAGATTGTATGTCAGCAAGCAGGGCACACAAACCGAGTTACGATAGAATTATGCAGCTCTGGTTTGTTCTGCTCTGTATCGCTAGTACTATTGTTTGTCAGATGAGGAGGATGCCATGATCTGGCAGCTCCATTTCTCTGGTGTTCATAATGTTCAATTCTAATATCAATATGCAGTGGTTAATTTTATGAGGATTGTCCCTGTTCTTATTCCTGCTGTTTGGAAAAAAAGATAGTATATATCAGATAGTAGCGGAGTCATTAGCAATGAGATGAGAAAATTGTCATTGTGCCACTCTGGACATGTGGCTTCACCCAAATGCCATTATTAATGTGGCAATCGTCAAAATGCTACTTTCAAACGTTGACAACTCGTTTCCATGCCATTTTGGAGTTTTTGGTGCATTTACCGGATAATAGCATGGGGAAATGACCTCTTTGCCCTCGGCACTGTGCACTGTGTTCACCCACTGACTCAAAGGGCCCACCGGCCAGAGACTCCAGAACAGAGCTCGCTAGAGGGCTTGCCGCCGGCGAAGCTCTGGTCTGAGGTTCCGCCGGCCGAAGGCTTGGGTAGCTCCAGTGCTCGCGTGCGCTTCTGATGGAGACGCCGGTTTTGGCCAGAGGTGACCGGAGCAGGGCTCCCGCCGGTGAGTCAGTGGCGGTGCCATGGCCGATCGGCGAAGAGTACGAACCAACGAAATTTGAGCTTGAATGATACCCTACTAAGAATCACAGTGATAAGAGAGATCTATTTTACCAGTTAATTGAAGTGAGGATGGACGGAGGGGCTGCGCCACCGGCGACCGGCTGTGAGGAAGAAAGTTCACGGTGGCAGCCTGATTTTGAATGAAACACTCCAAATATTTTTAAGGGCTTTCAATCTTTAGAGGCTCTAGATGATATTGTCCGAAGGAATTTGAAATTGGTTCGCTGGTTTAGCTAATTCGATTTTTGGCTCTAAGCTTTAAGTTCTTGATCATGGTGGCAAATAGAAAGAATCGGGGTCCTTCGGCTGAGGAGAGGATGAGGAAGTAGAGGGGGAAGATGGTGCGGCTCCTTGCGATCACTAGGGCACAATTTATAGCCGAGGAGACTATGCGGATGAGCCGGCCTTGGTTGTGATTTTCACCGGTTCATGCGGTGCTTCAACAGAGAAAATGATGGCGTGGCTATGGAACTTGCGGGAAGACTGGCAGGGTGTGGGCAGCTTCCTCACCATAGCTAGCAACGATTGGTCGAGCCTCTGCTGCGGCATTAACTGGCGGCAGTGAATGACGCAGCTACAGCACGCAGGAGTTTGGCTCGGGGGCGCCTGTGAGCGGAGGAGGAAGAAGACAGGGTTCAGAGACTTCCAGGTGGGCCTGCAACGCAATCGGGGCCCACATGGCTAGCACAGTGCTGAGGGCAAAGAGGTCATTTCCCCATGCTATTATCCGGTAAATGCACCAAAAACTCTAAAATGGCATGGAAACGAGTTGTCAGCGTTTGAAAGTGGCATTTTGACGATTGCCACGTTAATAATGGCATTTGGGTGAAGCCACATGTCCAGAGTGGCACAATGACAATTTTCTCCAATGAGATAGTCCATCATTTTTTTTTTTGATTGTGTGGTTGCCAAGTGGTTTTGGTCAGGGATTCCTAAAATCGTGTGCAGACAAATTGGAGGTGACTTTGAGTCTGTGTCAAGGTGGTGGATTAGTAACAAAGCAAATATGATTCTGAATATGTTGTATTCAGCTGCCTTGTAGTGTCTTTGACTCCAAGGATTAAGTTTGCGCGAACAATGAATAGTCCTGTATGGCCGGAAAGCTGGTTCCGACTTGGGGTTTGATTGTTTGCACTAACTACGAACAGTCCTTGAAAAGCCCTTAACTAGTGGCGTGATTCAATATATATTATATATATCATGACTGATTCAACTTTGGATAAAACAGAAAGAAAAAAGAAAGAAAGAATGGAAAACTTAACTTGGATGTCAAATAGTGAGTCGATGTAATCACATACCGTTTGTTTTCAAGGAATTTCACGATTTCTCCAATTAGTTGTTGTTCGTCCCCAGCTTCAGTATGGGAATAATCCACGTTGCGAATTTGAGATAATACGGTTCTAAAAATCTTCATCATATCGGGATTTCGTGAAATTGACACGAAAGCATGACACTCAAATTTCGCTCCAAGCTTGTGATATACTTGGTTGGCTAGAGTTGTCTTGCCTAGCCCTCCAAATCCGACAATGGAGACAACCTTTAGCTGCTTCACTGATTCACCTCGCCATTCATGAGCCACCCAACAAGCTTCTCCGTTGGCCCATCTATACCTACAAGTTCTGACACATCTTTATAAATGGTGCGTGCCGTGGGTCAATAGTCACACTTCTAGATTTGGAGGTTCCCTCGTCAATTTGGTACCTTGAGTACCTCTCGCTCACTTCTGTTATTTGCTTCTTGATGTCCTTGATCTCTTTAGCAATCTGATGGCGAGTCTTGATCTCCGCCAACATGTTCTTGCTCTTGTCAATAAGCTTCTTGAATCCACTAGTATTTGAAGTGGACAAGCGATCATCAAGAACCATGAACTTGTCGATGTTGTCCTCAATATCGTAGGACAGCTCCCGCACAACCCTAACCCGGAGCTTGGCTTGCTCGTCAGGTTCCTCCACATCGGACATCCTTAGGAGGAAGGCATTCATTGCTTCAAGCTCATCCTTGAGGAACTTGATGTCACCACGCATATGCTTGAGCATCTTGTACTCATCAGTAAGCATGGTTCCAAGTTTACGCAGGAGGGAACTCATGGCCCCTGTGGATGCACTCACCAAAAATTCGGCCATTGCTCGCTTGCTCTTCGTGTCTACCTGAACAGGGTTTTCTCTAGACACAACCCGGCTTTGGTTTGTGAGCTCTGCTAGCTATGGCCTTAAAAGAACGATAGTAGCACAGATGATGAACAGCCCCTCAATATCTAACGTTATTATGCATGGATTCTTTTCACAACAACTTTTTTATAATCAGGGCATTATTAGATTTTATTGGTTTTACATCCTACATTTTTTAACTAAATTTATGAACTATCAACTATCAGTCATGTAGACTGTTTCTCTAGTAAATTGTCAAGATATATTGGTGACATGTCATATTCATTAACTACAAGAGCTCTTTGTATGTTCCCCAAAACTAACTCTTCAGAAGAATTTCAAAAGAAACAAATTTAAATCTTAAGAATATTTCGAACAAAAAAAAATACACTTTGGATTATCTTAGGATTCGTCCCAAGATTATTTGGGGAATGTACGCGATTACAGCATTCCAGTCGATCAGTGGGATTTGCCCAGAGAGCCCTAACAGTACAGTTTACTAAATTTCATGGTTCTTGTAGTAATGGTGTCCAATTGTAATACAACGAAGACTTGGGGGTTGGCTGGCTATTTTTACTAGCATTTCCCGGTATTGACAGAAAATACAATGCACTCGTCCATGAATTTCGTCGCAAGTTCCTTTATGCAGAGAGACGCCACTCAATTCGTGTAGAGCATATTGTATATGAGACGCGATTGTCCGTAGTGTCTGCATGGTTGCTGTATTACATTTCTAATGAGATGAGAGTGAGGTCTTACCGACCCCCAGTTGAAATACAGCTTAAAGTGTTAGCGACTCAAATGAAAACTAAGTCCTTGCTACTAGAAATTAAGTGAAAACAAAGTCTTTACAGCTCATGCCTCCGTGCGAGTCTTATCACTTCTCTTACTATAGCGGCAAGTTGGAAATGATGTATAGCAGGCTTTATTTAACATGTAGTTAAGCAGAGTTTGAAATAGCAGTTAATGGGAATGGAGCGCCAGCGGCGTCACTGTTTCGGTCTGGATTACTATTTTTTTTTTGCTGCATATTTGGTTCCAAATTACTTTTGTAACATTCCAAAAAATTAAAAATGAGAAAAATAAAAATTTAAAATTTAAAAATAATATTGAATAAAAAATTTAATTGGAATCAAGATTTTAATTTAACATATCTAAAGAAATAAAATCTAGAAAAATTCATATAAATCTCAAATCATCTCCAGAGCCTTCACAAAAATCTCCAAAGTAATATGAACACATTTATTCCTGAAAAGATATCAAGAACTGTATAATGTGACTATGAACAGCACATTGTCAGAATTAGTAAATTTTTCAAGGACCTCGTCACATATTTGAAAATGTACTACATCATCTAAAGCTCTAGGGTAACTTGAAGAAAAAGTTTCAAAAATAATAAAGTTGATTAGACTGTTTTATAAAATCAAAAATTGAATTAATCGAAAACAATATAATCAATGGCAGAATTTTATAAAAAATAAATATGATTGATAATCACCTAAAATTTTATGATAACTTTCATTAATAATTATGATTACACAGAAAAAGTTTTATATAAAATAAAGCTTATTTGTTATCTAAGAAAAATAAAAATATGAAAACAGAATTTTAATGCATTTGTATTGTCGAATTTTAATAATGCAAGTCTTATCACTTCTCTTATTATACGGCAAGTTGGAAATGATGTATAGCAAGCTTTATTTAACATTTAGTTAAGCAGAGTTTGAAATAACAATTCATGGGAATGGAGCACGGCGACGTCACTATTTCAGTCTGGATTAGTATATTTTTGTCATATATGGCGAAATATTTGGTGAAAACCACCCATTCCATGAAAACTCCGTGAAAACCACCCGTAGAAGTTTTGAAAAATTCTTAAAAAAATTATCATATATAGGAGAGGTGAACTTCTACAATCCCGCAAAATTTCAAGATGAAACACAATCGCATTTGAAAGATATGAAAAAGACAAATTCAGCATGAATAGTAATTTTCACTGTTTAGCACTATTCATTTTACTGTTTGTCTTTTTTATATCTTTCAAATGCGATTAAGTTTCATCTTAAAATTTACAGGATTGTGAAGTTCACCTCTCTATATCAATTTTTGAGAATTTTCAAAACTTCTAATGAGTTTTCATGGAATGAGTGGTTTTCACCAAATATTCAGCATATATATATATATATACATATAATATATATATATATATATATATATATATATATATATATATATATATATATATATATATATATATATAGACACACACACACAAGGCATAAGCATTTAAACCATTCACGTAAGCAAATCAACAATGTCTCCCATGCAACAAACAGTAAATGACAAATAAATATTACTTCTTGTTTGTATATGAATTTTTCTTTTTATTTACCCATAATTTTCACATTAGTATGATTTTGGTCTTCAAAGTTAAGCAGATTGTAGAATCTCAACTCCCCTATATATGGTAATTTTTTGAGAATTTTTGAAAGCGTGTAAATATGGTTTTCAGGAATAATAATTTAGTTTTGTTTGTCAAACCTGTAGTAAATATTTGAAAAATTATCAAAAAAATTACTACACGAAGGGGAGGTGAGCTTTTACAACCCTATAAAATTTAAAGAGCAAACTCAAGAAAATTTGAAAGATATAAAATTTACAAAGTGCTAAACAGCAGGATATAATTTTGTCTTTTACTATCAAAAAAATATAATTTTACTATGAAAAATTCTCAAAACATTACCACACGTAGGGAATGTGAGATTCTACAACCCTATAAAATTTAAATCTTAAAAAAAATTTAAATTCTTAAAAAAAGTAAGCTTCTAAAACTCTGCAAAATTTGAAGACTAAACTCAATTACATTTGAAAGACATGAAATTGATGAAGCACTAAACAATAAAAAATCACTAGTAAGCTAAATTTACTTTTTTTCATATCTTACAGCTGATATTGATTTTGCTATTCAAATTTTAGAGGGTAGTATAATCTCACCTCCCTATCCATGATAATTGTTTGAGAATTTTTGAAAATGTATACAAATGGTTTTCATGAATAAGAATTTAGTTCTCTTTGTTGAACCTACAGTAAAATGATTGAAAACTTCTTAAAAAATTACCACGCATAGGGGAGGTGATCAGCTTCTACAATTCTATAAAATTTAAAGACCAAACTCAATCACATTTCAAAAAGATATGAAATTAACAAAGTGTTAAACAACAAGATATGTTGCCTTTTACTATAAAAAAATAACATTTTACTATGAAAAATTCTCAAAAAATTACCACACGTAGAGGAGCTGAGCTTCTACAATGTTATAAAATTTGAAGATCAAACTCAATCATATTTGAAAGATATGAAATTGACAAAGTGCTAAACAACAGGATATGTTGTCTTTTACTTAAAAAAACATTTTACTGTGAAAAATTATTAAAAAATTACCACACATAGGGGAAGTAAGATTCTGAAGGACCGAGATGGCGATCAGAGGGGAGGGTGAATAGTCACAAAATAAAATTTTCCCCCAAAATACTTCAACCAAGGCCTCAAGAAAAACTTACGGAAGAAACTACTCGAAATGAGCTACTTGCCCTATCTGGCCGATGCTACCGCAGGAGGTCCGGTAGCACCGCATGAGGAGCGGTAGCATTGGGCTCAAGAATAGTAGTTGAAATCAGCATGACTCAAAAGCAAATTTAGATGAATCTTTTGATCGATAGGACAAAAACTCACAAAACTTGTTAGATGTGATCCTAGGAATGTCAAGAACTTATTCCAGCCTTCAATCGCAGAGATTGACATCAAAGTTCGGACCATTTTACTTGGAAAGGAAGAACACGCCAAGTTTGTGCAAGAACTCAAGAATTCGATCTAAAATTTGCTTGTGGGATTTTGATGATCAAGATGATCTTGGATAGCTTCCCACATGAGACAACAAGCAAGAGCACAAGTAAAAACTTTCACAAACGTGAATCACAATATCATTCATTCAAGAACATAAAAACCCATTTCTTGCAACAAGAACACTTGAATTGCCTAGATGATTGGGATATGATTTAAAGGTAGATTCATCCATCAATCATCAACTTTGGCATAAGAAGCACAAGCAAGTAGAAGGAGAGGAGGCAAATCCAAATTGCAAGAATGTAAATACTAAATTTAAATGCTGAATTTAAGACATAATGTAAATGCGTAAAGGAAATTGATTGAAGATGAAAATGACTTGCATTTCTGGAAGGGGAGGTTTACTGTCGAAGGTTAGTAATCGACAACACACTTATATTCGGGTACCTTCAGGTATGCAGGATCAAACACACAATCGGGGGCACGCGATGTAGACAGGTTCGGGCCTCTTGATCGAGTAATACCCTACTCCTGTGTCGGCGTCAAATGAGATCAATGAACAGATTACAAATTGAGGATACTAGTCCTGATTACAAGGAAAATATCAGTATAGGGGGTGGCTAGACTATGGCTATTGGATGTCTGTGTGGAGATTTTCCTGTATTCTGGCTCTGGATGGTGATGGCTTGAAGCTTGCGCTCTAAGTTGGCTTGTTACCGCTTGCTCTGAACAACATCCTCCCTGGTTCTTATATACTGGGCTGGAGTATCAAATCGTAGTCATGAGGAGTCCTGTTGCCATTATGATCTCTGTATCACACCTGAATTTCCATAGCTGCTGGATGTATTCGAGTGGATTTCCTCGCATCTAGAACATGATCTAGTCCTGCCTTATGCAGGGACATCTCTTCTCTTTATATCCTATCCCGTTGAACTGGACTCGAAATATCTAAAGTTTACAAATGTTGGTAGATATATAGCTGGCATGACCTTTGACTCTATGGCGTAGGCCCTATCCCATATCTGGATATTCGACAGTAGCCCCCAAACTCTGCTTAGCGGAGGGTCTGTTTGAGTGTTTGGTCGATTGTTGCCAAACCTAGTTTGGTCGAACAACGCCTCTCTTGCCTGTGGTCGAATAACTCGAGCAAGTTGGGAATCGCTAAGTATCGAGTAGGACGCAGGGGTCGAGCGCTCTGCTATAAGCCTAGCTCGAATGCTTAGGGTAGCTTTACTTCGCTCGATATTGACCAGTCAACCCGACTCTGAGCGGAGTTGGAACCGTTGTCAGAAATTCTGAATGTTGAGCAGTTTCAGCATTTATTGTTACTGTCTGAGGTGCTACGGCAAATGCAGCACCATCATTCCACTTTTCTCGGCGATTGACGTGTTGTATGGCGAGAAATGAACCGTTGTGTCTGGACACCTTCGGCCTATAAATCCTCAATTTTGGAACTGTAGCTGTTCCATTCTTGTGTCCTCAGCCTTCCTCTCGAAGCCTTCGCTTTGCCTCCTTGAGCCGTTGCGTTTCTACGCCTTGAGAGATCTCCTTTTTTCTTGCTCCAATGGCGTCTGGTTCTGCTACCAACCCTAAATAGCCGCGCAGCCGAAGTAGGAGACTGCAACAGCGCCTACCGGGGGGCTAGTTTTTAGCGATGAGACCTTTCAACAAGTATGGCATAAGTCTATCATGGCGGAGAAACGTCTCGCAGAGTTGGAGAAAGGCAGCTTCATTCCCCCTCGAGCGTTCTTCCACTGGAGGCCATCTATCGGTGAGGATTATCCGACTCCTAAGGATGAGGATGATACTGTAGTTTTTGAGCCTTTTTTCACTGCGGTCTCAGCTTTCCCCCCTTCTAGATTCCTGCTTGATATTCTAGACTTCTACGGGATCCAGCTTTTTCACCTGAGCCCTAATTCAATCACAATGCTCAGCGTTTTCGCTCATATCTGTGAGGCCTTTCTGGGTATTAGACCCAGCCTCAACTTGTTTCGCCATTTTTACTGCTTGAAAAGATCATCAAAAAATGAGGTTGTTGGGGGTGCTAGTTTCCACCTCCGTAGCGATCTTTGCTAGCATGTATATCCTGTCTGGGTGACTTCTTCTTGGCAATCGGACTAGAAGAAGTGGTGATTTTATATCACTTCGCCGGACACGGTCAATTTTCCTTTGTCTTATCAACCACATTTCCCGATCTCTTCTGACCTCTAGACGAAAGTCCCTCCGTCGACGATGCAGAACGCGCATTATGTTGCAAAGATCAAGGAGCTAAGGAAGAGTGGGTTAACTGGGTGGCATGTCGCTCGGGACTTCCTGACGCGGCAATCGAGCCCGCTAAAATGGCAAGATCACCTGGCTTGGGAGTACTCTGGGGTCGATGACGTGACTAGAGACAATTCTGCAGGTAAGTTGTGATGACTTCTTCTATCACTTTTTCCCTTTGCCATGACTGGTGGCTAACGAACTGATTTACTGACCAATAGTCTTGTCAGATGTGAATATCTTTGCTCGATTGAGCAAAATCTTCCATGGCTTACATCCTAGCCCCTGCGGCATAGAGGCCTACTCCTTGGCTAATCCCCGACCAGAGGTATGTGTCGAGTAGCGACCAAAATTGCTGCACTTGGGCCTACATCGTGGTTTAAGTAATTCCTTCTTTTCAGGAGGCCGAGCATGATGAGCATGATGAGTACAATGGGCTACTCGAGGGAGCCATTGACCTTGATGATGGGCCTGCTCGAGACGGTGGGCAAGCATCGGGCTCAGCTCCTCTTTGGTGAGGGTAGTCCGGAGGACGCCCACCATAGACCCCAACGAGGTTGAAGCAACTCAGGAGCAGAGGCGACGGATTCTCCTCGAACGGGGAGATTGGCATCGCCATCCCCCTAGCCACTGGCGAAATGCTGTCGGATGTCACCGACGAGGGCTTTTCACTAGGTGATATTCGATCGCTCACTCGGATGCTATGAGATCACGATTGATGTAATCCGACATCTTTTGGAGGACCAATGGGCTACCTGAGGTGCTGAGGCGCAAAGTCTAGCTGCTTCCCTATAGGCATCACCTCGAGGAGATCCTTCGTCGACCGAAATAGTCAAAAAGGTAGAGCAACTATTACTTAGCCTGCTTGTAGCACGAATTATTGCTCATGATTGTCTTGTGTGGGCAGGAGGTACATTCAATTGTTGACCCACCGGCGCCACTACTCCTACCTGCCGAGCCGGTTGAGAAGGTGACTACTAGGGCCAAAACGATCTTGAAGAAAACCTTTGCCTTGCAAGGAGGTGTGAGGGTGCACTTGAAGATGGGAAGGTAAAATTACCTCTTCGTTCGCTCTTCCACACCCCTGTTTCTTCTAAAAAAGGCTCATAGGATGCTTCTGCAGGAAGAGTGCATCTAACAACGTGGTCAAGGGGAAGAACTACAACGGCGGGGATGCAGAAAGAGTGCATCTAACAACGTGGTCAAGGGGATGTGGAACATGCTGCCACCTTGTTCCGGCCATGGGGAAGAACTACTGGCAATGGCGGTGTTCGGTGGAGGTGAGTAGAAAGTATTGCTTGGTGAGGGCAGCTAGGAGGTCGTCTCTAGGCGAAGAAAATGGGTAGGAGACTCATCGGGCAGCGGCAACCGCAGAGCTGGGCTCGCCGATCTTGCTCGGTTTCTTAGGAAGTTACATACGTCGAGAATTCGAGCAAAGGAGCAAGGGCGAGCAGGGGCTAACGGAGCAACGGTCAACTCTTAAGTAGTCGTGACGGAGTGGGCAATGGTGGAGAGCTCGGGGCAGCAGGACACGGCATGGGCGAGCAGCATGGGCGCACGGCGAGGCGCCACGTGGCATGAAGCCTTTGTGGTGGGTTAAGACAACATGGGCGAGGAGAGAGAGAAGGGAGGCATCGTCTGAGCTAGCCGGTGGGGCCATGGGCTGGTGGAGCCGTGGCGTGATAGGAGCTTGGCATTTTCGTCGAACACCACGCTTGCATGATGTAGCTCGAGAGAAAAACGTGTAGAATTTCGGTTGACAATTGAAGTGACTGGCAATTAATCCTGAGTAGCTCTAAAATTTCTAAAAGAATTTTTATAGGTAGACCGAGGTAGGTAGTTTCCATTTTTCTTGGTTTCATCTCAATCCCTAGAGTGGATTTCGAACAATAATTCTCCAAATTAACTGGTTTTCAAACAATTTTTGAATTTTTAAGCTAACTAAATGGTGCAAAAAAATTCTAAAAACTATATTTATTCATATTTTGGGCTCTATTATTTTATAAAATTATTTTCTATAGTATGTTATTTGGTGTTTTCTTGAGTTTAGTTAATGTGCTTGATTTGACCTTTAAAAGACTTTAAACTTAATAAAGAAATTTTAGGAGATGAAGACAAAACTCTAGAAATAAATCCAATAAGAATTTCCAAAATGCAATAAGGATGACAACATGCCACTTTATTTTCTTGATCAGATTTGGGATGTTACACTAAGACTACTAGGAATAAGTTAAGAATTAAAAGACAAAATAAATGCATACACATAAAATCATGAAACCTTAATCCTAAACCACACATATTTTATATAGCAAGTTTTTATTTGATTTTCTATCGTATTCTTTTTGTCTTTACTGAAGTTTATTATCTACTATGTTTCTGTTAAACGATGTATAGAATCCGACGTTCCAGATTTAGTCGTCAACGACCCCAATTTCGACTTTGACAACAATCAACAAGGCAAGCACCTCCTTTGATCATGTTGATTCCAACATTTGAAAATTGTTTTGTCAAATTTTTATGCATGTGCTATGTTTAATAAATATTGCTATATTATGGGTACTAGTAGATATAACCTTCATTGATAGGTTTTCCTTAATCAATAGTCACACTCGATAACCTTAGATTTTGGATAGACACATCATGATGCCAAAATGGGTATACTCATTTATACATGTATCAGCTTAGTGTGCTTTAGAACTAGGAACACGAATGGCTGGTTACACTATTTGCGATGGAAATAGAATGTTGGACATAATGGATAATGTGAACAATGTTATTTTAATAAAAATAAAACTATGGTTTAGACGTGGGCGAGTATTGGCAATAACCGGAAGTGCATGGGACTTGCACATAGATAAGGGGAGATCTCTCACATGAGTCAGATTAAGGATCAAACTATTGTGTTGTTTTCAAGCCAAGACAACCGTATAATCACAAGTTATGGTATGGGACGGACTTAAACTATTAAGTTACTTAGGATTGGCTATGTATATTGGAAGGCTGTAGTAGTACAGCCTTTCTGAGATAGATTGCTTGGAGGGGCCACTACTACAAAACAGCACATAGGTGACGCCCTATTTGTGGCGGTTCTTTTGGAACCGTCACAAATACATGTATCAGTGGCGGTTCTTTATGGAAATTGGCGGGAGGATCATTCGTGGCGGTTTCATCCAAAAACCGCCATAGATAATAAATTATCTGTGACGGTTTTATTTGAAACCGCCGCTAATATATTGGGACTATTTGTGGCGGTTGGTAGATGGAACAAATCACGAGATAATAAATTATCTGTGGCGGTTTGGTTTTAGAACCGCCACTAATCTAATTATCTGTGGTGGTTTTCGCCAGATTTGTTTTTTTACCTTCTTGATTCAAGGTTCAGCCGTCGCGCGGTTATTAATTCTATTAAAGGTTTTGGGTTTTTCCGTGAATTTTTTATCGGAATGGGTGTTTTCTCCGTGCCGTTTAGTTTTGCGGCAAGTTGTCTATCCTGACAATTGTCGTTTCGCGCCAAGAATTTATTTATTTGGTTCGCGCTAATGGTTAAAGGTTGGATTTTTGGTTTTTAGGAGGGGTTTTTAGGAATTTCCCCTCCCTCCCCTATTATATCTTTCTCTCTCTTCAATTGTGTGGTTGACAATTCATGGAGGCAGATTTTTCCTCCACCCGCATCCCTCCCAATTCCATTTTTCCCTGGTGCAGCCCTGCCCTCCTCTTCTTTTTCTGGTCGAGCCATGCTCTTCTCCTCCTGGCGCAGCCCTGGTCTTCTCCTCCTGGCGCAGCCCCTGGCCATCTCCTCCTGGCGCCGCCCTGGCCTCATCCTCCTGTGCCCTCCCTGGCCAGCAGCGGCAGCAGCAGCCATCGGCAGTCCCAGCAGCGGCAGCAGCAGCCTTCGGCAGCAGCAGTCAGCACTAGCAGCAGCAGGAGAAGCAGTTGCTGTCGGCAGGAGCAGCAGCAGCAGGAACGGCAGGAGCAATAGCAGCCTCTCCCTCACCTCCCTTGGCCTTCTTCCCCATTCAAGAGAGAGTAAGGTATTGTTTTTGGGGGTTTAATTCCTTGTGCATGTTAGGTGTTTGATGAAATGCCTAGCTAGGGTTTGGGTATGGTTGGATGGCTGGGTTAGAGTTCTTGCCATGAAGTTTTATTGGTTGATTGGTTGGGTGTGGAATGGAGTAGAGGTGGAACCCTAGAGCTGTGCAGTTTATTTTTTTCGAGCAGATTCGAGTGCTCTGTTGTAGCGCGAAATTGTTAATTTTGCAAGCGTTTCCTGGGGGTTTGGCTATAACGAATGTTGTAGACAATTGAATTACCTTTCAATAGAGACCAAAATCGCTAATTTTTGTTCAGCCGTTTGAAAGTTATGGCTATTTTACCGAGTGCTGTCCAATTCTTGTCGTGATTGGTATAGTCTGTGTTCATCTTCGATCTGGGAACTGCAGGTGCTTTGGCTGAGTGAATAGCTGTGATATATATGTAGTTTGTTTCCTCACGGTCGTTTTAAGCACAAGAAATCGAAAATCCATTAACCCAATCAAAAGTTATGCTATTTAGAAGTCTCGGTGCTGAGATTGGAAAACTGCAGCATGCTCCATTTTCCAGTCGGAGTTTAGTGTTTGGTTGGAGGCCCTCGAGGTATCTCCCGCATGTTTGGCTTTGAGATAGCTGGAGGTCATCCTCTTATGGTTAATTAGGAGCTGAGTGCACTCCATTTAGTTAAGTGAATCAAAGGTTTGGCTCGTTGGAAGGCGGCTATCCTCATTGGTTAGATTTTCCGTTTTTCGGGATTTTGGAGTGGGTTGTAGAATCGATCTCGCGCTAAGTCTTGCGGTTGTTTGGTTGGCATGTTTTTTTGAGTGCATTGCCTCTACTTGCAGGTGGTGGGACCCCAGGAGTGGCGTCAACTTCGTCTCGCCACACCATCTCGAGAAGTTGAAGGCAAGTGCGTTGTAGTGGTTGTGGCTTAGGTGGCCATTATGCTTTTGCAATATTACCATTATCCATGTGTTACCTTAATATTGCGATTGTTTGATTTTTTTTTCATGCGATATGATGAATGAGAATGGTTAAATGGTTATGCCATTATTTAAAACGAGTCTTTATGCAAGTGTAACCTGTATATCTCTTATACGATATCTAGTTGATTGCTTGTGTTATGTATGTGCTTACGATATGGTTGTATTTGAGTTTATAAGCACGTCTAGTAGGGTAATTGTCTTCTGACGAAAAGGTTAAGAAATCTGATGCATGGGCATCGTTGATTGAAATGATTTGTGTCGAAAGTTGAATGTCTTGATTCCTAGCGACTATGAAGAGCTATTGTTTGAGATATCATACTATTATCTCTAGTATGATAGGTAATGCGAATAATGAGGTAATGAGGTTGGATTAATAAGAATGGATGATTTGGTGATCATGAAAATGGATTATGACTTTAACGGAAGTATTAATGGTAATGGTGACCATGTTGATATGAGTGTTGAAAATATGAATATGAGAGTTGAGAATATGAATAGGGATGTTGGGAATGCGGATATGAGTATTGAGAATATGGATATGAATGTGAGGAATGGCGTTTGCATGTGTGCATTCATGAAAAGTGCATTGAACCAGAGCGGTGAGAAAGTCATACGGAATGTATGACTAATCCGGAGTGCTCGGAATCCTACCCCGTAGTCCCATCCACTGTATGGATGGGAGCGGAGAAGTGTAGGACCATTCTTTGGGTAGCGGGCAAGTCTACTCGATAGGCCCTTCCACGGGATGGATGGGTTTGAGGGCATGCATCGACGGGTGGTGCCCGGCCATACCGATATGTGCTAAATAAGAGATGAGGCATGCATAATGCATCATGTGCATAAGATGTTATGTGAATGAAAGCATGGTTGTGTTGCAATATATAGCATTGCATTTATGCATGAGATGTTATGTGAATGAAAACATGGTTGTGTTGCAATATATAGCATTGCATTTATGCATGAGATGTCATGTGAATGAAAGCATGGTTGTGTTGCAATATATAGCATTGCATTTATGCATGAGATGTTATGTGAATGAAAGCATGGTTGTGTTGCAATATATAGCATTGCATTTATGCATGAGATGCTATGTGAATGAAAACATGGTTGTGTTGCAATATATTGCATTGCACTGCGTTGAAATTGATAACTGTTGGTTTATGGGAATGGAAGTGACAGATTAAGGACTAAGTCATGGACTCATCCAGAAATGATTAACAAGGCATGAGTAATGTTTATTTACGTTTTTTTTAATTGGTTATGGTAAGTGGAGGTAGGTACTGCTTCTTGTACTTGATGATTTCATTTAAGTATTGGCTATAGTAAATTCTAGAGTAAATGTAATCCAGTTGAATGTATTACATTTCTTTACTGTTGCACTTTGCTGAGTCTTGGACTCACGCTTGTTTGCTTCCTGTTTTAGGTACCTTGAAGCTGATTCGTCGGGTTGGGAGTAGTATCACATGCACAACTTCGGTCTCCAACAATTTAATTAACCCATTCATTAATTCTGGATGTAATCAATGCGGTTGTAATGTGCTGTTGTCGTGGTGAAGTTATTAATTTCCTTTGGATGTGTAATTGGATACCTAAGGACCTGCTAGAATGTTTCATTCTATTTTGAGTGATTGTTATATCATATACTGCTATTGCTCTTTTGTCTGCTGAGTGGATGTCCTCTATTCTAGAGAGGTCATGCCGAAATTTTGTAAATTTCGATGGCTTAGTTTTAAGCCGGTTTAAGAGATTAGAACTTGAATTCATTTTCAGTCTTTTTCGTAGAGGTGTCATTCTTTTAATTGGGTTTTGGGTAGCATTCGCGGTGCATTTGGTCTTAGGGGTGTTCTGATTTTAATTTAAAACCGCCACAAATAATGCTTTCTATATATAACCCCTGTCTTGTTGGTCATCTTCCTCTGTCATTGGTCATCTTCCTCCATTTGTTGCGAGAAGAAAAGTTAGCTTTTGATTTGATTTTGTTTGGCCAAGACCTTGTGCTTCTACTTCCTAGAATTGTTCCAAGGTGTGTAAAATATGTCTCCTCTCTTCATTTGTCTTTGTAAAATTGCCATTAAAGGTTTATTTCTAGCTTAATTAAGGTTTAGATGCAAGGTCTACATTTAGTTTGTTTTTATTTACCTAGCAATTTATAGATGATGAATTTATTACCTTCTTTGTATTAGATTAAGTTGTCTACCTTGTTTAGATGATGAATTTTTTGTCAAGCATATATCAAATTTATGTATTTACGATTATTGGATATTAATGAAAAATAAATTATAGTTAATATGATAGATGGGTGATCATGAAGTTAATTGCCTTGCATTTTGAGATGAGGAATTTATTATGTTGCTCTTAGAAGGATATGTATAAAAATTACGTAGTTAATATTTTTTCTTAGTTACCATTAATTTTTTTGTTAGCGGCGTGCATATACATCTTGCTCCATTAGTGGGTATTGTTAGTGAATTTTTATGAAGCATATAAACCTATGTAATTAAGATTGTTGGATGTGAATGATAAATAAATTTTAGTTAATATGGTAGTTGGGTGATCATCAAATTTTGAGGTGAGGAATTTATTATGTTGATCTTAGGAGGATATATATAATTTTGGTTACATATGAGTATATATTAAAATTAATTAATTAAGTTTGCAACATTTACTTAGTATTAATGTTGTCCCATTAGTGGATATTGTTGAATATTGAATAACAATTTATTTAATTAAGATTTTTGGATATTAATAAATTGCTTAAATTAATGAGCGTAGATGGATAGGAGATGGATGTACGATGCGAACCGTTGCGACCAAGAATATATCGACGGTGTATCTGTTTTTCTAAGAAGCGTAGGAGAAACGACTTGCAAAAGAAGGCGGAGTACATACAACTTGTCCATGCATTGATTGCAAGAATGAGAAGATGTTTTCGAACAAAAACCATATCCATTTGCACTTGATCCGGAGGGTTTTGTGCTGGCTATACAAGTTGGACAAGGCACGGTGAAGAGGAGATCATACTTCAACGTGATAACGTTGGCGACGAATGAGCCGCAATGTGGCGGTGACATCGATTATGGATCCGATGAGGATAGGTTGGTCGTCGATGGCGACAATAATCTGCTCAAATGTTGCGCGATCGAAGAGAACTACACTAGTCGAGAGAGTTTAATCAATTCAAGAGTTTGATGGAGGATTCGGAGAAACCTTTGTTCCGGGTTGTAAGGAGGAATACACAAAGTTGCACATGGTGCTCTCGTTGCTGAAATTGAAGGCGACCAATGGTTGGTCCGACAAGAGTTTCACGGCATTGTTACATCTCTTAGCGGACATACTGCCTAAGGGAAACGTGTTGCCTAAAACCACGTATCTAACTAAGAAGGTTGTATGTCCCTTGGGATTGGAATAGAAAGAATACATGCTTGTCCAAGCATTTGTATACTCTATCGCAAAGACTATGCGAACATTCATGTATGTCCGTTGTGCAAAGCGTCCGATACAAGCGTAAGGGCGATGGCAATGAAGCTATCGAGGTAAAGAAAGGAGCTCCGCAAAAGTGGTATGGTATTTGCTAGTAATACCTCGTTTGAAGCGTTTATTTGGAAACAAAAAGCACGCCAAATTGATGCGATGGCACTTTCGAAGACCGTAAGAGGATGGAAAAGCGAGACACCGGTGATTACGCCTAGTGGAGAACCATCGATAGACTCTTGAGGAGAACTTGAAATGAGGCGAGGAATGTAAGGTTTGGCTTGAGTACGGATGGAATGAATCCTTTCGGTAACATGAGCAAAGCATTCATAGCACTTGGGCCGTGACTCGTGTATATACAACCTTCCACCCGGTTGTTTATGAAGCGAAAGTACATTATGATGTCCATGCTTATCCAAGGGCGAGACAACACAGCAACGATATTGATGTATACCTACAACCATTGGTGGAAGATCTTGTGATATTGTGGAGCGAAGGTGTATGGTATGGGGCGAGTACAAACAAGAGTACTTCACTCTCGCGCATTGTTGTTCGCACCATCAATGATTTTCTGCGCTTGGTAACCTGTCGCCAGTACTATAAAAGGAGCCAAAGCATGCCCCATTGCATGGATGAAACCGCTAGTGTGTGGCTCAACAACTCGAGGAAAACAGTGTACATGCGTCACTAGAGGTTCCTTCGAGAATCATCCATACCGCAATATGAAGAAACATTTCGACGGGACAAAGGAGGGCGGTTTAGCTCCAAGGCGTCTTCGTGGGGAAGAGGTGTATGATATAGTTAGGGATCTTAATGTTGTACTTGGAAAGAAGTCTTGGTAATACATCGCGGTCCCATCTTGAGAAGACCACATGGAAGAAGAGATCCATCTTTGGGACTTACCCTCTTGGAAGGACTTGGAAGTTTGACCGTGATCGACGTCATGCATGTAGAGAAGAATGTATGTGACAAGTGGTTGGTCTTTCTTGAATATTCCTAGCAAAACAAAGGATGGGTGAAGGCACGAAGGGATCTGGAAGATATGAAAATCGGTGAGCTACATCCTCAAGACACTTTGGGAAAGGCCGACTTTACCTTCCCCGACTTGCTACACTTTGAGTAAGAAAGAAAAGCAGAACTCGCAAGTGCACGCATGGTGTGAAAGTTCCGTCTGGTTACTCCGCAAACATCAAGCTGGTATCGATGAAAGATTTGAAGTTAAGCGGCATGAAGTCTCATGATTGTCATGTGATGATGGCACAAATGCTCCTGTTGCAATTAGAGGTATTTTGTTCGACAAGGTCCGAGAGGCAATCACGAGGTTGTGTTCCTTCTTCAACACGATTTCACGAAGGTCATCGATCCCGTTAGACTTTATGAACCGGTGATGTGGTAAAGACTACGTGTACGGTGGAGATGTATTTTCCCCATCATTTTTGATATCATGGTTCATCTCATTGTTCACCTTGTCAATGAGATAAATATTCTTGACCCGTATTCACGCATCGGATGTACCCATTTGAAAGGTATATGGGTGTTACGAAGAAATATATCGTAATCGATCTCGTAGGAAGGCTCCATTGTAGAAGGTTATGCAAGCGAGGAGGTTATTGAGTTACGTATCGATTACATGGAGGAGGTCGAACCGGTAGGAGTGCAGTATCTCGCCATGAGGGTAGGCTAGGTGGGAAAGGTGTAATAGGAAAGAAATCTACAAATTCTTACGATAATATTTTGTTCGAACAAGCCCATTTCATAGTATTACCTTGATCGGTTGAGGTGCACCCGTATATGGACATACACAAGGGTAAGCTAAGGAGGGAAACCGAGGAAAGTCGAGCTTTGGATAACAAAAGAGCACAATCGTTTGTTCGGTCATTGGTTGGGGAGCACATATGCGGTGAAGAAAGCGTTACATTGAGGTGGTTGGCAAAAGGGCCTTGGTACAATCACGACATGACAAGGATATGACATCAATGGATATACATTTTACCGAGAGCTCGGGATAGCAAGAGCACTTACCAAAAGCAATGGTGTCGTATAGATGCCTATGACAACACAGGCGATCTGAAGAGCATCTACTACGGGTTCATAGAGGAGATTTGGGAGCCGGACTCTTGCATTTTCAAGATCCGGTGTTTGATGTCATTGGGTGCGACTCCCGAATGGTGTCAAGGTGGACAAGTACGGCTTTACTACTATGGACATCGAACATGTCGGATACAGAGACGAACCATTCGTACTTGTGAATCAAGTAGCACAAGTATTCTACATAATCGACCCGGCAGATAAGAAGCGCCATGTAGTTCTACAAGGAAAAAGAAGGATCGTTGGAGTTGAGAATATCGTGGATGAGGAAGAGTACAACCGGTTTGATGAGTTGCCTCCTTTCATGACGATGACATCGAGCCCGAGGAAGAAACCCTTGAAGAAGTTACCTATCATCGCGATGATCTGTGAAGGCCAAATTGTGAAAGAAAATAATTAGCTAGGAGTAATGGCAACATGTACGCCATTTACATGGAGTAATGGAAATGTGATGTAAGAAATGTACATTTCTGTGGATTTAATATAATTAGTACGTTTATTCTTAGACAGTGAATTTAATATAATTAGTACGTTTTGGGTTAAACCAGGCCCCTCCCATTTTGTACTTCCAACTTTGTTTGTAGACAAACATATATACACACTAGGTTGTACATATATATACACACACTAGGTTGTACATATATAGAATCTATCACATTGTCCATCTCACTTCTGCTTCTGCTTATTTGGATGACTATGTGAAAGTCTGTATCTGTGGCGGTTAAGAACAAAAACCGTCATAGATAAACATTATCTGTGGCGGTTAATAAAATAACCATCACGAGATAATAATTATCTGTGACGGTTATTTTTATTAACCACCACAGATAATGTTTATCTGTGTGGTTATTGTTCTTAGCATACAGATACACCCTACATAAAAAGCCGAGCCAGCGCCTAATTACGCACGAAAATTTCCCGCCGCCTCCTGTGCCTAGCTCCCACCGCGCGCCGCCATGGCTCCCCTGCAGAAACCACCGTGCTGCCCCCTCGGCGACCCAAGCCGTCCCGCCCTCCCCGCGGCGCCGCCCCTCCATCGACCGGCCGTCCCGTGCCCTCCCACCGGTGCCGCCCGCTCCAAGCGCCATCCCCGTCACCGCCCCTTCAACGCCCTCCCTTGCTGGCGCCGCCCCTTCAACCCTACCGGGTAAGCCCTTCTCTTCACGTTGCATCATTGTGTAGTTGTGGAAGAATTTGTTAAAGAATCAATGGTTTAATTAGTGATGGATCAAAGTATGTTGATTGATTAATGTTAAGTGTATGTGCGTGATTGATTGCTGAATTCCTTATGAATCTGGAGAAATGTATATATGGATCTATGTATTATTATTATTTTGTTATCCGTGTGCTTGATTATCAGATTGGAATTTGGTAATATGTGTTGTGCTGTGATTGATATGTGTAGATTTGTGCTAGATATCTTCTGTGATTAAATGGTTCAGGGTTTTTGGGGCTGAAATTGATAAGCATACACATATATGATTGTGAAATTTCAGTTTATAAATAACAACTGCATGTCAATTAGTCAATATGTTGTAATCATGGTTTATCTTCTTGCGATAAAAAATGTGTATGGCTCCCTGAGTGATTCTTGCTGTGTTGTGAGTGTCTTACATGTATTGAATTTGTGGATAAGTGTGAGTGATGATAGCAAGTATTAGGGGTACACATGTTCTGAAATGTGTTTAAACAGGAATGAGCTAGAGATATTTAGCGACAGTTTTCATTTACTGCCATCCTTTGCTCTTGTGCTTAACTGTGCATGTATTTTTACTTTTTTTTTTATGATTAGAACACACTGATGCACTGTATTTTCTGATTATGAGAACAGAGATATTAGAATATGCAACCCTATTCTTAAATCATGCTTTAGTCTTTTAATATGAGTAAGTCCTTCAGTCATTTTGCAATAGTACAAACTTTAAATTCACATGAGTAACTGGCATCTACTTATTTTGAATGAAATCAAAAGGGCAAGGTACTCAAACAAAAGCTTGGTATCTCTTTGCTTTAGAGAACGTTGAAGAAGAATGGCAGGGAGAAAAGGAAAGGGACAAAACATTTGTTATTTGTAATATGGTTTCTTTGATTTCGCTAGTTGTATGATTGAATGTATTTAGCTAAATGTGTTTCCTTCTTGAATGAAGACAATAATATTCAATTTGGATGTTAACTATGCGAATTGTGAAATGTGTTTTGATTTTAATTGGGATTGTGTGGATGAGTGCTTTAATATCATGTTGGTATTGATTCTATGTATGTGTATATACATATAATATTGAAGGCGAGTGAATATATATTCTTATGTATGTGCTTGATCTTGTGTCTATATATATATATATATAGGCGGCGTATTTGGTGCAAACCCACTTTATGGTGCAAACATGAAAACTAACCATACAGGCCCTTTGGATCTTTCCTGGATGGTTCAGATGTATAAAGGTGGGATTCCACTCAACCACTTATGTGATTATGCACTAAACCCCCCATCTAATCAATTCTCTAGCCGTCTAATCCTCCCTCACGCATCAAAGAAATCTGAAACAAAACATCGATCAGCCCCCTGCCTCTCCCTCACGCGCCCGTCCCTCTGCCTCCCCTCACGCGCCGGTAGGCCTCCCTTCAACGCCGCCGCCAAGCCGACCTCCCTCCGCCGCTCTCCGGCGTCGCCGCCGCCAAGCCGGCCTCCGTCGCCGCCGCCCAGCCGCCAAAACGCCGTGGCGCCGACATCCGACATTCGAGATCCGCCGCCGCCGCCGCCAAGGCAGACTCGACCGCGCCGCCGAGCCCTCCCACGCCAGCGCCAAGCGGGCTCCTCCGCCACCGCCAAGGCCTCCGCCGCCCCACCCTCCGCCCAAGCCCTTCCCGCCTCACGCGCCAGAGCCCTCCCTCGCCTTGCAGCTCCCATAGCATAAGAGTATCAGTAGTCTTTTGTTCCTTGTTTTCTAACTTATATCATGAAATACATATTTGTTCTTTTGCTCGTATTTTGTGCAGCATTTGGAATGTGATTAGCCACTGCCATGCTTATTGATTAACTAACCTTCATACTTTCATCCCCCTTGTCAGGAGGGCTTCTTGAGACACCCCAGCATTTCAAGCTAAACTGACTGCATGTAGTACCGATTTCCTGAGTCCATAAGTTGAACCTGACTGCCGTTCAGACCAATTCCAGTAACCTGACTGCACGTTATCCAGATTCCTTCGAAGGCAGGGCCTCTAGTTCAACTTGCAGCTCCATGGCATAAGTATCAGTAGCTTGCAGCAGCGCTTGCAGCTCCATGGTTGTTTTCTTGTTGTGATTGGAGTCCTGTGTTATTCAGTTCAGAGTCCAGGTCGTCGGTCTTTTGGTTTATGTCTTCTGAATCGGAGTCATATGCTAGCAGAGAGTTTGTATTGGGTTTTGTGTATTGTCGGACAAGTACAGGAACTTGTCTCGGCTGGAAGTTCATAAGGTTTAATTAGAGTACAGTTAAGTTTTTTCAGTCCGGATTGATATCTGTAATTGGTTTCAGATTATGTTTTGAACATTGAATCAGTATTTTGGCAGAAAATAACTTCACTTGAATCAGTCTGTTATGCTACGATTGTGTTTTGTATTGCTGAAATTGATTATGTCAGCCAAGCAGGAATAGTATTACTTCCTCTAGAAATTTGAATTCGGTAACATGAACCAGCTCAATCAATTTCATTATACTGATCGTAAGTAATTTTGTGTATTACATATGCATCTAAAGCTATTTTGGTTACGTTGCTATTGTCAGTTTGCACCAGTTGCCTGGAAAACACTTATAAACAACTATTAATTCCATCTACTAGTTGTTTATTCAATAGGGCCTTCCATTTCATGCTTTTTTTTTTCTTTTATATTGTAGCCGAGATGGCTAAATTATACAATGCAAGAATCTCATTGCCAGATCAAGGAGCTAGAGAGGATACTAATGTCCTGTTTAGTCCAGCAGCTGGGAGCAGTGGCATTCCTAGTGAAAGTGATCCATCTCCAGGTTATGGCAGACCATTATGCACTAACAACAAAATGGAAGAATGCTCCCGGGTTGAGGATAAGGTGGTGATAAACGAAACAAGAGCTGTACCATCAGTAAATTATGCTCAAGTTGGGCCATCTTCAATAAAATGTGGGCAACCTGGTTCAGGAGCATTTGTTGATCATTGTGCAACTAAAAATGACAAAATGATTCCAAAGAGTGAAAATCAATACAAACATAAACATTTCAGCGGTAGTTATGAACTATCAGATTTGTTTGCGCCTTCTGGGAGTATGTTACCGCTATTTATGCAGAGTCCTTCAGATTGTGCAGTGAAACATGAAGGGCAAAAGTCTCTAAAGCTTTCTAAAGCTGAAAATATACATGATTTCTCCAACTCAGAAGACAATTATAACTTAGAAAGCTGCTTCCACAATTCTGCACAGCATTTTCTGAACCCATGTTTTGTAGTATTACTACTTTTGTTCAAATCAGCTACTAACAAATAACAATCACCACTAATTAAATCAGCTACTCCATTTGATGCCTCATATGATCCTTCCCTTGTGCAATTAGAAGGCTACTAGCAGAGAACACATTGCTACAATTAGACATGTAAAGTGCAACGTCAAACTGAAACCAAACCAGACCTGGGATGCCGCTACCCTAGGCGATGATTCAGCTGCAGGTAGAGAAATTATAGCCTGTAGTAAGAAACGAAAAAAAAGCAGTGTCAACAAATGAACTACAAGATTGACTGTACGTAGATCCTCCTGGAAAGCACTTAGATCTCCATTGATCACAATTGTAGCTATGTGAAACTTGTGGATATCAAAAGACATAAATAAATGAAAACCATAAATTGATAAGTACCTGTATCATACGGACTTTTTAGGACAATTGCGACTATCATGAAAGCCTAGCTCATTGCATAATTTGCACAAGCGTGCAGCCCTCTCATACTTCTTTTTCTTCTCATATTGTTTTTGTTTCTTTCCTTCCTTATCAAAGTGCCCCTTTATTCTCTTGGCTCTACCTTTTGTGTGGATATCGGTCGGTGAGTATGTCAATCTGGGTAGGAAGTGGGTACCAATGAACCCTCCATCTCTTGATCTGCTTTGTTGGTTATCGGTAGCTCTTGCCTTACTTGACTAAAAACTCTGGAATTTATTTCTAACAATTTGCACAGTTTCCACCGAATGTCCAGCTTGTTGGAAGATATCTTCCATGTCCTTGCGCATCTGACAAAACATTTTTCTAATCTCTACCTCTGAAGATGAATTTTCTTTCTCCTCCAACATGTGTCCCTCAGAATCAAATACGATCTCCCTCTTGCAATTTTTTGTCCACCTATCCAAGATGTAGTGAGCAGGTAACTCATTTAGCTTTGCACCTCGTAACACATTTATAATGTGGCTGCAAGGAATTCCATACATTTCGAATAACATGCAAGAGCAATTGGCAATCATGGTGCTAGTATCAAAACGGACTTCTCTTACCTTAGGACTATCATCGATTCGCATATTATTTTTAAATTTCCTTCTTTACTAATCATCAACAACACAATGGTCCCTACAAGTAAGAACTTGATTCTGGAATTCTAAAATTTGGAATGTGTGAAAACCTCACTTGCATGCTTCTCTAACAACCATCTGTCTTTAATACAGGTGGCGTGTTAACGCTATCATTGTCATGTGTCAATTCCATCTCTCTTTGTTCTTCCTTTCTTTGTGTCGAATCGAACCCAAAACTCAACCAATGCATGCTTATATCCAATGAAATGGTTGAAAAAGAGTTTGTACTCTCTGACCTTGAGGTTGTCCTCAGAATCCCTCCCAAGAATATGTCTCTGAAGTAAGCTGGTACCCAAGATTCACGAATCTTGGTCTTGGTTAGCCAACCACTCATTCTTGTCAAGCTAAAATCAGCAATCATTGATGACCACTCTAACTCAAACTCCACACATGTTTCTGAGGAATATACACATGAGTTCATACGTTTGTAAAATACAGGATTTTCCCTCACTTGTGGACCTACCTTCTCTGGAAGCTTCTTCAATATGTGCCACATGCATAATCTGTGCTTGCTCTCTGGGAAAACAATGGAAATTGCTGCCTTCATACTGGGATCTTCATCAGTAATGATAAGCCTAGGTGCAGTTCCTCCCATTGCTTTCAAAAATGTATCGAACAACCATGTGTAAGAATCAATTTTTTCATTAGAGATCAAAGCAGCCCCAAACAGTACACACCCACCATGATGATTTACTCCCGTGAATGGTGTGAAGATCATGTTGTATTTATTAGTGTTATATGTAGAATCAAAAGAGACCAAATCTCTAAAATGAACATAGTTCTTTCTGCAAGTAGTGTCTGCCCAAAAGACGTGCACCAACCTACCCTTGTCATCAACAACATAGTCAAAATAAAATGCTGGATTGCAAGAATTCTTTCTAGCAAGATTATCAACAAAAAGTTGTGCATCTGAACATGTTATACTACTTCTCAAGCTGGCATGGTAATTCTGCAAGTCTCTTTTTGTGCATCCCACATTCTGAAAACCTCCATCACTAACACGAAGATATCTATATGCCAAGGAGGTGCCAATGCTAGCTTTATGGCAATCAAATAATGTTGTCTTGGCCTTCTCACTTACTTCTCTATTTGATCGTATATAATGTTTCTTGGATGGCGTGACAAGGGTGTGTGCATGCACAGGTTGGAACTTAAATATTGTGTATTTATTTTCCTTAGTGAGTTTGATAGCAATCATGGCCTCACATCCACACCTAGTGAGTTTTTATAGCGTTTTCTCTTACTTTTGGAATCCAACTTTCCTTCACCCTTTTCATCACGAAAACCTTCCTTGAGCAATAAAACCTTTTCCATAACACCACATCATTTACCTTTTACATTTGTCCAACACAACGGAAATCGACTAAATGGGCATAATCTTTGTAAAAGCGTCTCAACAGACTTCACATCGAAACTCCATCCCGACGGCGGCACCATCTCAATAGGCAATTCGGTGTGCATGTTATCCCTACAAAAGAATAGTTCATTTTCATCATATAATTCTTACAATCATTTTTGTAAACTGAATATAGATTGTAGCTGTCCTTACACAGAATGGAGGTGCACATTTTTTCGGTGTACTAAACCCATTGTCACTGCAAGAGGGTGCATTACAAACATCATTGCCGGCCACCAATACTGAAGGCGTATGCACCAATATAGTAGTTCATTGCACGCTGTTGCCGTTATAGGATTGTGCACCTCGGAGGCCGGCGGTGCAATCTGGTCGACAATTTCCTGTAAACCGTGTCCGCTGCATGAGGGAGACACTGGTGTCATCATCCGTAAGGTACGTTGCTTCCAGGGTCTCGTGATCGACGTGTTCCTGGGGAAGCACGGTGTTGGGGCGTCTTGTGATCGACGTGTTCCTGGCGCGTGAGGCGTCTTCCAGGATTTTCCCTCACTGGCGTCGATCGACGTGTTCCTGGCACGTGAGGCGTGTTCCTGGGGAAGCACGGCGTGGGGCGTCTTCTAGGATTTTCCCTCTTGGCGGCGCGCGCGTGAGGGCTTAACTAGCGGCGTGGGAGGCGGCGGCGGCGTCGCGGCGTCTTGGCGTGGGAGGCGGCGGCGTCGCGGCGTCTTGGCGTCTGGCGCGTGAGAGGCGAGGCGGCGTGGCGGCGTCTTGGCGTCTGGGCGTGAGGGAGAGGCGGTGATCGATGTTTTGTTTGATTTCTTTGGCGTGAGGAGGATTAGCGGCTAGAGAATTGATTAGATGGGGGTTTAGTGCATAATCACATAAGTGGTTGAGTGGAATCCCACCTTAATACATCTGAACCATCCAGGAAAGATCCAGTGGCCCAGATGGTTAGTTTTCATGTTTGCACCATAAAGTGGGTTTGCACCAAATACTCCGCCATATATATATATGCTAGTAGTTGTGTATAGTGGAGATTTATGTGCTTTTATATATGGCAACGTATCCTGTGCACACAGGTCTTCCCGTGTACACACCATGCACACCAACTAACAAAAGTCACGAAAAATTCTGAAAAAAATTGTAGATGTACTTCATAGATTGCCCTACCTATGTATGAAATTTCAAGATCAAAACTTGTCAGAATTTTCTCTTTTTTGTAACTCCTGCCCTTAGTCTTTTTACTGAGATAGTTGATATCATTCGCAGGAACAATTCACTTAATCTTGTAAAACCAAGTATGACAAACTCATAAAGCAAGCATGCAAGAACAGTTTAACAAATAACTCTAAGCACTTTAAGGATCTAATATAGTCCTCGATTAGTACATCTTCTATCTTATTTGACAAGCCATTGTTAGTGCATTACATTCGGTTAGTACATATTTTCTTTCCTCTCTGAAATATCTCCCTTTCTATTGAGTAGTTCTAATGGAGCCGATCTTGAGCCTATAATGGAGGAGAGCCCGGCGGTACCTTACCGTCCCCCAAACCACCGAAGGTGCCGAGGCCTCCACCATTGTTGCAGATGTTGTTCTGTTGCAAGGCGCCGAGGGCGAGGGAAAACTAAGAAGCTGAAGGCGGTACACCATCTCGGAGGTCTCGATATCTGGGGCCCTGTTGCAAAAAGCGGCAGACAAAATACAAGTCAACATGCGGGTACATCGTAAGGGAGAAAGTGCCAATCACCTGTTCGGATTGGCATAAAGTGCCCCGAGCCACCAAAGAGGATCGTGAATGAGCTCAAAGGAACCTTCGAATTCCCAAGGAGTTGAAGAACTTCGTGTGTCGCGATGCATTGATGACTATGGATGCGGCGTGGAGAAACTTCAAGGCGAGGTGAGCGTAAATTATGTGAAGCAAAACCGTCACCGTTGGAGACTACCCAAGATTACTGACCATCTTTGGGATGAGTTCGTGGCGATGAAGCAATCGAAGCGATAAGGAAGTCCAATGAGGACCACATTAGCATCGCAAGAAGGAATACTCACCCCCACGGACTTGGCACAGTGGGTACACTGCAAATTGCTCAATGGGAGAGGGAATTACAAGTGATCCAACAGACTAGCACAAGTCCCTTGGTTGGACTACCAGACCGAGTGAAGCACTACGTGCTAGCGAGGGCAGATCTCTTGTCTACTGGGAGTTTATCATTCAAGAAGCGATGAAGACGAAGCAATAGCGCAAAGAGTTCATCGGTTTCGCCCGATCCACCAAGGAGCCTTCCACCCAAAGCGAGGAGAAAGGCGAGCTAACAATGCCCTAGAAAACAAAGAGCACCCGATCGAACACGAGGCGTCGGGTCAAGGTTCCATGGAAGATGGGATTCTCAAAGACGAAGACTCTTATAGGAGTCGGAAGAGAGCTAAAGAAGAGCGGCCGAAAGCAGAAATGAAAAGTATGAAGGAAAGGGTTCTGCGAGAATTACAACCCACCATTCAAGAACAAGTTCAATGACAAGTACAAGAAGCCTTGAGCGACGCAGTGAAAACGCTCTCCTCGGCCCTACAGTGTCGTCGCGGCGATGCGCGCCCACGCCATTAGTACAAGCGGACCTAAACCATTATCACTGCCACGACATACAGGACCCCACACCTGTCACTCAACGTGCCCATGATGAACATCTTTCTCTGTCGCTGAGGGTAGCTTATCCATGCCAACAAGGGGTGTCTGCACAATGCCCCGATAGCGCCGAGTTATGCAAAGGTCCAATTGGACCGCAGTACTTACAGTTTGCTAATATCGGGCTAGAAAAACCCGCCAATGACGAGATAACAACTTTAGGAAGTGCCGTCCACTCATTCATCGATGGCGCAAGCGTGACATCGTCTTGGACCATCCAGTGGCAGCCTCTCCTGACATCGTCTTGGACCATGCAGTGCCAGCCTCTCCTGCAGTGCAATCCGCCCATCCGTCACCAGCACATGAGAGTGAAACGGTGAAGAAGTAAGATGAGGTACCAAAGAAATCCATTGAGGACCCCATAAAGATGGCTACTGTTAGTACTCCAACACAGAAACCTGTAACACCTAGTACTTCAAAGGACAAACCTACAACCCCTGATCCCAAAAAATAGCACATTAGACAGGCCGTATCAGTTAGATCAGGGGAAGCCAGGACCGAGTATGATGTCGTGCGAAAAAAAGTAAGGGCAAGGGAAGTCGATGAACAAGATAATCAACCAAGATTGAAATTCGAGGTAGGGAAGCCCTTAGTCACCGATTCGAAGTTAAACGATCTAACACCCATGATCACGGTGATTACATGCATGGTACATGGGCGATCAACCAAGGCGTACTCGAAGGTGAGCACTGCAGTTTTTCGTGAGGAACATTTTCACCATGAGGGCTTTGGCTACTTCTTAATAGACTTCGATAACTTGCACAACTTGTTCTATCACGCGCCCTCGACATATGTTTTTGAGATCTTTGGACACTATAAGTGTCTAATATATCAATCTTGGTCTACATTCACGTAATACCGATAAATGTCATGTCTAACTATTTAGTTATATAGATACGAGATGAAGAAACTACGAAGAACCAAGGGGCGATTAGGATTCCTCGACCGGGAGCGGTTTGTCAAGACGAAATCGTGAGAGTACCAAAGGAGGTCGAGAATGCGTATATAAAACTTTGCTTAAACTACAAGACAAGGAGTTTATACTTGTACCATACAATTTTGATAAGTTCCTCACTAGCTAGTTAAATTACTCGTTGATTTCGTTATTTACTCCGGCGTAAGGACTAATGGCTATGGCATCCAGTTCCTTTGGATTCTCGTAGTAATTCATCGAGACAAGAGCAAGATCTTGATCATGGATCCTTTGGATAAATCTAAGCGGACTATGAAGTGATGACACGTTTAATAAATGAGGCATTCAAAAGATATTGTCGGAAGAGCACGAGACACGCCCATACAAAAAATCCCTTACAATCCGTACTAACTTTTCGATGCATACGCAAGGAATATTCTTATATCGTATTTCATAGTAAATAGCTCCTTCGACGACATCTTAGTTCATTCGATTTTCAGCGATGTCTGGCGAGCGCAAGGAACAAATTTATGTGGGTACTTCGTGTGCCAGTACATGCGCGAAATCTTAGGTTGCACAATAAAAGACAATGACGTGGAGGTCAGTCATGCAGACATGACACATCGATTCGCGCCACTCAATTTCTATATACTCTCTTAATTCTGTTTTTCATACTTACAGCGCCTCAAGCTGTCTACGGTAGGACTGCTTCGTTCTGAAATCCAAGCCATTCAGGGCCAGCTCGCCTACTTCATCATGAAGGAAGTACTCAACAAAAACGGTGAGTTTTATGACAAAGACAACAACGATCCACTCCTCCATACTCATTTCTCACATCACGTGTCTCCAACCTCCGAAGACATGTAGGCTTCTAGTTTAGGAAACTAGTTTAGGCTTTTGTTACTTCAATTTTTTTCATTACAAAGTGTAAATAACTCTTTCTTCCTTTGAAATGGGAACCCCTTCTTTCGTCAATGCCACTTCTCTTGTCGGTGGTTACGCTCATCATGTAGTATGTCGTTTGTCTTCTTGAGGAACACATGTACACACATGCGAGTGGCACTTCTAAATATTTCATGTGTTTGCCTTACATGGTTATTTTTTTCATATGAAGTTATTTCATGTGTATGTAATAGTTTGATGCAAGGTACACATTTCCATTTACAACTATTTATTATAGTTGACAACTACAATTCGAATGACAAACATGCACTTGTTTGACTCAGATGGTAAAATTCGAAAGTATGACACTACGGAGGAAAGGAAGTATCTAGCATCTACTTATTTTGTTGCTATAGACCCTACTTGGCATCCGGTCGCTGAAATTATGTTGCTATAGATCTGTTCTTTATATGATGCAAGTGGCTATGATTATCTCCTCTCAATGTCAATTGGTACCTTGACTCTGGAGAAGATACAAGAGCTCAATGCGGAGCAGAAGAAATTAGAGAATGATGTTGAGGAAGTGAGGAAAACACCACCAAAAACATTTTGGATGAGAGACCTTGGCGCTTTTGAGAAGGAAGCGCATGTAGCAGTCTTTGCTCTCGATGTTTCAATTAATGTTTTGTGTTTCCATTAATGCTTTTTGTTTCATTTGTCACTCATCGATTTTGATGCAGTGCTTGAAGATTATGGAGCTGCAATTGCTTGGCCGGCGGCACAAAGAAGAAACCAGCTAAGAAGGTTGGATCCTTAAGCAAACCTCTTAATTTTGCGTGCCATAAATAAGCCATGCATTTGATACTGTTGGTTGTGTCTGAATTATATTACATCTCATCACTCTTCTTTTTTTTGAGATAATTCTTGTCATTTTGTTGTAAACTTCCTACTTTTAAATAGTATCTTCATGTTTTTTTATTCTCGAGATAGTTACTATCATTTTGTTGTAAACTTCCTACTTTTAAATAGTCTTGAACGCACACTTTTTGTGTGCTTTTGCGAGGGAATAGTGAAATTTGTATTAATACTCGGAACATTTTTTGTGTTGTAAGCATTCATGTAGTTCTGTTGTATATGCACAGGTCAATGATGTTAAAGTTGACCTTTCTCAAATTGGCATTGACATTGAATCAATCCATCAAATGGTAGCTGGATTGGTGAGTTTGAGCATCCTATAACTGTTGCTTACAAACTTTGTCAAAACCATTTGATTATCCTAACTGTTTTATTATCATTATCAGGAAGAGAAAATCCAGTTACTTGACAATAAGCAGGTGGATTCCATAAACGTGCTCATGAATATTAGTGACCCATGGCATGCTGAAATTTTCTTTGCCCTGACCTCTTGTGTTTACTGACAGGATGCGACTAATGCTGGCATATGGTACCTCTGCCAAATAGCAGGAGGTATAAAAGACAGAATAAATGCCAAGTTTTTTCAGGTGAGCTGATCATATATACAAGGTGATGAGTGTGTGCACGGTCATTTAGGTGACCTTATCATGTAGAGTTTTTTTTTGTGATGATCCATCTCTGTTCATTCCACAGGGAGCCAATGAAAAACTCAAACTTTCAGACCTGGCTCAATCTGAAAAGAACCCAGTGAAGGTAATATTCTTTCTTTCAGATTTTTTTGTCCAGATGATTTCGGTCTTGATACTGAATCGCCTACTCGATGATGTGCATATTCTAGGGACTTGAATTATTTCTGGAGAGCACTAAGGAACAAAAGGTGATGGACTCCAAGCCAAATGCCATCGCACAGAACGACGCCAAGAAGCCCACAGCGGTTGATGTTCTGTAAGAGTGCTTGCGGTGCTGCAGGTTAGCCATGAATCTTAGTGACACATCCTTAAGTGCTTTAAGTGCTTTAGCCATGAATTGCTTCATTTTATCTTAAGATGCCATACTCAAGCTCCCAAGTTGGATTTTACATCGTAGTTCCAGGTATGTTTTTGTATTTTAGCTCATGTATTCATATAACAGGAACTAGTATGTACATCATGAAGTTCAGACCATATTACTCTCGTCGACAAAAATTACATCGTATTCCTGATTCATTTTACTGTCAGTCATCAGAAAAGGTTGGCTATCTCAACTTATTTTCAGTAGTTCACATGGGATCGCTTAATTGAGACATCTGTTATTTTCATTGAGCCTGGCTGGCCTACCACACCTCCACAACAGGATGTTGGTCCTGATCATTTCAACATACTCGATGCTTTCTATGCCCAGCCACAGAGGTATGCATACACCTTCCAAAATTATGTCTTTGTGAGAAGTGTTTTCAGTGATAGAATGGTAAGTATTTCTTTGCTCAAAAACCTGCTTGGATGTATTTACGCTCTCATCTTTTCCAACAATCCAGTACACTATTGTCTGTGATTATTTTCTATCTGAAGGCATAGCTAGCATCGCTGAGGCTAGCCATAAATGCCAGTTTTTTATTTTCCTGTGTCGGACTATCAGTGACGGTTCTAGCCAAAAACCGTCACTGATAGTACTAATATCGATGGCGGTTTTAGCTCGAACCGTCATCGATATCACGAGTATCGATGGCGGTTCTAGCAAAAACCGTCACAAATAATGTTATCTGTGGCGGTTCTAGAACATCACCGATAATCTGGATTATCGATGGCACTAAATCTGTGGCGATTCGAAAACCGTCACTGATGGCAGTTTCGAACCGCCACTGATTACCTTTTTCAAGGTAGTGGGCGCTCACACCGAGGTGTTAGGAATAATGTTTGTTGATACAATAGTGTACGCTTTACTATGGAGAGAAGTGGGACATCGGGGTGTATAATCGTTCATCGTACAATGATGGTACAAATATGTTATTAATTTATAAATGTACGTACTGATCACTTATCATGGAACTAGTACTCTATACATATGAAACCCACTATTGATATTTAATTAATATCAAAATAGAGGCCTCACATGCTGGGAGCCGGATATGTGTCCCCTACGAGCATATCACCGGCTGCGGGATCTTGGTCTTGTTGGCCGCGTCTTGATGTCCGTCGTTAGTGTTGTCAAGTATGAGGAGATCGAGGACATGGGCGCGCTGGTGCGCCAACTTCAGCAGCATCCGGAGCTCTTTCAAGGTGCTGCCATGTAATCCACTCAATCTTAGAACTGTCAATTACGCAAAATAGATTTAGGTGATTTACTTACTTGGTTATTTGTTTCAACTTTCAAGTCGATGAGCCATTTAGCATGGGAGTTGTGATATTAGGACTGTAAAAATTGTGAATTTGGATTGCATTTGTGTAGTACAGACACACGGGTGAGGTGTGTGGCAGGCCATAGGCGAGTGGTGAAGGCTCTAGAAGCGCGAATTAGTCTGTCTTGAGCGCTCCTCTATTTTAGTCCTGTGTACGCCACTGCCATTATCCGTTTCAAATTCGATCCTTTGGACACCCCTATTCCTGTTTGGCGTCATCGGGATCGCCTACTAAACTAAACCAGATCCAGCAGTCGTCACTCTTTACCACAATAGATTTAGCAAGCAGGCACATGTTTGAGAATTTATTTATCCACCTTATCCCCTGACACCAAATTTAGTATTGAGAAGCTACCCAATGATGAGAAAGATGCAAGAACTTGCAGTCAGCACATGTGTGATTCCTCACCAATTGTCTTACTAATTTCTGTGTCTACTTGGATTATTGTTCAAAGTAGGTAGCTGGATCTGACTCCTTGTTACTTAGCTAGCTGCGCCAACATGGGAGTCAATAGCATGCTGACTCTACAGTGTACTGCTAGCACGGTGCTACCAGTGCTAGCTAGCTACAAGTAACTTTCTGGTGAAGCGGCAACTTCGCGATCTTCTAGGATGATGTAAGCCGCACGGCTGCGCTCCTTATTTACATCATGATTGTCAACTTCCTCGCATGAACGCATGCATCTCTTAATGTTACGTACAGCTAGCTCTCGCAGGACTGCGCGGAGCTCGCAACAATGGCTGGAGGGCCGATGGACCTCTGGAATCATTGGGCTATCCAGATTCTAGTACTGTTCAGCCTCTTGTGTCAGGTTGTCCTCCTCCTCTGCCGCGGAGTCCGTCGTCGTGAAGCCTCTCACGTGGGGCGGTTCTGATGGAATTAATCTTGTAATAGGAAAGTTTTAGTTTAGAAAGTTTGATTAAGAAACCATTTAGGATAAGGAGTCCGATTAGGATAAGGAGGTGGAATTCTATTCCGTTTGTGTGAGCTAAAGTTTTGCGTATAAATATAGGGTAAGCCCCAGTTGTAAAAGCGAACAGAGCGAGAAGAAATAAAAAAGAAAATTGTCCTAAAGTTTTTAACGTCTGTTCCAAGAATTGGTATCAGAGCAAGATTCTAATCTTGGTGTTGCGCTTGCCCCACAGGAGGCCACTACTGCTGTGCCTCGGGGCAGGCTATCGTCGCTGAGCGACGCGGGGAGGATGGAGCGGCGATGGTGCGGCGGGGTACGGAGGCGTTCCCGGACCTGGGCACGCACTGCGACAGGGAGGACTGCAACCAGCTTGACTTCCTGCCGTTCGACTGCGATGGCTGCAGCAAGGTGTTCTGCGGGGAGCACCGGACGTACAGGGACCGGGGCCGCACCGTCGTGGTATGCGATGCCTGCGGCGACGCCATCAAGCGCAAAGCCGGGGAGACGATGGCGACATCCTGGAGGCGCACGCATGGTCGCGGTGCTGCGACCCGACCAGGAAGCACAAGCCGCAGTGCCCCATGCGGCGGTGCAAGGAGACACTTACTTTCTCCGACACCAACGACTGCAAGGGATGCGGCCAGAGGGTGCAGATTGGTTCTTGGAAAACCAACGATTTCAAAGCAGCAAATTGAAAAGCATGAAGCAACGTCTCGTGCTGCTGAGTCAAGAAATCAAGTAGATTGATTAGCAGCAAATCTCCTCTACGTAAACGAGTTCGAGGTGCATGCAAGGAGGAGCGTGAGGGGGTTCGTGAAGCAAAAAGCGAGTTCTTATGTGAGTTATGTCTACAAGATAAATATGTATGGGTTCTTTTAGAGATGACGTGCGCATCAAAAAAGATCATGCTGTACGAGAAGATCAAAAGGAAGCCGATGCGTGTGCTATGTCAAGTCTGTCAAAGTCGACTCCAGGGCATTGAAGAGATGCGTTCGCCGTCCAAAGTCAAGTCCGTCAAAGTCGACTTTGGGACGTTGAAGAGGTGTGTTCACCGTCCAAAGTCAAGTCTGTCGCGGTGAGTCCGGAATGTTCAGGAGACGTGTTCTCCATTGTACATCGAGAATAGACCTGTAAATTGGGTCGGGCTCAAACGGGCTAGCCCGAGCACGGCACGAAATTGACGGCCCAAAGCATGACACGGCCCAAAGCATTATGGGTCGGGCTGGCACGACCCAAATGCTGGGCTGGGCTGGGCCTTGAATCGCAGCACGATGGGCTACCCGGCACGGCCCGATTGATCGTGCCGTGCTTGGGTCGGCACGGCCCGACGACGGCCCAACTAATTGGATATTCCCAATCATACACTCCCGCTACTAATTACTGGTCACAGCTGGCGCCACACTAGATAGTGATTAATTACTGGCTAAAAGTAGTTCATTAATTAGCTTATGACCAGATAGTGATGGGATAGAGAGAGATGGGGGCAAGTGCGACTGCTACAATCGATCTGGAGTAGGCCTGGGCCGTGCTTGGGCCGGCACGGCCCGATGATGGCCCGACAGACTTTAGTGCCGGGCCGGGCCAGGAAAAAACCATTTCGGGCCAGCCCGACCCGGCCCGATGATGCGACCGTGCCGTGCTGGACTGTCCTAAAGCGGCCCAAAGCACGATGGGCTTGCCGGCACGGCCCAATTTACAGGTCTAATCGAGAATATGAGTTAGGCAAATCGTAATTGAGACCAATTGTTTCAATGAGTTAGAGTTGCGTTACAAAATTAAGGGGGTGATTGATGGAATTAATCTTGTAATAGAAAGTTTTAGTTTAGAAAGTTTGATTAAGAGTCCATTTAGGATAAGGAGTCCGATTAAGATAAGGAGGTGGAATTCTATTCTGTTTGTGTGGGCTAAAGTTTTGGGTATAAATATACGGTAAGCTCTAGTTGTAAAAACGAACAGAGCGAGAAGAAATAAAAGAGAAAATTGTCCCAAAATTTTGTTGACGTTCTGTTCCAACAGGTTCTTCCTCTTGTTGGCTTACCAGCTGGCCGACTCCACCGCGATATACGCCATCGGCCACCTCTCCCTCAGCAGCGCGCCACACGAGCACAAGCTCGTCGCGTTCTGGGCGCCGTTCCTCCTGCTGCACCTCGGCGGCCCAGACAACATCACCGCCTACGCCCTCGAGGACAACAAGCTCTGGTTGCGCCACTTTGTAATTCTGGTGGTACAGATGCTGGGAGCCGGATACGTCCTCTACAAGCATATCGCCCAGTGGGACCCTAGTCATTACTACAGGAAATGGTATTTTTTCGTCGGCTAAGTACTGACGAAAAAAATATTTTCGTCGGTCTGCCGAGAAAATAATTAGACGAAAATAGATATTATTTTTGTCGGGAACCGACGAAAATACTCTTTTTTCATCGACCCAGTCTAGCCGACGAAAAAAAATAGCCGATGGCTGGCCGGCCTTGCCACGTCAGATTAATTTCGTCGGCCACATTGCCGCCGAAAATACTGGGCGTGTTTTTTGGTCGGCCATGTGGCCGACGAAAAAAAGTGGGATCGCCGGTTCAGATCTGATCCGATATTTTAAATCGGCCATGTGGCCGATTTAAAATCTGGGAGTACCAGATGCAGAATTGCTTCCCCATGGCATTTCTGCTTGCTGGTACCTTCTAGTATTTTTGTCGGCCACGTGGCCGACGAAAATACTGGGGAGTTTCCAGCAGAAAACATTGCTGATTTTGCTTGTTTTGCTGCACGAACATATAATTTTCGCAGAAATTCATGTATAGCAGCTTATAATTCTCAGAACAATCACAAATGGCATCGCACAATTTGAAATGACAATACGATTAAATTCGCAAATGCATCACAATAATATTGCAAATGCATTAACATATATAAATATCCAAATCATATCACAATTAGTTTCATCCAACTACACTACCCCAACTATCAAATTGTCCTATCTACAATCCTAACTCTCCGGTGTGTTTCAATTTTGGCCGTACCTCCAAAGGCGAAGAAGCTGTCGACTTCTACATTGGGACCGTGTGAGCTCGAATCTGGTGCCCCTGGTTTGGAGGTCATGTTGGTGCCACGCAATAAGGAGGTGAGAACCTCAGAGAGGAGTTATGAAATTTAACATTAGTACAAAAATGCAAATAACTTTCAAAACTGAATTAACCTAAAATATATGTACCTACGGTGCTTGCCAGTGGCGGATACCGTAGAAGCGGCGGAGGAGGTGAGAACCTCAGAGAGGAGTTATGAAATTTCATGTTAGTCTAGAATTGCAAATAATTTTCAAAACTGAATTAACCTAAAGCATATGTACCTGCGGAGGTGGATACCCATAGAACGGCGGAGGAGGCTTTTTGAGATAGATTACTCGGAGGGGCGCTCACACTGAGGTGTTAGGAATAATGTTTGTTAATACAATAGTGTACGCTTTACTATAAGAGAAGTAGGACGTCGGGGTGTATAATCGTTCATCGTATAGTGATTGTACAAATATGTTGTTAGGGTTTGTGTCGAATATGTGTACAAGTATGGTTATAATTGGACTCTATGTTGTAATAGGCAGGGGGAGATAGAGTAGGAGTCGGACTTTATGTCCTTGTCCCCTATATAAAGGGTGCAGCCCTAGTGTAACAGGTGAACGACGAACAATAGTAGCATAGGCAAAGAAGGGGGCGTGGCCTGCTGTGGCAGTGCTCCATGTAGCCGGTATGCTGCGGTATTGTTGATTGGGGAGGAGCGCCCATAATCAGAGCCCTGCAGATGTAGGCGCAAGCCGAACTGCGTTACCAAACATCGTGTCTCCTTGTGTCGTTCTGATCTTACATTGGTATCGGCCCTGTTTTTCCTAACAAGTGGTATCAGAGCTGAGGTTGCAATGTGCAAGATCAAGGGGGAGACACGAGGATCATGCTCGACGGGCGCCAGGAAAATTACTCGATCTGGTGCAAGGTGGAGCATGGCGGCGATCGGCGTTTCGGTCGGTGGAGTCGAACACTTCAGGCGGGAGGTTTGAACCGTTCGATAGACTACAGTTGGCAAGGATTGATCAGACGTGATAATCGGGCCAACATCGTGGTCGGCGAGGTCGTTATAGGCGGCGACTTCGGCGCTCTCGATCAGACGCGAGATCGGAGCGGGCGGGAGCAGTGATGCAACCGGATGTTACACGGAGCAAACATCATGTCACGGCGAGTAATTTTTTGTGCCATAGATGTTGTGCAGGTGTGACATGAAGTTTTGGCAAAGGATTGGCCGGGAGGTCGGCCGACATGGGCTCGGAGGCGGAGCGATGGGCGGGCACATGGAGCCGAGGCAACCGCCGGCGAGAGGCTTGCCCGGAGTCGGCGCTACAGGCGAGGCGAGGCCGTCGGCGCACCCAGGACAGGCGGAGGCACGGCCGCTTCAGCATACGGCGGCCCGGCGTCTTCGAGGCGGCATCGGTCAAGACGCGGGCTTCTAGCTGGCAGACGCTTCGGGCGCAAGGCCAGGCGGCGCTCGAATGCGTGTCCCGGCGAGGAGACCGAGGGAGCGACGCCTAGCGCATCAACCGACGTTTTTTCTTCGGCGCGTGTGGAGTCCGGGGTGAGGCGGCGCGTGCGAACACACGGAGACGCGGAGCTGGCGAGCGCACGGAGGCACGGCGCGGGCGAGTGCTTTGGACGAGGCGGCCAGCAGGGCGGCTTCGAGCCGACAGCAGTGGCGGCCGGGCGAGCGCTCGGAGCGGCGGGCGAGCGACACGCGGGAGGCGACGCAGAAGAAGAAGACTGCAGGCGCATCGGGAGGAAATTGCATGGCAAGTTGGCAACTCATGCACGCATCTGAATTTTTCCTCTGGTTGCATGCAGCATGGGCGTCTTCACGTACGTGGCTTCTTCACGTGGAAGTCTTCACGTGGCTTCTTCACGTAGCTTCTTCACGTGGCGAGCACTTGGGCGTCTTCACGTAGCTTCTTCGTGGAAGACCGCAGGCGCGTGGAAGACTCATGCACAGGGCCGTTCCTAATATTTTGGAGCCCCGGGGCAAAACATAAGCTAGGGCCCTATATCTCCCTCCCCCCCCAACCCCCCACCCCTCATATCCTAAAACATAAATTGATTTTACCTAACATGTTTAATACAACTAAAGAAAGATATGATACTATGAAAGAAAGGATTTTTACTTGTAATGAAGATCACACTTGTAGAGAAGACCATATAATCAAATGCGCAGAAAAGGAGAGTCATCATCTATTACCTGAAAATGCAAAACAAAGGATCATCGAAAGCAATTTCTTCTAATATTTCTAGATGCAAAGTCATTGATAAAGGTATCTATGTCAATATGATCCAACATATACTTTTCAATGCACAAAGTGGCTAGACGTTCAATCTTTCTTGAGACATTGATGATCTCAAATAATTCTTTAATAGTTTCAATTTTGAAAAACTCCTTTCAGCGGATGCCACGATCCAGGTATAGTAAATAATATTCGATAAGCAATTAGAACATTTGGATAACAGTCCACATCTCTAATGAACTCAAAGATCTCATAACTAGACATAGAGTCATTTGGCAAAGTCATTTGCAGCACTCTTAGTTCAGAGCAAAGATCATCTAACTCAACATCAGAAGATCCATTTTGAGAAAACGTTTCCACAAATTTTGTGCAGCACTTTCTTAATTCTACATCATTCATAGATTTCATGCCTTTTGAACTAAGTAAAAATCCGAAAATACTTTTGAACACTTGTAGTTCTTCAAATCTATTTTTCAATGAAGTATTGGCCATATCTACCATAACTAGGAAGTAATTAGTTTCAAAATCCTTTTGAGCGCTGACATAATTTCTTCATCGTAATCACTTTCATCAAATTGTCTTTTCCTAACAACACGACGTTTCATTGGAAATGATGGTTCTACACTCATTTCTAATGCAAGGTTTTTAGCAATGTCCATACTAGATGCAAATCCTTCATTTCTGTACTTATCAAAATATTCTATTATACCTTCAATTTGGTTCAAAGTAGAATTGATGCACATAGTTGAAGATTGTAACTTTTTACTCACCATATTGACTGAAAATAAAATATCATGCCAAATAGCCATGCCAAGTAAAAACTCAAAAGTTCCAAGCAGATCAAATAGACTTTTTGCATCGCTCTTTGACTTAGGGTCATCAGAGGATTTAGTTATCTCTAACAAAGCTAACCTTATTTGAGGAGCTTGATATCTAATAGCTCTAACACTTTTGATTCGACTTTCCCAACGAGTATTAGACAATGGTTTTACAGTTAGACTTGGAACATGCTCAAGCAAAACTTTCCATCTTTTAGTAGAACCGGAAAATAATGCATATATTCGTTGCACAATTCCAAAAAATGAAATAGCTTTTACACAAGAATTTGCCATATCACAAAGAGTAAGATTCAAACTGTGACAAGCACATGGCATATACAACGCTCTTCTATTCACATCAAGCAACCTCTTTTGTACTCCTTGGTGTTTTCCTTTCATATTAGAACCATTGTCATATCCTTGACCTCTTATATCATCAATATTAAGACCAAAAGACTTTACAGCATTTAGCAATTCATTAAAAAGCCCTAAACTAGATGTGTCATCCACATTCAAGAACGCTAGAAAGAATTCTTCTATTTTTATTATTTTGTTTGACATATTAACACATCTAACAATTAAAGTCATTTGCTCTTGATGACTCGCATCTGGAGTACAATCAAGAATTACAGAAAAATATTTAGCCTCCTTAACAATCTTTATGATAGAACAAGTAACACTATGTGCCAAAAGAGAAATCAACTCATTTTGAATTTTAGGACTAAGATAATGGTGATGGATCTCATTGCTTGAAATGCGTCTAAGATGATCTTGCATCACCAAGTCGAATTCAGCAACCATTTCGACACATGCTAAGAAATTACCATTATTGTGTTCATAAAGTTTATTACTAGATCCTCGAAAGGCCAAACTGCGTTTACTAAGATATTTCACGATAGCAATTATTCTTACCAAAACAAGTCTCAAGCGCTCTTTCTCCCTCATGATTTCCTGCTGCAATTCTTTATCAATTGTCTCATTCTTGCCCAATCTTATTCTTAATTCATTCCAAGTGTTCATACTAGTAATATGGTCAACACTATTTTCATGTTCTTTGAGCCTCTCACTAAGGTGTTTCCAATCTCTAAAACCATCGCTACTTAATGAACTCTTGGTGTTATTAGATTTAAAAAGCTTACAACAAAAGCAATACACCTTATCAACATGCTTCGAATAAACCAACCATTTTCTATCATATACCTCTCCATTACTCAATTTTTTTGAATAATAAGTATATGAAAAATGCCTAGAGTTGTTATCCAAAGGGTAAATAATATTTTCTTCTCTAATAGGCCCCTTTTCCACTAAAATGTCCCTAGCTTTATTATCAAGATTATCCCAATGTCTCGGGTCATATATGTCAATAGTAAACGCTGGTTGATCATCCTCACTTAAATTATCTATGTTAGGTGAACTAGCTAAGTTTTCATGCCCACTTAAATTATCTTCGTTAGGTTGTTCTTCAACACAAACTATAGCCAAGTTCTCAGAATTTCTAGAAGAATCTACATTAGTTTTAAAAAACTTGTCAATTGCTCCTCTTTGAGTTTCTATAAATTCATCTACACGTTTTCTCTTTTTCTTTTTCACTCCCTAACATATGCTTTCGGGATGACATGAGAAATAAAAAATGTAGGGCAAGGAACAAAAACACCTTATGACAAACGAAAACACCAGTGCTGTCGTGCTGATTGGCGTTTGGCGATTGCTGAACGCTGAGGGCTGGACTGCCACCAGAGCCTGAAAGCCTGCTTTGGATTGGCGCAAACGGTTTCAGATCATCAACGTTGCACTGGTGTTCATGCACAGACAAAATAGACATAATTTAAGTACTAAACTACATTAGATAAATAAACAGAATTTAACTACTAAGCTACCGGAGACATGGCATTAGGCCTAAACTACATTAGATAAATAGACAGAATTTAAGTACTACAAGAAAGTTACACAGTACGAAGTTTTACAGAATCCCTCAGAGACAGAGACCCATTTCAAATCACGCACACAACTGAACCAACCAGTGCAAATGCATTTTAATCCCAGACCAAACCACAAAGGTATGGTCAAAGGATGGACACTTGCAGCAATGCAGCGATCAGCGGCAGCTGCTGTTTACAGTGTCAAACAGCACTTCCTATCGGTAGGTCTTGAGCTCTTCACAGGGACCAGATGATAACAAAAACATACATAGACAACCAGAATTAAAATGAAAGAATGCAGTTAAAGTATAATAGTACATTGCACAACACTACGCTTGGAATAAGTTTATAAGCCTCAGAATTCAGAAAGCCAGACTAAAGTTTCGTCACTTATAAAATCTGACGGTAACTAATTCCAACATGTATAGCTAATCATCATAGGCTTAATATTGCATCGCATAGATTTCAGGGGGCACAAGAATTAAAGGTAGAAGTCTAGAAGAGTACCTGACATATGAATAGAACACTGCCTCAACAGTCAACACATAGAACCACTGAGCGGCTGAACCATGTCCCGGCGCCGTGGCGGCGTAGCGAGATGAGAGGTCATGCACCGGCGCACCGCTTGGAGGACTCGCACATGTGGAGGGACTGGAAATGCGCCGCGGCGCTGGCGAGGAGCTTGCGAGTGAAGTCCACTCACGACGAGTTCGCGTTTGCGCGGCGGCGTGTTCCTCTTGGAGGTCGCTGCGGGCGTGTCGACCGCCCTTTTATCTCGGTGCTCGGCGCCGCCGCACTGACCACCACCGTAATAACGACATTCTCCATTAATCTCTCAACGGATTCACCGTCTTGGGTCTTGCTATCTTGGGAAGGAATTGGGGAATGGCCGAGCGGGATTTGCGATTGGGAAGGAGACCCGGCGATTGGGAAGGAGACGAGGAGACCGAGTCGATACTCAGATTTGGGAATGAGAGAATCGAGAGAAATGGAGAATCGGAGATTGCTGGCGAGTGGACATAGGCACATAGCAAGATAGCACATACCTATGGCCATTTGAGGGCCCCCTCCTCATGGGCCTGGGCCGTCGCCGTCGCCCCAGCCCGAGAACGCCCTGCTCATGCATGCGGCCGGATCGAAACCGAGGCGGATAGAGGAGGATCGCTAAGGAACCGAGATGTAAAGGTACTATCTCGGGATCAGAGGCGCACATCCACTATATAAATAGATCTAAAGAGAGCCAAATCCGACAATCTAAGGAGCGTAAGAGGATTTTTCAGAGAGAAAAATTCAGATCTGCACAAGAAGCAATAGCTGTTTTGGCGCAGTTTGTAACAAGGCATGAGATGTGGGTTACGAAGGAGAGGTGCTCGGGAAGGTTGTTGGTGGTTTAACCGGAGAGGTCAAACATGCTAAGCGATGGCGAAGTCAGCATCGATCTATGCCAGGAGGTGAGAGGATCAAGCAGTCATGTCAATGATCTGTTCAAGGTGGAGAACGGATTAGGTGACGAGATTGGGGATCTGCTACAGGGGCAAACAGATCGGGCGGTGCAAACTGTGGTCGGTAGGATTGAACCGACAAAAGGAAGGAACAAGCAGGTGCTGATGTGGCAATGGCTAAAAGATGACTCGAAAAGCAACGACAGGATGCAAGGGGAAGTTCATGTTCCAGGTGCAGAGAGTACTGTTGTAGGTGGAGTCATGGAGGAGCCAAAGTTCACAAGGATAGCATTATACGCTCCGTAGCGGTGGGTGAAGCCAAGTCGACTCATCGGGTGGCTTGGCGTGAGCTACAAAGACGGCAACCAGAGTCCGGGTATGCGGGTTCGACGTGAACAGGGACGACTTCAAGGTGACGGACCATATTCGTCAAGGTGGAGTTTGTTAGGGTTTGTGTCGAATATGTGTACAAGTATGGCTACAATTGGACTCTGTGTTGTAATAGGCAGGGGAGATAGAGTAGGAGTCGGACTCTATGTCCTTGTCCCTATATAAAGGGTGCAGCCCTGTGTAACATTGAACGACGACCAATAGTAGCATAGGCAAAGAAGGGGCGTGGCTCTTTGTGGCAAGTGCTCCATGTAGCCGGTATGTTGTGGTATTGTTGATTGGGAGGAGCCCATAATCGAGCCCCGCAGATGTAGGCGCAAAGTTTAATCTAGTTACTAAACATCGTGTCTCCTTGTGTCGTTCTGATCTTACATTGGTATCGGCCCTGTTTTTCCTAACATATGTTATTAATTTATAAATGTATGTAATGATCATTGATGATGGAACTAGTACTCTATATATATGAAACCCATTATTGATATTTAATTAATATCAAAAATAGAGGCCTCACATGCTGGGAGCTGGATTGAAAGAATGTGTACAGAGGACGCTAGAGGAAAACACACACATTTCATTGCATTACTTCCAAAATACTGGAGATACAAATAGCGCCATACATGCAAGCATGCAAGGTAAGAGAACTAAACATGGCAAAGCTAATAAAGGCTAGCATGATTAGTGGGAAGGTGTTTCCATCTATGGTTGAGCTAATACGGGAAAGGAAGAGGCGCCAGGATATGAGGTAATCCTGTCTAACACCCCCCCGTAGTCTGAGCGGGAGGTAACTGGACGTTCAGACTAGCCCGAAACTCGGTGAAGACTGTTGTAGGAAGGCCCTTGGTGAAGATATCCGCGAATTGCGACGAAGTGGGAACATGCAAAACACGGACGTGGCCGAGCGCGACCTTCTCGCGGACGAAGTGGAGATCAATCTCCACATGCTTCGTGCGCTGATGCTGAACCGGGTTGCTAGAGAGATATACGGCGCTGACATTATCACAATAGACAATGGCGGCACGCTGTAGAGGGGCGCGGAGTTCCAGAAGGAGCTGACGGAGCCATGTGACCTCGGCGACACCGTTTGCGACAGCTCGGTATTCTGCTTCAGCACTGGAGCGAGAGACCGTGTGTTGTCGCTTGGAGGACCAGGAGACGAGGTTATCTCCAAGGAAAACAGCATAGCCGGAAGTGGACTTCCGAGTGGTGGGGCAGCCGGCCCAATCAGCATCTGAATAGACGACGAGTCCAGTAGGGTTGGTCCGGTGAAGTGAGAGACCATAATCCAGAGTGCCGCGGAGGTAGCGCAGAATGCGTTTGACCAAGGCGAAATGAGGCTCGCGGGGGTCATGCATGTAGAGACAAGCCTGCTGCACTGCATAAGTAATATCGGGACGGGTGAATGTGAGATACTGTAATGCACCAGCCAAGCTGCGATATTGTGTCGGATCGTCCACTGGAGCACCATCGCCAGACAATTTAGACTGTGTGTCAACCGGAGTAGTGCAGGGTTTGCAATCAGTCATGCCAGCCCGCTCTAAGATGTCCAAAATATAATTTTTCTGAGAGAGGAACATATGGTTCTGTTGACGAGTGACAGCCATACCCAAGAAGAAATGCAGAGGCCCAAGGTCCTTGATTGGAAAATCTGCTCGCAAAGTGGAGATAACCTTGTGAAGAAGAGTGCTGGACGAGGCAGTTAACACAATGTCATCCACATAGAGGAGCAAATAAACCACATCAGTGCCGCGGTGAAATATGAAAAGGGACGTGTCAGATTTGGCCTCCAGAAAACCAAGAGAAGTTAGGGAGGAAGCAAATCGACTGTACCAAGCACGAGGCGCCTGTTTTAAGCCGTAGAGGGACTTGTTCAGGCGGCAGACAAAATCCGGGTGGGCAGGATCGGCGAAACCGGAGGGCTGCATGCAATACACAGTTTCAGACAGTGTACCGTGAAGGAAAGCATTCTTCACGTCAAGCTGATGAATGGGCCAATCACGGGAGAGCGCCAAGGTGAGAACAGTGCGAACAGTAGCAGGCTTCACCACTGGACTGAAAGTCTCGTCGAAGTCAATACCGGGTCGCTGTGTGAAACCTCGAAGAACCCAGCGAGCCTTGTAGCGTTCAAGAGAACCATCGGAGTTGAACTTGTGACGGTAGACCCACTTGCCGGTGACAATGTTGACGCCAGAAGGACGGGGAACAAGAGTCCACGTATGGTTGGACTGCAGAGCATTGAATTCTTCGGTCATAGCAGCTCGCCAATTTGGATCGGCAAGGGCACTCCGAAATGTCTTGGGTATAGGAGACAAGACATCGGTGTGAAGGGCGAGGCGCTCCACGGGAACACGATACCCAGCTTTCCCACGGGTAACCATCCGGTGCTCGTTCTTTGGTCATTTGAGCAAAGCGACTTGGCGAAACGATCCGAGTGGCGACGACGGCGGCGAGTCAGCAGTGCTCGGCAGACAGGCGCATGGGCGAGAGGCGATGCGTGGCGAGTCGTTAAGCGAAGTGGGCGACTGGAAAGTCGAGAGCAGCAGGTGCATGGGCCGCACGACCCAGGTGCATGGGCGCACGAACAGGAGCACCAGCCGAACCAGGAGTACCAGCCGAACCAGGAGGTGAACTAGGAGCACCGGCCGAACCAAGCGAGTGGTTCACTGGAGAGGCGAACCCAGGAGAAGCGCCAGTGGCAGGGACGAAGTGAGGCGACCCAGGTTGATCAGAGATCGAACCGTGGGCCAGGCTGGGGTCGCCGGACGCCTGAACAGCACTGCTGGCAACGACCTGGGAAGGGGTCCCAGGGGCAGCAGAGCCGGGTCGGCGAACAGGAGTACCTGGAAAAAAAGAACGCCCAATGGGCGGCTGGACATAGTCCTCGTCAGTCAAAAAATCAAGATTGGAGCTAGGGCGAGGTTCAACCGCAAAGGGAAAAGTCGTCTCGTCGAACGTGACGTGTCGAGAGATGATGATGCGGTTTGTGGAGAGATCAAGGCAACGATAGCCCTTATGTTCCGAAGGATAGCCGAGAAAAACACAAAGTGTAGAGCGAGGAGAAAGTTTGTTGGCCGCCGTGGCAGAAAGATTAGGATAACAACGACACCCAAAAACACGTAAGTGGGAGTAAGTGGGATTGATGCCGTAAAGAGCAAAATACGGCATGAGAAACTGAAGTGTCTTTGTAGGGTGAAGGTTAAGCAAATAAGTGGCGGTATGCATAGCTTCGACCTAGTAGGATGGGGGAAGATTAGCTTGGAACATAAGAGAACGAATTATGTTGTTGGTAGTGCGAATGATGCGTTCAGCTCTACCGTTTTGTGGGGAGGTGTGGGGACATGACATGCGGAGTGCAACGCCATGGGTTAGGAAAAAATGCCGTGCAGACCGATTATCAAACTCACGACCATTATCGCACTGAACACACTTAATAGTTTTAGCAAACTGAGTGTGAACGTAAGCGAAAAAATGCGAAAGCGTGGAGAAGGTGTCCGACTTAAGACGCAAAGGGAAAGTCCAAGAATAGTGACTGCAATCATCAAGAATAATGAGATAATATTTGTAACCAGAGATGCTAGCGATAGGAGATGTCCAAAGGTCACAATGTATTAAATCAAAATTTGCAGTAGCACGAGAGCTAGAAGCAGCAAAAGGAGAACGAGTGTGACGACCGAGCTGGCATGCATGACATATTGGCTCGGGAGTATTGTTATTACAAGAAATTGCAGAAGAGCTAGCTAGTTTAGAAAGAGCTTCGACACCGAGATGTCCCAGACGACGATGCCAAAGTGTGGAGGGCGCTTGTGATGAGAAGTGCATCTTGGTGAGGTGGACATGATGAAGAATGGGTAGAGGTGGCTGGAACTATTGCACCTGGCTATCACGCTCCGAGTGCGAAGGTCCTTCACAGAGAGACCATAGGGGTCAAATTCAACGGAACAATTATTATCAATAGTGAATTGACGGATGGAAATCAGGTTTTTGATTATTTGTGGAGTAACAAGAACATTCCGAAGAGAAAATTGACCATGCGGTGCGGGAAGAACAGTGGAACCAATGGAAGTAATGGGGAGAGAGGAGCCATTACCGACGACAATGGAACCAGAGAAGGGAGGAGGGTGGGAAGCAAGAAGGATACCAGCGTCCGAAGCCATGTGGGAGGTGGCGCCAGAGTCCATGTACCATTCCCGGAGGTGGTGGAGGGGGGCTGGTGCAGAGACGTGGTGCTGAAGGAGTTGAGAAGCGCCGCTTGATCCCAGTGCCCTGCATTGGTCATGGGAGCCCATGGTGCAGAGAGCTGCGGCTGCGCGGCGACTTGCGGCAGCCCATCACCATATGGGCGCAGCATGCCCCCGAAGCCTGGTGGAGAGACGGCAGCGAAGTGAGCCGACGGAGCTGGAGCCGGCGGCGCAGGCGTGGAGGCTGCATGGCGAGGGTTGGCCTCGGACCCAGCACGGAAGGGGACCCAGTATGAGGCCACACCTGGACTTTACCAGTCCAGGGGTTCCAAAAACTGGGAAGGCCAGCTTGCTTCGGGCCAGTGGTTGGTGGAGCGACGCCTTGGTGACCGGAGCGCTGGTGACCGCCACGGCCCTTCTTGGATTTCTTGCCGCTTGCGTTGGAGACGTTGGTGCCACCATTATCTGGCCGAGACGTGCTCTTGGAGTGCACGCCCGGCATTTGGCCCAGCGGCAAGAAAAACCGAGGATGAGGAAGTCGACTGCTGCTGCATGGTGAGTTCTTCGATCAGGAGGTCGGAACGAACCTCGGCGAAAGACGGAAATGGCTTCGAGCGCTTCAGCAGGAACACCATATGAAAGAACTTCGCATTCAGGCCGCGTAGAACGGCGAGAACGAGGGTGCGGTCGGGGACTGTTTCACCCAAATCGCCAAGAGCATCGGCCATGCTTTTCATTTTGCTGCAGTAGTCAGAAATAGAAAGATCACCTTGAGAGAAGTTGCGAAACTCCGCGTCAAGGTACAGTGCCCTCGTTTCTTTGTTGCCGAGGAACTGTTGTTCAAGGCCGAGCCAGACGAGACGAGCAGTGGACGTCGGCGTCATGACAACTTCGACGAGCTTGGGGGAGATGGAGCCGTAGAGCCAGCCGAGGACAGTGCACTCCATGCGCACCCAAGATGGATCGTCGGGGTAGGCGTCGTCGGTGAGTACGTGATCGGAGAGCGCATACTTGCCGACGGTGAGGAGGAAGAGGCCGCGCCATTTCGTATAGTTCGGCGTCTCAGCGTCGAGGACGACGGGAAGAAGAGAACGGATGTTGATGACCGTTACCGCCTGTGCGTGGAGGGAGGCGATGGTGGCGGCTTCGATGTCGGTCTGGCGGGCGTCATGGGCGCGCTCGGCGTGACGAAGTCGCTCGAACTCGGCATCCAGACGCGCACGTTCGGCGTCAAGGCGCGTACGCTCCATCTGCAGCCGCGCGCGGTCGTCGTCTTGAGCCGTTCGGGAGGGCTCAACGTCGTCGGCGACGGGGCACTCATTGGTGAGAGAACCGGCCATGAGTGCCAGGAGAGAGGTAGAATGTGACGACGCAAGATGGTCGACGACGTGGAAAAAGAAGAAGCGGCGGGCAACGCAATGAAGCAGTCGCCGGCGGCTAGGGTGCGGAAGCGAGGGTCGCAGGATGCGAACCACTCATGATACCATGAAAGAATGTGTACAGAGGACGCTAGAGGAAAACACACTCATTGCATTACTTCCAAAATACTGGAGATACAAATAGCGCCATACATGCAAGCATGCAAGGTAAGAGAACTAAACATGGCAAAGCTAATAAAGGCTAGCATGATTAGTGGGAAGGTGTTTCCATCTATGGTTGAGCTAATACGGGAAAGGAAGATGTAACACCCCGGCGCCAATCGCACCGCGAGTGCCACCCAAAACTCTAAACACTCAACGACAACTCAACAGAATTTTCTAAAAAAAAAACAACTGCTAACTCTAAAACCGACTGAGACTAAGTCAGCAAAAAGTTCAAAATTTCGGCATGACCTCTCTAGAAACTAGGACATCCACTCAGCAGACAGAAAACATTGCAGATAATATGATATCATTCTAGCAGGTCCTTAGTTAACCAATCACACATCCACTAGACAGTAATAAACTCCACCACGACAATCAGCACATTACAACCTTATTAATTACAGCCAAACTTTACAAGTTAATTTAAATGAGATGGTAGTGACTGAAGTCGTGTACGTGCTACTACTTCCATCCCAACGAGCCAACTCCAAGGTACCTAAAACAGGAAACAAACAAGCGTGAGTCCAGGACTCAGCAAAGTGCAACAAGTAAGAAAGGTAAGGCATTAGGCCTAAATGCAACTATTAGAAGACATCAAGTAGCAGTTCCTTAAATTGATACCCGTAAATAAAGGAAACAGTTGAATTCATAAAAGATCCACAACGTAAGAGCACGATTACTTCATCATTTAAATAACCATTACTTAACTGAAACAACCAGCAACAGGAGTAGTAACAGCTCCACTTACCGCAACCAACTTGACAATATAACAAAACCTTACCCATACCTCGGGAATCAGTTCTGGATGAGCTCACGACTCAACTCTCAACCTGTTCTTTCCATTCTCATCAATCAACATTTATCAGTTGCAACACACGATACAATGGAATGCATTTATGCTTTCATGCTTAAGTGCACAAAACATACAAAAGCAGAATCTCATATCCATGCAACATAATCAACTCATTAAACATGATTCATCATTTGTCAATGCAATGCAAATGCAAATATGCCAAACAAATGAAGAATCTCATATTCATACATTACAATCAACTCATTAAATATGATGTATCATTGTCAATGCAATGCAAATACTTACATATTCATATGCTCATCTCATTTCGCCATTCTCATGCATATTTCACCATTCTCATGCATATGATGCATTCTCATGCATATATCACCATTCTCATGCATATGATGCATCATGCATGACTCATCTCCTCTTTCTTAGCAAATACCGGTATTGCCGAGCACCACCCGTCGATGCGTGCCCTCAAACTCAACCATCCCGTGGAAGGGCTCGCGAACAGGACTTGCCCGCTACCCGATGAGCGGGTCCCACGCTTCATCCGCTCCCATCCACGCCGTGGATGGGACTACGGGTAGGAACTCCGAGCACTCGGATTAGTCATACTTTCAGATAACTTTCACCGCCTGCTCAATGCAATTCATGAATGCACATATGCAAGTGATATTCCTCGCATTCATATCCATACTCTCAACTCTCATATCCGCATTCCCAACATTCATAATCATATTCTCAGCTCTCATATTCTTATCCCCAACTCTTCTATTCATATCCTCAGTACTCATATTCATATTCTCAACATTCATTTTCATATTCTCGACACTCATATTTACATGGTCACAATTATCATTAATACTCCCGTTAAAGTCATAATCCATTTTCATAATCACCAAATCATCCATTCTTATTAATCAAGCCGCATTACTTCATTATTCACATTATCCTATCATACTAGTAATAATAGTATGATATCCCAAACGATAGCTCTTCATAATCGCAAGATATCATGACATTCAACTTTTAACACAACTCATTTCAATCAACGATGCACATGCATCAGATTACTTAACCTTTTCATCGAAAGACAACTACCCTACTAGACGTGCTTATAAACACAGATGTACCCATAGCGTTAGTATATACATAACACAAGCAATCAACTTACAGTATAAGAGGTATACGGGTTACACTTGCATATAGACTCGTTTTAAATAACGGCATAACCATTTAACCATTCTCATTCATCATATCGCATCGAAAAATCAAACATATCAATATTAAGGTAACACATGGATAACATAGAATATCGAAAAAGAACATAATGACCACCAATCCACAACCATTGCAACGCACTTGCCTTGACTTCGAGACGATTGTGGCGAGAAGTTGCCACACCGGGGTCACACCACCTGCATATAAAACATTCTACTCAAAACATACCAACAAAACGATTACAAGACTTATAACGATTTCGATTCTACGACCCACTCCTAAACCCTGAAACAGTGATATGCCAACCCGGGACAGCACTCGGTTAAACGGTCATAACTTTTAATCGGATGAACGAAACTTAGCGATTTCAGTCTTCATTGAAAGGTAATTCGATTATCTACAACTTTTTCTATAGGCAACCAACCGAAAAAGCACCGATTATTCTCAGTTTTGCGACGAACAGCAGATGAATGCAAATTAACTCGTTCTGGACAGAAATCGGTAAAATAGTCATAACTTTTAAATGGCTGAACGAAACTTGATGTTTTCGGTCTCTATTGAAAGGTATTTCAATTATCTACAACTTTCGTTATAGCCAAACCCCCAAGAATCGCTGGATAAAATTAACATTTTCGCGCTACAACAGGGCACAAGAATCTGCTCGAAAATAAACTGCACAACTTCTAGAGTTCCACCTCTAATCCATTCCACATATAACTAATCAACCAATAAGACTCCATGGCTGGGACCCTAACCCACCACCCAACCCACCCCAAACCCTAGATTTTTCCTCACCTTGGCTCAAGGAGGCGCAAGGGAAGGAGGAAGGGCCCAGTGGGGAAGGAGGAGCAGGTCCTGAGGGGCGGTCTTGGTGGAAGCAGCCGAGGGCGCCGGCCATGGGAGGAACAATGGCCGGCAGAGCTCGGGGCGCTTGACCATGGGAGGGCGCAGGAGCTCGGCTTGGAGTTGGGGCGCAGGAGGGTCTTGGCTTGGCTAGCAAAGAAGCAGGAAGGAAGCCATGGGGAGGTCGACAGAGCTGGAGACACAGGAGAGGCGCACGAACTGAAGTCGTGGGAAAGAAAGAGAGGCGGCTGGGGGAGAAAAATGTCTGCTGCAAGAGAGGGAGGGGGCGCAAGGGGTGAGGGGAGTGGGCTAGGGTTTCATTTCTCCCCAAAAGGCCCAAAAGAACCCCCCTTTCAAGCCCAAACTTGCTCCCTCTAGCCCAAAACTCTCAACCAGATCCTCCTAAAGCCCAAAAGATGCACTGCAATAGCATAAATATATATTCTCCCCTAAATCTCACTTGGAATAATACAAGCCGACTAAAATTAACCGTGAGACGACAATTCTGTTGCCCTTCCGCAATAAATCCTTGGATTTAAGAAGACAAAACAAATTTTCGGTCGAAAACCCTAATAAAACAAGTGGCGGTATTACAGAAGAGGCGCCAGGATATGAGGTAATCCTGTCTAACATGGATATGTGTCCTCTACGAGCATATCACCGGCCGGCCGGCTGCGGGATCTTGGTCTTGTTGGCCGCGTCTTGTTGTCCGTCGTTAGAGCATCTCCAACAGTTCCTAATATTTAGACTCTCAATATTCTTAGATTGGGATATTTCTAAAAAATTTTGGGTCTACAAAATACCTTATTCTCCAACAGTTCCTATATTTTCTCCCAAAACACCTTTGAATTGGTCTGGTGGGCCATCCTGGGCGCGAAATAATGTTGATTGGGAGCGCGGACAGAGCGCACAAAAATGAGGAGTCGGGGTGCTGTTTTTGGGCGTGCCAAAATTTGAGGAGCTAGAAAGAGGAACTGTTGGAGTACTTTTTTTTGCAATCAAGCCCAAAATCAAATTTTGGGAATGGATTTTAGGCACTGTTGGAGATGCTCTTAGTGTTGTCAAGTATGGGGAGATCGAGGACATGGGCGCGCTGGTGCGCCAACTTCAGCAGCATCCGGAGCTCTTTCAAGGTGCTGCCATGTAATCCACTCAATCTTAGAATTGTAATACGCAAAATAGATTTAGGTGATTTACTTACTTGGTTGTTTGTTTCAACTTTCAAGTCGATGAGCCATTTAGCGTGGGAGTTGTGATATTAGGACTGTAAAAATTGTGAATTTTGATTGCATTTGTGTAGTACAGACACACGGGTGAGGTCTGTGGCAGGCCATAGGCGAGTGGTGAAGGCTCTAGAAGCGCGAATTAGTGAGCGCTCCTCTATTTTAGTCCTGTGTACGCCACTGCCATTATCCGTTTCAAATTCGATCCTTTTGACACCCCTATTCCTGTTTGGCGTCATCGGGATCGCCTACTAAACTAAACCAGAACCAGCAGTCGTCACTCTTTACCACAATAGATTTAGCAAGCAGGCACATGTTTGAGAATTTATTTATCCACCTAATCCCCTGACACCAAATTTAGAATTGAGAAGCTACCAAATGATGAGTTGGTCTGAAAGATGCAAGAACATGCAATGAGCACATGTGTGATTCCTCACCAATTGTGTTATTAATTTCTCTGTCTATTTGGATTATTGTTCAAAGTAAGTAGCTGGATCTGACTCCTTGTTACTTAGCTAGCTGCGCCAACATGGGAGTCAATAGCATGCTGACTCTACAGTGTACTGCTAGCACGGTGCTACCAGTGCTAGCTATCTACAAGTAACTTTCTGGTGAAGTGAATCACTTAGAAGGCACCACGGCAACTTCGCGATCTTCTAGGAAAATGTAAGCCGCACGGCTGCGCTCCTTATTTACATCATGATTGTCAACTTCCTCGCATGCCAGCATGCATCTCTGAATGCATACGTACAGCTCTTGCAGGACTGCGCGGAGCTCGCAACAATGGCTGGAGGGCCGATGGACCTTTGGAATCATTGGGCTATCCAGATTCTAGTACCGTTGAGCCTCTCGTTGCAGGTTGTCCTCCTCCTCTTCGCCGGAATCCGCCGTCGTGAAGCCTCACACGTGAGGCGGTTCTTCCTCTGGTTGGCTTACCAGCTGGCCGACTCCACCGCGATATACGCCATCGGCCACCTCTCCCTCAGCAGCGCGCCACAGGAGCACAAGCTCGTCGCGTTCTGGGCGCCGTTCCTCCTGCTGCACCTCGGCGGCCCAGACAACATCACCGCCTACGCCCTCGAGGACAACAAGCTCTGGAAGCGCCACTTTGTAACTCTGGTGGTGCAGGTGCTGGGAGCCGCATATGTCCTCTACAAGAATATCGCCCGCAGCGGGATCTTCGTCTTGCTTGCCGCCTACTTGATGTTCTTCCTTGGTGTTGTCAAGTATTTGGAGAGGACATGGGCGCTCTGGTGCTCCAACTTCAGCAGCATCCGGAGCTCTCTCAAGGTGCCGCCGCGTAACAACAAGCACCATCTACATTTTTACACTGAGCATCAAGGGTACTTGAGGGCGCTCAGGACGCCAAAGGCGAATTCCTTCTGCAGCGTGCTCATTCCCTGTTTCACGTTTGCAAGAGTGGGATAGTTGCTTCCGTGATCGCGGTGGATTCAGATAACCCTGACATCAAAGTAATGCAGGACCTTCTGGAAGACAGCAAGCGCATGTGGATGGTGATGGAGATGGAGCTCTCCCTTATGTACGACATCCTGTACACCAAGGCAAACGTGATCCACACTTGTTTTGGTTACTGCATCCGTGTCGTCTCACCGCTCGCCGTCGTCGCTTCGCTGTTGCTGTTCCTGTTCAGTGGCAAAGATGGTCACAGCGGAGTTGATGTTGCTATCACCTACGTCTTCTTGGGTGGCGCCTTCGTCATGGAGACGAAATCGCTGCTGAGCAAACTAGGGTCGAGCTGGGCGTTTGCCTTCTTGTGCGCCACGCGATGGAGTTGGCTTCGGCATGCGGCTCTCTGCGCTGGAAGGTGGCATCGGCTTCGTCGTGCGTGTTAGACATGCTATTTTAGGGGGATTGCTTTCCCTGTTTTTGCGCTGCCCTCCCGTGATCTGTTTCCATAATCCGGGTAGAGGCCTGCCTATATATATTGTAATCATGCTTTCATAATATACAAGTTGTGATTACCCCAAAATCCTCACTTCTTCATGGTATCAGAAGGGTTCCTTTCCTAACCCACCTTCCGCATCTTCCGTCACCCATGGCTGGCGACGCCCCTGTCGACAACGCCGCCCAGGCTGCCGCCGCCGCCCAGGCTGCCGCCGCCGTTGCCGCGCTTCTCCCTCTCCAGGAGGAGGTCGCTCGCCACGAGCAGGCCCTGGCCGATGCACGCTGTCGTCTCCAGGCCGCCGACCCCAACCGCGTCGTCCAGGATGCCGATGGCGCCGACACCGACGCCGTCTCTGCCCTCCACTCCCAGGCTCTCGGCATCCTCAACATCCGCGCGCTTGTTCCGGTTGTTCTCGACCTCAACACGCCGTCGTTCTCCAAGTGGCGTCGCCTCCTTCTCCTCGTTCTCGGTAAGTACGCTCTCGCCGATCACGTGTTGTGCGACGCCGCCTTCCCCACCGTTCCGCACTGGGTGCGGATGGACCTCCATGTTCTTTCATGGCTCTATGGATCCATCTCCCCGGAGCTGTTCGAGATTGTTACCACATCGTCGCCCTCTGCCCGCGCCGCTTGGACCGCCCTCGAGCAGCAGTTCATCGGTAACCGCGAAACTCGCGTCCTCCTCGTCGACACCGAGTTTCGGACCCTCATGCAAGGGAGCCTCTCCATCACGGACTATTGCCGCCGCATGAAGACCCTCGCCGACTCCCTCATCGAACTTGGCGAGCCTGTGTCGGATCGGATGTTGACCATCAACGTCCTCCGTGGCCTGAACGAGCGCTTCACGTACATGAGGCCGATCCTGCAGCGGCAGCGACCTCTTCCCTCATTCGACGAGGTTCGCTCCGATCTTCAACTCGAGGAGCTTTCCATGGTGCCGGCCTCCTCCACCACGCCGCCTCCGCCCTCGTTGCCGGGCACTCGGCGGCCTCCGGCGGTCCCCCGCCCCCTCCTGCTTCCAATCCCGGCAACGGCAACCGCCATCGGCGTCGCGGCGGCTCCGGGAACCGCTCCAGAGAAGGTGGCGGCGGCGGTGCCCCTGCAGCGGCGCCACCGCCCTTGCCCGCCTCCTTCGCCAACCTCGCCTGAGCATTGAGGCCAATGGCCATCGGTATACAATCCCTGGACCGGGACCATTCAGATGTGGCCCGGTCCGGTCCAGGGGGTTCGCTCTGGCGTCCCTTCGATCGGTGGGCCGGCGCGCCCACCGCACGCCTTGGCGGCCTTTGTGCAGCCACCCCCTGGCGCGCCTGAGCTGGCTCCCTACGGGCCACCCCCTGCTGGGCCCTACGGTGGCTTCTATGGGCCGCCCTTCCAAGCCGCTGTTTCTCCCCAACAACAGCATCAGGCTGCTTTTTCTCCTCAGGTTTTTGGTGGTCTTGGACCTTGGGACCAGCAGGCTCTTGCTGGTGCTTTTAACACCATGACCCTCACTCCTCCGGCACCCGCTGGCGACTGGTACATGGACTCGGGGGCCACTGCTCACATGGCATCCCACTCTGGTATACTCTCCACTTCCCGACCACCTTCTTCCTCCACTCCCTCCTCCATTATTGTCGGGGATGGGAACATGTTACCTATCACTGCCACTGGGTCCGCTCGTGTTGGTAATCTTCACTTAGGCACTGTTCTTGTTTCTCCTTCCATTATCAAGAATCTTGTCTCCGTTCGTCAGTTTACCACCGATAATTCCTGTTCTGTCGAGTTTGACCCCTTTGGTTTTTCTGTGAAGGACCTCAGGACCCGGAGCGTGATCGCCAGGTGCAATAGCACCGGCCCCCTCTACCCGCTTCATCTTCCACCACCATCCACTGCCGCGCCACCACATGCTCTCCTTGCCGGTGTGTCCCCCCAGCTGTGGCATCGTCGCCTTGGCCACATTGGTCATGACGCTCTCTCCCGTCTCGTCAATAGTTCACTCATTTCATGTAATAAGGGCGCCTCTGACACCTCCATTTGTCATGCTTGTCAGCTAGGGCGACATGTGCGCCTCCCTTTTCCTACCTCGCAGTCGCGTGCGTTGCATAAATTTGATCTCGTGCACTGTGATCTTTGGACATCTCCTGTACCCAGTGTTTCTGGTTTCAAATACTACCTAGCCATTCTTGATGATTGCTCTCATTTTTTGTGGACGTTCCCTCTTCGTTTGAAATCCGACACGTTTCGCACTATTGAACATTTCTTTTTTTTTATTGCCACCCAGTTTGGCACCACCATTAAATCCTTTCAGTGCGACAATGGTCGTGAGTTTGACAACTCGTCCACTCGTACCTTCTTTCTCACCCATGGCATTGCCCTTCGCATGTCCTGCCCCTACACCTCCCAGCAGAATGGCAAAGCTGAGCGCGTCTTGCGCACAACCAATAACATTGTGCGCTCTCTTCTTTTCCAAGCTCAGCTACCCCCCGCCTACTGGGTTGAGGCCCTCCACACTGCGACTTACCTCCTCAACCGTCATCCCACATCCACTTTGTCCTTTTCCACCCCTTACTTTGCCCTCTACGGCACTTCTCCCTCCACGACACCTCCGAGTTTTTGGGTGCCGGTGCTATCCAAACATCTCCGCCTCCGCCCCCCACAAGCTCTCCCCCCGTTCCACCATGTGCGTTTTCCTTGGCTACTCATCCGACCATAAGGGATATCGATGCCTTGATCCTATCACCAATCGCATCCTTATCTCTCGCCACGTCGTATTCGATGAGTCCTCTTTTCCCTTCGCCAAGGCCTCCTCCTCCTCGGTTTCTCCCACTAACCTGTCTTTTTTGGATGAGTTTACTTCGCAGGACGTCGTGCCCCCTGTTGCTTCCGGCGCTGCCGGTGTTACTTCAGGCGCTACAGGTATTGCTTCCAGCGCTGCAGGCTCTGGCACCCCTGGTGGCTCCTCTGGGCTTCGCTCTGAGCCGCCTCTCGCCTCACCTGGACGCGCCATCGGGCCGCCACAGCTTCTCCGCTGCCTCGACACGGTCTTGATCGGCTGCCAGTCTCTCCACTCAGTCACCGCCTGGCCTTCTGGGCCACCCTCAGCCGAGCCACGCCCGATTCCTGCCAGCCTCCTGAGCCACCTCCGCGAGCCACGCTCGTTCTCCTGGGCGCTCCACTGCAGACTCGGGCTGCCTCGCTCGGCCGCACTGGGTCTCCGCCCGAGTGCTCGCCTGCGCACCGTTCGCCTCGCGCCCCTTCGCCACTTCCGGAAGCGCGCGTCTGGTTCCCCGTCACCAACATGCATGAGATGCGCACCCGTGGGAAGGCCGGTTTTCGGCAGCCGCGCCTGAACTTTCAGGCCGACACTCTCTCCCCAGTGCCCACCTCCTACCGCCGCGCCCTCGATGATGTTCACTGGCGTGGAGCTATGGAAGATGAATTCCGCGCCCTGATTGATAACAATACCTGGACTCTTGTGCCTCGCCCGCCTCGTGCCAATGTCGTCATCGGCAAGTGGATTTATAAGCACAAATTCCACTCTGATGGCACTCTTGATCGCTACAAGGCACGTTGGGTTCTGCGTGGTTTCACTCAACGTCCCGGCGTCGACTTTGATGAGACTTTCAGTCCTGTTGTGAAGCCTGCTACTGTTCGCACGGTTCTCAGTTTGGCTCTCTCCCGCGACTGGCCTGTTCATCAGTTGGACGTCAAAAATGCTTTTCTCCACGGCACCCTCACAGAGACTGTGTATTGTTCTCAGCCATCCGTATTTGTTGACTCAGCTCATCCTGACTATGTCTGCCGGCTCAACAAATCCCTCTACGGCCTGAAGCAAGCACCCCGGGCCTGGTACAGCTGCTTTGCCACTCACCTACAGCACCTTGGATTTCAGGAGGCTAAGTCCGACACCTCTTTATTTATTTACCGTCGCGACTCTGCCACTGCCTATCTGCTCCTGTATGTGGATGACATCGTCTTAACTGCGTCGTCACCCGCCTTGCTTCGCCAGTTCGTCACCTCCCTCCAGACTTCGTTCCCTATGAAGGACCTTGGGCCTCTGCAGCATTTTCTAGGGATTGCCGTGACTCGCTCGCCTGATGGGATGCATCTCTCGCAACGTCAGTACACTCTGGATATTTTGGCTCGTACCGGGATGGCTGACAGCAAGCCCTGTAGCACACCAGTCGACACGCAGGCCAAGCTATCTTCGGCTGGTGCTCCTGTTCGTGACGCCACTGAGTATCAGAGTATCGTCGGTGCCCTTCAGTATCTGACGTTCACCCGCCCCGACATCACCTACGCTGTTCAGCAGGTCTGCCTCCACATGCACGACCCCCGCGAGCCTCATCTCACTGCTGTGAAGCGCATCCTTCGCTATCTCCAGAGCACTGCGGATCTTGGTCTTTTCCTTGGCTGTGCATCGCCTTCGGCCCTCACCGTCTACACCGATGCTGATTGGGCCGGCTGCCCCGACACGCGCAGGTCCACCTCCGGTTATGCCGTGTTTCTTGGTGACAACCTGGTCTCCTGGTCCAGCAAGCGCCAGCAGACTGTCTCTCGCTCCAGTGCCGAGGCTGAGTATCGTGCTGTCGCCAACGGTGTCGCCGAGGCTACCTGGCTCCACCAACTTCTTCAGGAACTCCATCAGCCTCTCCAGCGCACCACCCTTGTTTACTGTGACAATGTGAGTGCCGTCTACCTCTCAAGCAATCCGGTGCAGCATCAGCGCACCAAACACATTGAGATTGACCTTCACTTTGTCCGGGAACGTGTCGCCGCTGGTGCTGTTCGCATTCTTCATGTTCCAACCACTTCGCAGTTCGCCGATATCTTCACCAAGGGACTTCCGTCGACTGTCTTTTTCGAGTTTCGGTCCAGTTTGAACGTCCGTTCTACCGACGTTCCCACTGCGGGGGGGTGTTAGACATGCTATTTTAGGGGGATTGCTTTCCCTGTTTTTGCGCTGCCCTCCCGTGATCTGTTTCCATAATCCGGGTAGAGGCCTGCCTATATATATTGTAATCATGCTTTCATAATATACAAGTTGTGATTACCCCAAAATCCTCACTTCTTCAGTGCGGTGCTTTCTCTTCGCCGGCCCGCCATGATCATGACGGGATCCTCAAGCTCGAGGAGGTGGTCGGGCACCATGGGGCAGTACAGCATGCTGCGATGTTGGCCCAGCTCCTCACTCAACACACACAGCACTCTACGCGAGATGGAGAAGCAAGCGCTAGATATACAAGCTAACAGAGAGAGGAGGATAAACACGCATGCACACAACACTGGTTGTTTTTCACTCGGCACCACTGCACACCAGGAGCACCCACTCACTTTATTATCACACCCAAAACAAACTGCAGACAACATTCTTAAATAATGAAGCTGGGATGAGTACCTCGGCCACCAACACGATCGATCCTATTCGCACGCAACTAACACTTGACCAAATCAAGCTGTGACCGATTCTCCAGGAGCTTCTCTCACCGTGAAGACTCAGCCCACTCGTTTGGCCGCATGAACCGGACAACACTTGCATGCAGCTACACTCAAGGAGTGGCCACTAACTCAACTAAACATGCATGCACTCTCAACTAACAAACACTTGAACACTTGCATGCAGCACAACGTCTTCACGGCCTTGCATGCAGCACTACGTCTTCACGGCGCAAATCCGCACGCGTCCAACGTTCATGCATGGCGCTCTTCTTCCATGCCACGATCCGCATGACCTGAGCGCCTCCGATCCGCACGACCCGGCACCTCCGATTCACAAGAACGGCACATCCACTAACTCATGCATGCAAGTCTCACTTACTTGCACACACACACCCACTAACACAAGCATGCACACCATGCTTTCCTTGATCACACACACTTAACTCCAAAACACTAAACAAATCAAGATTAAGTCTAACATGCGATTCTGCACTCGATCGACAGGTCACAGGTCGACGCGACAAGTCATTTGCTCGACAATCTGGCCAAGGTGCTGCGGTGCAGTGAATGGTGGGAGAGGAAGCACTACTCGTGGGCAGTCCCGATTCCGGAGGAGGTCAAGAAGCGCGCAGAAAAGATTTACAATGTGTTCTTGCCGGAGGACTTGAACACGATGGGCTTGCTCAGCATAAGTGGGGCGAATTGGCACTGAAAGGTGAACTGTGGGAAAAGTTGAAGAAGTTGCACGGAGTTGACTTCCACGAGAGCATCATTACCTGGCACATTGCCACTGACTTGTTCCTCAGCAGTAGTGAGCGAGCCAAGGAGGTAGACGCAGCACGCCGTGTGGAGGCAATCAAGGCACTATCCAACTACATGATGTTCCTCCTCGTGGATCGCCCCTACATGCTGCCAGGCCTTCCTCAAGAGGGGTTGTACCAGAAAACCTGCAGCAATCTGGATGACATATGCCGAAACAATCGTCAGCGCTTCATCGATTCTTCAGCCGGCAGGACTAACGTCTGCACTGTGCTCAGGACATTGTTCAGGGCATTGTTCCGACCGCACGGTGATTTTTTATCTTCTAGGCTGGAGCAGCCTAAGGAGGTGCTTGCTGGAATCATCCTCAGCAGTCTCAGCCAGGAATGGCAACGACCCGACTACGCTAAAGTTCCTCGCCTCCCGTATGCACGTCGCATTGCTGAAATATTGATCGAAACGGAGAATGCGGAGGATGCGGAGGATGCAGTGGATGTGTTGTTTAAGCTGTGGATCGACTTTCTTGCCTACGCAGCCAACCGTTGCAACAGGGAGTCCCATGCCAAGAAGCTCAGCAATGGCGGTGAGTTCACAACCGTCCTGTGGCTTATGATAGAACACCTTTGCCAAATAAAATTAGCAATTCAGTAAAGGTAAGACTTCCTTCGTGAAACTTATTTATAGAGATCCTGGGGCAGGGCCATGTATAATGTCCACCAATGTCTATCGACCTATATGAATAATATCTTATCTGTTAATTCGGATTCATAACTCAGGTTATAATTTCTGGTGGTCTAGATCACCTCCAAATTATGGTTCGCAGTATCTTGTGGGGCTTGCGCTTGCTCTTCCTAATAGCTTAACCATTCATGAACAGGATGATGCAATGTGGAACAATTTTTATTATTTATCCCTTTTTATAATTTATTTCTATTAGTAACCCCTCGCCAATTATTTTTTCAAATTTGATGCTTTTTGTAGCGACCCCTATTTTTACAGAGAATGCAAAAATGAAAATCTCATATGCACACAGTACTAGTACCTGGATCAGTTGCTAGTATGCACATTTACAACAATTGGAATCACAACCATACATTATATTAATTAAGCGAAAACTAATAAACACATAAATTTTACAACTCAGAGTATATAGCAGCAAAAGAAGCAAGGCCTTGTAGTGTACCCATCCATCCCACAAGCAACTAACCAGGCATAAATCCCTAGAAAGATCACGGCAATAAGGATCCCGCAACCTGCGACGAAATGAAGACTTCGGAGCTTCGCTAACTTACCACCTAAAAACAACGAATTAAGAAAGGGTGAGTACTTTCGTACTCCGCAAGACTTAAGGTGGTATTTGCAAATGCATAAATGCAGGCCAAGTCAAAGGAGGCTACTACAGTTAATTTGCATAAAGCGAAGTTGAATTTGTAAATCAAGTTATATGCAAATGGAATTTATAAGAGCAAGCTGATTGATAACAAATAAGTAAAGCATAAGTAACACTCACAGTCCTCCATGACGTGAGCGACGAGTAATCCAAATCCTGAAATCCATCAATGTCAGCCCTTCGATATAGAACAACAGTTGCTAAACAAATGATACCAACACCTTTTGAAAATAACAAAACATCTAACATTGGGATGACTTCACCAAGTGCCCATGAACGTGGGCACGGCTAATCGATTAGATTTATACTCTGCAGAGGTGTACAACTTTACCCACAAGGAATGATCAACTTTTTGCTCAACACACTTCCTCAGGTGTACCGTCAAGGAGATCATACGTAACCGTTACATTACCTAGACATGACTTCAATCCAGCCCGGGACGTTAACCCCCACCGTAGAAACAGAAACATACACCCAAGTCATAGATCCACTTTCATCACACCCAACACAACATTTCTGAACACAGCAGGGCGTACACCGTTGCACCGGTTATGCATTTACCCACACGAACTGTGTGGAAACCCCTAACAAGCAATCCAGAACAGAGTGCCTCTGCTAGCTCCCGCCTACCAAAGAGCAAAGCCATGTCTAAATAACTTAATAGGTTACGGTCGTCCCATACCGGACCTCGTGGTTGCACGGAATTCTTGGATCAATAGCATCCCATTGCTCAGTCCTTAATCCGATACGGGTGATACTTCACCCTACACTACGTGCAATTCCTTTTGCACACCCGGCTATTGACAATAATCACCCGCGTCAAAATCATAGTTTTATTTTGGGTTTTTAATCAAAATACCAGCAACCAATAAAGATATTTCCAAGGTTTTCAGGAAACAATTTTGATCTGATCATGTACATTGCTGATTCTAAAGCATGGCTAAGCATGAATAATATGTATCGCATATACCCATGATGACATTAAGTAATGCCTATCCTCAATCTAGGGTTATCAAGGTTCACATGTCCGTAATTATCAAAGAAGGTTAATGAGACAACAAGTATAACTACTAGTACCACAGAATAGCAAATTTACAGAAAGTAATGCATGCATAAATTGGTTTAGTAAAACAAAAGAAAATTAAATACTGGGATCAATATGATCAAAGGGGTGCTTGCCTTGCTTAATCTTTGTTTACGACGAAGATGGAATCGAAGATGTCGGAGGCGACGACAGAATCAGAGTCATCGGGTTCTACACGCCGATCAACGGAAACACAACAAATAATAAACTTTAATAAGGGAAAAAAGAAAATAGATAACAAAACAAATAAAGACTCTTCACAAGGAACAGGGATTGCTCTTTGTGAATTTATTAATTTTATCTTACGAATTCAAGATGCAAAAATTGTTTGGATTAATAGAATTAATCATTAGTTGCAAGGTTCATTGATTCACTATTCATAATATGAGTTTCTGGCAACTTTATCGCCTATGGGTTTTGTTCTATTAGGATTCAGATTCAAAGCAAGATGAAATAAGAATATTTTTCTAGATTACTGTAGATCATATCCTAAAGATCATTTCCAGGCTGTTCTTTACAAAATTCGGATTTAGATGAGTTGCTTTGCGAGCTGATGAAAAGGCTTAAATGATCACATCAGACTATAAGTGAATAGTTCTTCATGTTTGATTGATTCTGCATAGAATCAGTTTCTCGCAAGTTAGATCTATTGATTTAAGCTACTGACCTAATTTACATGATATTTGAGAAGGTTCTGGTGATACAAACATTATAATTATTGATTCCTTATTTGCAACTAAAGTTTGTTTGTTTATATTATGGACTTAGGAATGTGAACACTTAGGATTATTAAGCTATTCAGTCTAATATGTAAATCATGATGAACTGAGACTATCTTTTCATAGCAGGGTAGTTTATATTTTGGAGAGCACTGCTAAGCTAATTTCATAAGTTTTAGGATTTAGACGAGACATTATATTCATCGTTGAAATAGCTTATATGGCATTATAAAGTTTACGTTATACGGAATCGGCAAGAATATGAAGCGCGCGGTTAACACTTAAGGGTTTTGAACTAGCTAGATTTAGATAGAAAGCAAGTTATAAATAAGATGTTTTTCTAGAATATGGTAGCATGAACTTTGTACAGTGCTTCTAAACTGGTTTTTACTGATTTTAGTATTTAGACGAGTTATTTTATTTACTGCTAAAATAGTCTAAATGATCACAAAAGTAACGCTAAGTCAGATCAAGTTTCATTTTAAGTTTGTGACTACACTAAACATGATCTTTTATTCATTTTTTTGGTATTAACATGGTAAATTCCTAGGAATGTTTTATAGTTGGTTTTGCATTATTTTGTTACCAATCGCGATAGATTTCATATTTATTTGTTGTTGCAAGTTGCATTTCATTTTACTAAAAGATTGCAAACTAAGTTCTATTTTAAATATTTTTACATACATGGGTCGCTGCTTTTCCAGGAACCTATTCAAAGTATTATTACTATTTTATGAGCTATTATGCACTTACTCTTATAATGGTCATATTAGGGCTTACTAATGATTGCAAAGTAAGTAAATTAAACACAGATCAAAAGTTATATGTTTTGGCATATCTGAGCTTCTCATAATTCCAAAAACACATTCAAATTTATTTTATGATTTTAGGAGTTATATTTTTCATGTGTGCGATAAGGTCCATAATAGTGCATATATCTTTTTTAATTTTAATAATTGTTCTCGTGACTTAAAAATTAAATATTTTTGTATATTTGAATTCATCCTAATCTTAGAATCATATAAAAATTTATTTTATTATTTCATGACTTATTGTACCTGATTTAATATTAAGACCATATTAAGGTTATTAACAATATTGAATTCAAATAAATTTTATGAAGTTCAAAAATTGAATGTTTTTGTATATTTAGAATATTGCTGATTTTATATGAATACAAAAATTTGTTTTACTGGTTTTGGATTGAAAATGCACAAGGTATTAACAATTACATTTGTTTCGGTTTGGAAATGAACTGAAAAAGGAAAATACGCTTCCTGAAGGAGAAGGCGTCTTTACCCCTTTGAACTGGAGTTGTTTGCTCTGTCTGACAAGGAGGGCCTGCACGGCAGAGAGATAAAAGCAGAGGCGATCCAGGGCACGGCGGCGATGGCACTACGGCAGTTCTCCGGCGACGGCGACGGCACTACGGCAGTTCTCCGGCGACAGCGACGGCATGGGAAGGTCAAGCTCGACGAGACTCAGCCAATGGTGGTATCGATTTGGCCGGAGAAAGACCCACGTGAGCTACAGCCGAGGAGGGGCGGCGGAGCAAAGGGTAGCTCACCAGAGAAGATGAACGAAGACATTAGGGACTAAATCGGTAGCATGTTAAGCATCAAGGGGTGCTAGAGGTTCCATTTTCGGGGTTATTGAAGTCGAGACTTCTGGAGCGAGCCGCGAAGCGTAGGAGTTGGAGAAGAAGCGCGCATGGCGGCGGCCTGATTTCGCATGAAGACAACAGAAACTTTTTTAGGGCTTTTGATTGATAGAGCTTGCGGGTGCTATGTCTCAGAGGAATTTGGGTTTGATTGAGGATTCTTGAAGATGCTTGGTTTTTGGTCCAAGCTCGGGAGCTTCTGGTAATGGCGGACATGCAAGGAATTGAAGGCATCTGGTTGGAAGAGAGTAAGGGGAAGATAACGCGCGGCTCAGGTGATCACAGTGCGCTATTTATAGATGGGGGACTGAGCGGATGAGCCAGCCTTGGTTGATCACTCGGCGAGATGAGGCGCGGCTCGGTTCTGTGCGAGCAGGGCAAGGTGGCGTGGGTGATAATGGCGATGGTATGGCACGGACAGAGCGAGGACAAACGTGGCCAAGGCGAGGTGGAGCTGACGCTAGTGATACAATGACTCGAAGAGGCGATGCACTGAATTGAGCTCAGTCAAGCTGCGCATGGATTCGGGAGAGCTCTACTCGGTCGCAAGAACAGCGATGAAGATGAGTTGACAAATGGAACCAGGGTCCACCGGTCAGAGGCTGAGAGATTTGTCCGATGCGCGCCAGCGAAACGGAACATATAAGGGGGATGGCCCACGCGTCAGCGAAAGGTCAAAAGCAAAGGGACTGCTACGGTTCAATCAATGTTGTCTCTGATTTTATTGGGCTATCAATTTAGGGTAGAAAAATTTTCAGACTTTTTGACCGAAGTCACTGAATAGATCTTGATGCTTGGTAAAATTTTGAGTTTAAACTAAGTTACCGAAAAATTATTAATATTCTTACAACAGTGACTGCTCTAAATTATTATTTCTGGTTTTGATTTTTCTTTGAGAACAATTGAAGTCTATTATTTTTGAAACATTTTTTTCAGATTATTTTGAGCTAAGAATGCTTCTGTAAAATTTTCAGGTCAAAATATTGCTTCATTATTTTATATAAATTCTGACATGGCAAATTCCAGATTTTCAGAATTTCGGTTTCTAAATTTTAAAAAGTGATAAATGACATTATTAATTTATGATATTTTTAACAGAGGTATAAATGGCATTTATATTCTCATGATAATTTTTACAGCTCCAGATAAGTTTTATAAATATTTTATAAATTCGACAATGCATTATTTAGAGTTAAAAGTTGTGTCTTTATTTTATTTCTTCATTATTCTATATGTAGAATTTCATTTGGTGGATGAAATAGCTTATTTACATTCTCAGGATCTCATAGTAGATTTTTCCAACTTTTTGCTTTTTGCTTCTTGGCCTTTTCTCCTTTTCATTCTTTATTTCCCCTTTTGTTTGATTTTTCTTGCAACACAAAAATTCCAAGAAAATCGAAATTAAACCAAGATCATAAAGAAAATTCTGAAAATATTCACATCCAAATTTAAATGTTATATTTTACTGTTCTCAAATTTTTGGGCTGTTACACTTTTCACCATGCCACTAGATAAGTCGAGCGCTACCACTCCAGGATTGATGGTGTGACAGTGTGTATATATGTCACGCTAAAAAGGTTAGATTTGTAAATAAAGTTAGCCAGAAGTTATTAATAAAATATTTTTAAAAAAATGGTTATTTAATTAAAAAGTTCTACATTGGAGAAGAGGATGAGAATGTTTACACTAGCTGTGTGTTGTTCATCTCGCTGGAAAAGGCAACCTTTACCTTCTAAGTTGTACGTGTACAAGTTTGTATTCTTTAGAAGCCAAAGAAAAAATGATCAATTCTTTATGCTTTCATACTTACCTGGAATTTTCAGAAGGCGCGAAAGTGTCAACGTGTGTTATCTTTGTTCCATATAGCTTTTAAAAAGCACGGTTATATTCTCGATGCTTGCTCATGTAAGGTTTAAGATTTCATTACAATGCATTAGCACCTTTACTAGTAGGATGAAAAATCTAAATGCATTCAGTAGTCCATCAATCCAGAAGCAATTCAATAATCCATATCAACTCTGGTATCACAACTGCTAATTTTGAGCAAGGAGCTAAACCATGGGTCTATTTCAAAGGGTCACAGAGGTATATTTTTATAATTGCTTTTTTTTGCATATTTTTCTGTAAATGTTTTCCCACATTATTTTTTAAAAAAAATCGTAAAAAGACACTCACTTCCCATACTTGTCCTCGGAGAAAGAAAAAAAATGTACTCTACTTATTCGTATATGGTTGATAGCTAGTAAGAGGAGGCACAATATATCGTATATTCGTATGACAAATCAACGTTTACTCAATACCGCCGTAATTAGCATACTGAAAATACTGCGTAATTAGTATTGTGGATGCGAAACAGCCCAGCTTGTTCGGCCAAAAGCCAGACGATGCAGGGTTACCGATCTGCTCACCACCACTGTTGAGCTGCTTGCCATGGGAATCCCTGCTGCATCGGTTGCCTGCATACAGCAGCATCTCCACTGTAACCTCAAAGATCGCTTGCAACAAGTCCAAGTCGGTCACACCATCCGACATGCACGGCTCGCTCTCCTTGAGCAACACTTCATTGGCAAGCTAGCATAGCTCCGGCGGCTAAGAGATGACTCCGAACGGAGCTGCCGTATATAGATCAAGTCGTACATTGTGTCCTGCAGGATCGAGTCAAGTTTGTTTCTTTGCGGAAGCCTAGAAGAATTGGGTCATCACGAAGATGGAAAATTTGCTTGAGCATGCATAGGATTAGAGGTAGGCCATGTGCCGTGTTGGGCCAACAAGGCACTGGTCCATCGGGCCGCATATCTAAATCATGCAGTGTTGCTATAGCCCAGCTAGCCCACCATGCTGTACCATACTGACCTAGCTCACCTTCGTGAGTTCAGGCATGGTGTATTTACGATTCGTATCAGCTTTGTGCCATACCAATCCAAGTCTAGCCTAATTGCACTATTACAATAGAGGAAAGGTGTTGGAGACGTACGGAGTTGAGGCGGTGGACACAAATATTGAGGAAAAAGAACTGAAAAGAACAAAATTTTATTCATTCTTAAACCTTATTAAAAAACTTACACCTAACATGGGTAGAGATGGCAACGGGTCGGGTCGGGTGTGGGTTTTACAAAACCCAACCCGACAGAAAACCCGATCCGAACCCGAATATCCTATCGGATAAAAAACTATACCCGAACCCAAACCCGAACCCGGCGGTTACCCGACAGATTTGTGTAGTACAGGTGGCAATAGGTCGTGTCATGTGTGGATTTTGCAAAACCCGACCTAACAAGAAACCCGAACCAAAAAACCCGACCCGAACCCGGCTGGGAACCCGACCCCAAATCCAGCGGGTACCCGGAACCCGATGGGTATGTGCGGTATTTATGGTACCTAATGTGTACCCGCAAGTGAAAATTAGAACTCGAACCCGACTCAAACCCATCTCGGATATTCGACCCGAAGAACCCACGGGTAAAAATTAGAATCCAAACCCGACCCGATCAGGTGCAAAACCCGCGGGTTTGATTGCCATCCCTAAACGTGGGGTACCTCAGTGCGGAGCAACTCGGTGTCAGTAAGTATGTACTCTCCAGCCCCAATTCTCTATCTTTTAGCATCTTCATTGTCCCCCTTTTCTCCGCATACGAGGACCACAAAAGACGTCGACCGTATGGTGAGCCGCAACATGACGCAATGTCGTGGCAGAGCACCTTACCGTGTGCCATACCTGTTTCGGGCCCATCGGGTTGTTTCGTGCCATGCCGGTCCAAACACGGCTCATACTGATGTGTCATGTCGTGTCGCTCATCGTGCCCTACCGCAAGGCACAGCACGGTTCTGTCATCCGTACCATACCAGTCTAGCCTATGCGTATGCCATGCCATGCCTACTGTACTACGGGTTGATCAAAAAAGCCCAACCCAATGCTTAAGTCTACATAAAACGTCCCAGATGGAAGAAGGTTCCGAGTTTGAATGCACAAAAGCACACGCCAAATTCCGACCAAATCGTCCCCAGTTACTTCGTACAATCAGTGGAGAACAAGGCCTGGAAGCATGCCGGGGCGTAACACGAGGAGGGACATCATATAGCCGGACAGCGCCTTGACCGCCTTCACCATCGTCGGCGCTGAAGCGGAGGTAGGTTTCATTGGCGTTGTGCCAGGCAGGGATCCAAAAACCGGCGAATTTCGCGAAATTTCGCCGAAATTTCGGTTTTCGCCCCCGAATTTATATATGCCGGCCAAATTCAAAAATCTAAAAAAAATTTGATTTTGCTACAGTGCTGCTACAGTAATTTCGGAATTTCGGCGAAATTCGGTCAAAATTTCGGGTTTGGAGTCCGGATTTTCAAATTTTTTGGCCGGATTTGAACGGACTGGGTCCAATAACCCTTAAGAAAGTCTTGTTCCATGAAAATTTGATGAAAAACTAATTTTTTGAGATTTTTTAAAATTTGGGCAGAAACCTTGTCAGATTTTTAAGAATTTTTAAAAGCTTGATAATGATGTGAAAAAATTATGGTACCATTCTTAGTAGTTTGGGATCATACAAAAAAATTTTCAAAATAATTTAACATCATTTGTTATCTTTAAAAATAAAAACCGAATGGACATAATTGGGACAGTAAACTTATTATATTTTTACAAATTTTCTCCGGTGTGATCATGATCTGAAATTTTTATGACATATTAATAATTTTCTCAGTACCATTCTATAAAATTTTCAAAAAATTTAAATTTTCTTTGTTTGCTCAATAAAATCTATCAATGCAGTAAGCACTGAACTTATATGATTGCAATCTGCTCTGCACAGTTTTCAGATTTCGGATTTTGATTTATCAGACAATTCAAATATTTTTTAAACTTTTTGAAAATTTGTTTTTCAAGTTTATTTCAGGTAATGATCCTTATTTAAAATTTTCAGCTCCATATATTGTTCCAGGAATTTATAAAAATTCTGACAATGTACTGTGTACATATTTCTGTTTTCGGTTTTGGATTTATCAGGCAACTCAAATATTTTTATAAATTTTTGAAATTTTTTTTTTAAAATTTATTTGAGCTAAGTATTCTTATGTAAAATTTTTAGCTCAAAATATTTCTCCAGGAATTTATAAAAATTCTGACATTCAAAGTACTAGTTTTCAACTCTCTCTGTGTTTGAATTTTTAAAATTGCTCACATTTGATCATCATCTGAAAATTTTCCAGATATATCATAAGTATGTCAGGAATCTCCACAAAAATTTCAAAACTTTCTAACATCGTTTGTACTATTTTTCATCCGGTTCAAACTTGCCAATCAACGTTTCATCTACATAGTATCAGTATTTGAATTTTTAAAATTGCACAGATCTGATAATCACCTGAAATTTTATGAGAACATCTCTAATGTGGCAGGAACCTACAAAAAAATTTCAAAATTTTTCGGCGTCGTTTGAACCAATTTTCAGTCAGTCCAATTTGGGCGAATTTCGGGCAAATTTCGGCGAATTCGGGGTATTTTCGGCGAATTTCGGAAAATTTCGGTGGAAATCAAACCGGATTTGAATTTTGAATTTTGAATCTTGTCCGGCGAATTGCAATTTCGGCGAAATTTCGGATTCGGCTGTCGAATTTTTTCTCAAACGAAAAGTTCATCCCTGGTGCCAGGTGAGGATCCCTCTTGGAATTCATCGCCCAGGCTAGAGCCGAGATCGTACTACAATCGGTTACGCCACAGTACCCATTCACCCACTAAATACAATATGAAATGTTTATTTTTTTATACAATAGATTATATTAGCTAGTATTTGTTTATACTTCCTATGTTAGTATAGTAATAGAAATACTTATAACAAATTAATAATTAGATTTAATTTCTGCTATCCACTTATATAATAAAAGTATAATGCACGGTAAAAATTCTCCCGAGTAAAGCAACGTGTTCCACGGGAATTGCTACGTGATAGATCACAAACAATTTGTTAGATTTCAGTCGATTTTTCCACCGTAGAATGTGCTTTCGGATACGCGCTGTGCTATTGGATTTCCGGGCTCGCAATCTGATATCGGGTTTGAATTCAGGTGTGGTGTACCCGTTGGCATTCGTAACCTTACCTCTCTCTCCACTGCTCCACCGAACAGACTGAGCCGCAGAGCTGGTTGGGGAAGACGCTTTGCTTGCTAGTTGCTTGACCTGTGTGTGTGAGAGAGAGACAAACAGGAGAAGAATGGAGCCAGCTTGCAGAAACGGTGCCCTCTGTCTCTGGCATCGCACGCGCGGTGGCGGCCCCAGCTCACGGCGGTGGGGGAGATCCGGCTCGACGGCGGCATCTGCTCCGAAGACGTGCGGTCTGAGGTGAGGCCGTGTCTATATGTTCTTCTTCTTTATTTTTTGCTTGAATCTAAAGCCGGCCGTCGTCTTTCTTCATTTCCCCCTTGACGCAATGGTCGTCTTACCACGCACTGGCCGTCAATCTCGGCCTAATTAATGTTCGTTGCCTCCAATTTGTGGTGAGATTTATCGTTTATGTGTCATTTTGGGCTCCAAATTGAATTTGTATACCAGTTTTGTTCTGTAATGTGTTCACTTACCCTTGTGTGAGTGCACTGGCATTCTGTATTTTGATTTGAATTAGAAAAATTTGTGGTGTAGTGGAAATTCGTCTCTTGCCCATTTCTCATAGGTAAGATTGATTACCAGAGAAGTAGAGAACCATAAGTTGGTTCATTTGTACAAAACTTTTCAGCTTGCTGGGCTATACTAGTGTAAGAAGTATCCATGTAATGAATGATGACAAACTAATTTTTTCTGCTATATCATCATACTAGAAAATTTTTCGCGGCATAATACGCCGCGCGGTTCGGTTTTTCGTAGTTTTTTTTCTGACGCTGGTTTAGTTTTTAATCGTCAAAATAATGAGCAAAACGGCTGAAAGAACACAAAATTTTTCGTGGCGTAACACGACGTGCGTGCCGTTTTTTCGTAGAAAAATTTCTTTTTCTTTTCGGCGGCGATTTATTTTTTAAATCGTCGAAATAACGAGCGAAACGGGGGGAAAATATAGAGATAGAGCTGTAGAAATACCTCTTTCGACGAATTACCTGGGAAATATTAGAGGCCGAGCTGAAAAACCGCGGTGGTGAAAAAGTCTAGAGGGAAAAGGGCGAAAAACTATTAGAGATGACAACATTCTTTTTGTCGAGTCTAACACTCTACGCGTTCGCCGAGTAATAACACATGTTTAAAAAAATCTCAGAGACTTGCGGCATATGCGCGTGTTGTTTTTTTGTAGAAAAATTTTCTTTTTTTTCTCGGCGGCGCTCTATTTTTTAAATCGTCGAAATAATAAGCGCAACAGCTGAAAGGATACAAAATTTTTCGCAGGCGTAACACGAACTATTAGAGACGACAACAATTTTTTTTGTTGAATCTAACACTCTACGCGTTCGCCGAGTAATAACACATACTTAAAAATATCTCAGAGGCTCGCGGCATATGCGCGTGTCGTTTGTTTGTCGAAAAATTTTCTCTTGTTCTCGGCGGCGCTCTATTTTTTTAAATCGTCGAAATAATGAGCGAAACAACTGAAAGGATACAAAATTTTTACGCGCGCCGTTTTCCCGTAGAAAAAATTACATTTTTTTCCGCGGCGTTTTATTTTTTTAAATCGTTGAAATAATGAGCGAAACGGTACCTGTTTTATATGCGGAAGGGATTCAGCTCAGGCGTAGATACCACTAACGAAAAGAGGTTCAGTGAGCTGAATTTGTGAATTGTGTTCCTGTTTTTTTTTCCTTTCCAATAACATCAAAATGTGTTCCTGTTTTGAGGTTTAGCAAAAGTTTCCTTGGTGGAAATTAAGGATTGTATTTGTTTGTATTGTTTGTGGGTCAGTTGGTGTTTGGATAAGGGTGTAAAGGATTTCATGATGAGATGGGTGCTTAGCGTCTTAGCATTATTCTTTTATTTTCCTCAAGCCGAACTTGAATCGTTGTTTGGCATGTGGAACTGTGGAAGAGAAGTTCCTGATGGTGTGACTGGGATTCAGGCAGGCATAGGGTACACTAACAAAAAGGTTTCAGAGCGGAACACTGTGTGTGGTAATTCTGTCATTAGAGGTAGAGAAGATATGCAATTCCAGGATTTTAAGATTGTCCGTTAGTATGATTGCCCTCCTTTAGTGCCTGAATCCAAGCCTGTAATGAGTACAAGAACGTAGGTAAGCGAACTGATAGTGCAAGTTGTATGGTCAATGCATTTTTATATGAAAACTCCTTTAACTTTGGTGTGTATTTCACTAATAGAAAAGATTCGCTAGGATCAATGACAATGCATGAGAAATTCAGTAATTAAAAAATCATGATGTGATCTGAATTGAGGATAGTTTTGTTAGAAGGATTAGGTCCGTTACTATCGGATTTATTGTATTCTTTTTCTACAGTAGTAAACTCCAGAGTCCAGATGGAGCGAAATGCATATGTAAACTGGTTTGAGTATCATGGAGATAATATTTCAAGTCGATATAATGCCTTTCCTAGATAGGTTTTACAATTGCTAGCGTGGGCTAGCAACATAATTTTGAGCAAACTTCAAATTTGATTGAAAGGAACATATCCTTGCTGTTGTACAGATCTGCAGCAAGCAAGGTGAATTGTCATGCGCTTATGCGTGTTAACTGGACTAGCTAGGTGCAATGGCTATTTTTGATTTGCATATAAGCTGTGCATATGCTTGCATGTATTTCAAATTATTGTGTTCATTGTTCACTTGATTGGATGTAGAGCTATTCAAAATAATTTTGTAGAATTAATATTGTTCACTTCACTCGATTGTGCTCTCTTATATAGGTAAGCAGGAATGCAAATCCTATAGCACAACATGTAAAGAAAAAGAGCCCGTAACATTTACTTTAGGTAATTCTTGTTTATATTTCCATTGTTTGGGCATAGAGTTTCTACCAAAAATTATATAGTAGAATTGCACATATACAAACATTTAGATTAAATCTTTATGCAAAATTAATCTTACCTTTTTTCTAGCATTTAAGCTCTAAGAAAAGTGCGACAGTGTCCTAATTTTGGAAATTTTTCTAATGGGTTTATCATAATAGTTGGCTCACGCGGAAGACAAGGTGGCCAGCTATGAAATATTTCAAGCTAGGTAATTGCATTGTCTCTAAAACTCCAGCACTCCATGTTTCTTTGTAGAATGCTAGATCCTATAATCTGTGTTGTGTAAGTAATGTCCTCTTTGATAGCAGACTAGAACAATTGGTACAAGTCATACATTAAAACTTGAGTAACTGCAGTATTTAGTATTGAAAATGAAAAAGATTGATGAGATACATTTGCTGTTCATGCTGCCATTTGCATCGTGGTATTCTCTGAATTGCATCTCCTCTGATGGTTTCTTACGGAAAGAGTGGCTTCAAAGTATCCATTTTCTTCTCTGTACATCCAATTTGTTAGGCTTTTGAAATTGTAGATCATTCAGGCTAGAATTGACATTTAATAGCATACTTGCTTACATTTAATTTGTCTGATCAGCTGAGATGCTTATCTTTTTTTTTTTAAACCGCAAAAGCCGTGAATTATATTAGGAGATTGAAAGAGTAGATACAAGGTGCGAAGGCCGCACCCCTAGGGGGGTAGGGGGAAAGGAAACAGGGAAAAAAGATGGAAATTAGGACTAGAGACAAGAACAGAAAAAAAAGAGAAAAAAAAAGCACATTAGCGGTCCATTACAACATAGTCGGAATAAGAGCGCCAACATGCGCTGCTCCCGCCAAAGCCTAGGATGCAGCCTTGTCCTTAATTGACTGAAGTATCTGATCGTGCGTTGCCCAGGACTGACGGAAGGTTCTATTGTTTCGCTCTTTCCACCATTGCCAACATGCTAGGATGATGATGGCTTTGAGACCTTTCTTGCATCAAGGCGGAGGATTGTATGCACTGCAGTTCCACAGTGAAGGTGCAATGATTCCCATCGAGCCGGATCGAGGATGGCGTGAACCCATCATGCGATGGAGGCCCTGGCGGCGGACTTGAGGCGGTGAAGGAATAAATGGGAGGCTGTTTCCAAACTACGGAAAGACATAAGACGAAATATTGATTTGGTGACCTCGATTTGTAGGCGTTAGGTCGTCCATAGCCGATCTTCTTGAGCCGACCAAAAAAAAACCTTGGCGGCGGCGCCCAAGTGACAGTTGTGAAGTGGAATGGTTTTAATGTGCCCGTTGAATGGAAATGGTATCTGAGCTAGTGAATAAACACCATTAGAAGTCGGCGTCCATACGATAGCATCTTCCCTTTGAGGATGGAGAGGCACGATGAACGATGGTCCATAGATGAACGTACTCCCTTACGAGGCGTGGCGTGAGCCGTGGCGGATGTCCCGTATCCAGTTATTGTTGAGCAAGGCCTCCGCGACCGATCTTGTCTTTCGCCTGGAGTGTTTAAAGAGTAACGGTGCAAGCTGGCATGGCGCTCTGCCGCACAACCATGTGGAGGTCCAGAAGATCACCCGTCGGCCATCACCAATGATGACATCGGTGGTTGACATGAAGAGCTGTTGGTCGACTTGGTCACAAGGCGTGGAGAGTCCGCGCCACAGCTAGCGCAATCTGAGTGCTCACGCGAATCTATCTAGGTCTAACACTCCAAGGCCGCCCAATTTTAGCGGACGACACACTGTTGCCCAATTGACCTTGCAGTTGCCGCCGTGCATTGGGCCGTTGCCAGCCCAGAGGAACTTGTGTCATATCTTGTCGATGTCGGCGATGAATTTCTTGGGCGTTCTGAGCACCGTGAGAACATAAATCGGTATGGAGGTGAGGACCGATTTGTGGTCGAGCGTCCACCTATTGTCGAAGGTTTGATCGCCATCCTGCAAGGCGTCTCGCAACCTTGTCAAGGGTGGGTGAAGGTGGACCGTACAGCGCCCTAGAGTGAGTGGCATCCCCAAGTATTTGGTAGGAAAAAGCGAGATGCTGCCCGGGAAAAATCTGAAGGATGGCATCCAAATCAATGTTTTGGCATCGGATGGCGGCTATGGAACTTTTGTGCACATTGACCCGGAGGCCCGAGGCCTCGCCAAGCAATTGAGGATTTCGAGGACGATGCGCAACTCCTCCCTAACCGGATTCAAGAAGATGACCGCATCATCCGCATATAGGGATAAGCGATCGGAAGGCGCACGATCTCGGCGGTGAAAGGATGCCCTCGTCGATCGCCTTTTGAGGAGGAAGTGGAGCGGGTCTATCGCTAGGATGAATAGGTATGGCGATAGTGGATCACCCGCCAAGGCCACGCTGTGAGGATCGCCGACCCGGCACCCCATTGAGAAGCACGGATGACATAGATGTGGCTAGGGAGGTAGAAAGCCAACGACGCCATTGATTTCGAATCCGTGGGCTTGGGGAGGCCAGGAGGTATTCCCAAGATCTGAGTCAAAGGCTTTTGTGATATCGAGCTTGAGCATAAGAACCAGGAACTGTGTTTGGTTGTGGTGTCGCTCATTGCGGACTGACCAGTAGTTGTCTTGAATCTGCGTCCTCGATGAAAGTGCTCGGCCGCGATATGAGGGAGTCAATATGGTGTGACGGCGGAGAGCAAGGACCTTGAAATGATCTTGAGATGGAGTGGATTAGGCTGATCGGCCGGTAGTCAGCCGGTGTATCGGCGCTCTCTTTCTTCGGGATTAGCACGATTGAGGCGCGGTTAAGGGGTGCTAGAGTGGAGTTTGTCCCGTTGTGGAAGGAATGAAACACGGCCATTACATCATTTTTCATAATTTCCAAGCAGTTTTTGTAGAAAGACGCGGTGAAGCCGTCTGGCCCTGGTGCCTTGTTGATTGGTAGTGTTTGAATGGCACGTAGAACCTCCTCTTCTGTAAAGGCCGCCTGTAGGCCATCCATACTAGGGGTTGGAAGGTTGAGGTTTGGCCAGAAGATGTCCTGGGAGCGCAAGCTCTTCTTTCCTAGCAGTTGTGAGAAGTAGTCAAAGAGAATTTGCTCCTTGTCTTTGTGAAGGGTGGCCATGCCGTGGTCAGAGTGAAGCGATTGGATGCAATTTTTTCGCCGACGTCCGTTTACCTTTAAGTGGAAAAAACGGGTGTTGGCATCCCCCTCTTTGAGCCAGGTCAATCTGCTTGCCTGCCTCTTGCGTGACTTTTCCACCGCAGCAAGGCCCGTGACCCTAATTTTGAGCGCCTTGCGTAGCTACAGCTCATCATTTGATAGGTTTCTTGATTCTTGGGTGATGTCGAAGCGCAGGATGGTAGCGTTTGCCAATTGGAATTGTTGGTGGGCGTCACTGAATAGTGTATTGCTCCAAGCCCGAAGCGCCCTAGCAGTGATCCGCAGCTTTTGCGCAATCCGCCTGAAGGGTTCTGCCGTCGTGTTAGCCGTAGTCCATGCATCATGGACCACCTGGAGGAAACCCGGCAGTCTTGTCCAAAAATTCTCAAATTTGAAGCTCCAGGTTTTGATTGTGCCGTTGTCACTTGAGAGCAACAACGGGCAGTGGTCAGACATGGAGGAGGATAGCACCTGCAGCAAGTGGCTTGAAAATAGAGTGTCCCACTCATGGTTGCAGAAAACTCGGTCAAGCTTCACCAAGGTGGGGTTAGCGCGCTCGCTACTCCAAGTGCACCTTCTATTCTGAAGAGGTATCTCTCGCAGCGCATATCGGTTAATGACAGCACGAAACCATGCCATTGAATGGTGATTTAAGTTGGAGTTGTTTTTGTCCCTTGCTTCGTAAATCAGGTTGAAATCGCCTAGAAGGAGCCAAGGAATGTGCGGTGCAGGGGCAAGAGATGCGAGTTCCTCCAGGAAGGCAGTTATTTCCTGTTCAGCTGCAGGTCCGTATACCGTGGAGAGCAAGAAAGAGGCTCCATCTGACCGAGCAGTAACATTTACTGTTAGGGAGAATTGTTGTGCGACGGGGTGTGCTACATGGACCTTTTCAGCATCCCAAAGTAAAAGAATCCTGCCTCTAACGCCCAGAGCCGGAAGGAAAACAGCAGAGGCAAGGCGCTGTCCACCAATCTGCCGGATCGCAGTTTGGTCAATACACTGAAGTTTGGATTCCTGTAAGCATGCGATCGCAGGGCGGATATTTTGCAGGGTCTGACATACTGTGGCGCATCTGACCGGCGCATTGATTCCGCGAACATTCCAAGATAACACACAACAATCAGTCATAATGTTTTGCATGGACATCTGGACAAGGCGAGCAGTAATTCATTGAGCACAGTGGCAGACAATTGCAAATGGAAGCAGAAGGCCCTGCCCATTCCTTTAGGCGGCAGGCACAAAAGCAAAACACACATTACCATACAGAGACGCAGGGACACAACGGAAGCAGAAGGCCCTGCCCTTTCCTTTTGGTGGCAAGCACAAAGCAAAAGACACTTTGACACACAGAAGACACAAGCCAGACACATGAAGCAAAAGACATTGCATTGGAAGCCGCTGAGTTAGAACTGCAAGCAGAATTAGGCACTGATGCAGAGCTGTGCTGAGATGCTTATCTTGATAATCCATATATATTCCCTTAAGAAAAAAAAGGTTTAGTGGATATGAGTGAGCAGCAAATATTGTTACTTTCAGAAGGTTGTTGCACTCACGAAGTTTATTTTGAACAAGTGAAAAATCCTATTTATAATCATACAGAGATGGCTCCAGAGTCATAGAATATGTTGCGCTCCAGTCATGGAGTTATAGAATATGTTGCAGGCATGGACAATGGATAAATTGTTGGTTGGCTGATGTAGCATTAGCACACAGAGAGCATGATCTGTCTGGTGTATTGCTATGGTTAATTAAACAGTTTCTATTACTCTAGCTCCTCCTATCTTTGCATCTGTTTTCTTAGCATGGATCACGACCATCTGTACTCCCCAGTGCACTCTTTGTGAATATCAAACTGGCGCATTGTTCGCAAATAGAGGTGTCCACCTCGGCCTCTGTTTCCTTTGTTTTCTCCACCAGTATATGGTTTTTTTTATGGGATTAGAAAAATGTTTCGTTTGTAAATCATGTTAACTTGAAATTTTACTTATGTACCAACACAACATGAATAGATTTGCATCGATGATCTATTTCCTTTCACTACACATATAATTTGTCGAAAAGTAACATTTACTAGCTCAAGATATTGATGGTCTAGGCTTGTTGGTATTGAAAAGTATATTACATAAACACATACACAATGTTTAGCTTTAATCTTGTAATAGTATTTTGAATTGCCTTGTGTAGGTGTGTGTGTGATTTAAGCTAAGGCAGTCCTCACCATTAGCTCTATAAAATGTTGTCAAGTATATTCCATAAACACATGCACAATGTTTTGTCAAGTGCACCACCATCTTTTAATCTGTTGATTTCGCATTATGTGTTAAAGGGAAATATTATTATTTGTGTAAAGTTTGTGGTTCCGTTGCAACGCACGGGCACCCTACTAATTTCTATTGATACCACTGTAAGATATAATTCTCTATCTACCTTTCTTTATCTCTACTAATTATCGGCTTCTCTATAAGTCACATATTAATCGATAGTAAAAAGCTAAAAATTCTCACGTTAACAAAAAAAAATAAAAGGCTAGAAATTCTAACGTTAATCAAGAAAAAACATCATGATCATCTAATATTTTGTATTTGTAAAACATACAGCTTAGATTTAGTATAAGAATCTCTTTCAAGATGTGCAGTTCAAGGGAGTTTGAATCAAGATTTCAAATTTCGTTTTCGGACTATATCTCGGAGGCAACCGAAAACCGAAATTTCGGATGAAATCTAGATGAAATTCAAAAAGCAAAATTTAAATCCGGTCCAAAAAACTGAAATCCAGTCAAAATACTCGAAATTTCAGTCCTTTTCAATCCTTCTAAAATGGTCTCCCGAGATTAGAAAAAATTAGAAAAATAATGCCATGGCATGAAAATGAGCTAGGTGAGTTGGTCTAAGCCAACATATTAATTAATATTAAGGGCTGAAGGGGCGTGGGTTTGAGTACCACTAATCCCATCGGGCGTGTGCTTTTTAATTTTTTTTCCTTCATGCAGTAGCTGGGCAAGACTCTTCAGATGCCTTGGTGGAGAAAAAAATTGCAACAAACCAAAGGATTCAAGCTCAAGACCTCCAAATTACTAGCCCACGCTCTAACCAAGTGAGCTACGAGAACATTCACAAGTATTTTATCTTAAAAGGCAGTACAATTGTCCATAAAAAAATAATGCCTAATTCAGTCCAACAACAATGCAAACCGGTTCTAAAAATATGAGATCCGGTTAATATTACCGAGATTTAGTTGAAATTTACCGAAATCACTGTAGCAATTTTAATTTTTTAAAAATTTTTTTTGTTCAGTGGAGATTTGGAATCTCGTCTCTGGCCAAAATGTCTGAAATTTTGTCGGGATTTTGAACTTTGAATATAAAAATACAATCTGATAGCAATGCAAAGGAGACAAACACAGATGAGCTGAAAAACCTAAGCGAAAAAGACAAAATCTGGAACTAATTAACAAGTCTGACCTGGAGATGGCAGCTGCCTGCTTTAGCTAGCTCCTGCTCCGGTCATCCGCCCAAGGTCGAGCACATCAAGCTCTGCTAAACTGCGGCTAACTCCTCGGCTGGCTCCAAAGTCTCCTCTCTCTGCTCGGCAAATCTGTGTCTGACGAACTTCCGAGGAGAATGGCGGCTGCTGTCGTTGCATCATCGTCAACTTCAGTGGAGAGAGGATTTTTGATTTGGGGAAACAGCCAAACAGCGATGTAAGATTGATCATACCGAAAGATGAAGGTCCTGTTTGGTATGGCTGTAATTTTTTTAAAAAGTAGCTTTCGACTAGATTGTATATATAACCGAAGAGCTGCACGACTAGACTGAAGTGGTTTGGTATTTGGCAGTGTAGCTTTTAGGTGTGAGGGATGCGCATTAGGAATGAGAGTGACAGGGGTGTAATTTGGAATTTTATACTTGGTAGAAGAGGGTAATTTTCTTCAACTTTAGTGGTAAAATTAGAATCCTAACTCACCAAAACTATGAGAAACTATCTTAAATCAGTTTTTAGCTTTCAGCTTCTCCTAGTACAAATGATTTACCGACTTTTGTCTTCTAGCTGCGAAAAAGCCAACAGTTTCAATCAGCTTCTGGCTTCCAGAGAGGAGAAGTCGAAGCTAAAGCCATTCCAAACAAACCTAATTTGAGTTTGTTTAGGTTTGGAGTGGAGGAGAAGTCTTTGGAGTGGAAGAAGCTATTTGGCTCTTTGGAATTTGGATGAGGATGGCAATTTTTCGTAAATAATAGTTAAGTTGTAAGGGTGCCAAGGAAGTGGGAATTTCAGAAGCCAAATAAGCTCAAGCTCAAGCCTAAATACTGTTTGTTTGGAAAAATACTGGGGATTTTCAAAGCTTCTTCTCTCCGTCTAGCTGGAAAAATACTGTTTGTTTTGACTTATGGCTTATAGAGGTCTAGAAGCCAAATAAGCTCAAGTCTAAACAAACTCAGCCTAAGAATGGTTAGTGGCTTTGATGAGTCAATGCTCTGTACTATAGTGTTTTGAACGGACACATAACAAATGACTAAAAAACTGTGCACAATTATCTTAATAATGGTTGAATATTTGGAGGGAAAGCAGGCTATCCCCCTTCCATAATACTCCATCCGTCCAAGTTTATAAGACATATTTATTGAATGATCTTGTTCATAAATATAAAAAGTATTTCATATTTCAATACAAAATTAGTGTGATGTTTCTACTATACCTCTTATAAATATCTAGCTTTACTTTATATTCTCTACATGCATATATTAAATATAGTGTTTAGTGATAATTAGGGGTAATCTAGTTATTTTCAAAATTTTCTTGGTCTATGTGCCCAAAAGAAATATGCCTTATCAACTTAGACAGGGAGTAATAACATTAATTGTCATTTTGGATATTACTCCCTTTATTTCTTTTTATAAGGTGTAATTTAGTGAGGCATGATGAATTAGGAGCGTATAAAACCAAGAGAATAGTAAAGAAAAATGGCCATAGTGTTAATGGTGCTAGGGCAGGTACAATAAAGACCATCTCAGCTTATTATTAGCATGTACATATCAGATTTATCCTATGTAGAAGGATGAGAAAAGAAAAGAGAGAAGTGAATCGGTTCTTATTTAGCAGCCAGCATTGCACAAAAAATAACGTGCTATAGCCAGCCAAAAGCCCTGTTGGAACAGGCGCGAGCAACTTTTTACGCGTTTTGCCAATAGTAACAAAGATGAAGTTAGTGTTAAATACCCAAATTAATTACTTTAGTGTTTCTTTAGAGATAGCCATTGTACAAGCTGAATTTATTAATTACTCTAGATGATATGGATGAGACATAGAGTAAATTGTAGACTTTATTATTGTACTTACTCTTACTACTTTGAGAATAAGAGAGACGATGTTTGAGTGGTATTTACTCAGATAATAAAGAGAGAGGAGAGATTAATGAAACAGAGTTATAGTAAGAAACTCAAATAAATGATACCATAATTTCTTTACTAAAAAAGACAATCGGAGTTCCCAATATAATGAGTTAGTTGCCTGTGAGTTCAGTATTTTTTAGGTCAATGTACCAACATTGGCGTCGAAAAATATGACAAAAATTGATCAGCTTGAACAACACGAATGTCAGGTTCAAGTTTGGTTCATGGCGTATTAGCCGTTTCGATCATGTAATCGATAAGATAGATCAAAATAATACTTAAAGCTAATTTGATGTGATAGTCGGCGAGAAATCTAAATAGCAGCCAAAACCGATTAGATTATAAGTAATGATAAATCTAAACAACTTGTTATGGCTAAATAGATGATTTGGTAAAGACAAATTTTTCTAAAAAAGGCGATGCGTAAGAAGATCGGAGAAAAGCAAACCTGGATAATTTGGCCTAACCGAAGATGGTCAACAATCGGCGATGCGCAACTTTATTGATAAAGAACAAATTATAGGGATATTCTAAATTACAAAAAGTACTTCTAGTCGATAGAAAGTAAATAAAAAGTAGATGCAATTCGATTGATTGTGTTGGATTAATCCTAGGCTTGTTCTTTTTATAATATATAGGACGATCATATCCTTCTCCGATCTGTCATATGAACCGTATCGCCCCCACCTCTTGACAAGTAAAATTCTATCTTTGAATCAATATCAACTATAATTCCAACTTTTAACTTAACCTTCCCTTATTAACCAATATCGGCTAGAACTATCTAATGGCCTAACAAATTAATTATGTCTTGCCAAATTTTGGTGCTAACACGTGACCATAATTTAGGTTCTAACACGTGACCATATGATCTGATCGGTCATGCACAAATAATTATCTTGAATTTAGAAATAGCATATAAGTTTCACTACAATATAATTGTACTCCGAGTTACATACATACCACGCATCACAAGATGCTCCATGGCACACATATATGTAGACTATATAATGCCGCTTGAAATCTCCGAGCTCTCAGTGCGTCCATGTCAGCGAGCGCGCGCTCAGCCGATTGCTGCGTGCCTCCACTGTCTCTGCTCGATCGTGCCCTCACCTGCCCGGTAGGCCTGCCCGTTGTCCGGTTCGATGGCTCTTTGCGAGGCATGGCCGCCTGGCTTCGTGTTTCCGATGTGCCTTCACACTTTCTCCGCCACACCCTCACGCGCTCTACCCGCCTCCCCATTCTCTCCGTATCATTCGTGCGCTCCGCCCGTCTCCCCTTTCCTCCCCTCCTCGCTGCCTCCGCCTCCCAAATCCGGTCATTGCCGCCTGCACCGTCCCCATGGCTGAGGATGGAGGGCATCTCGACGTGGAGGACCCGAGTCGTGCAGCACCGCCGGACTTCACCCAAGAAGTGTTGGATCGAGTCGCGCAGCTGGTTCTTTAATGCGAGATCTGCTCTTCTCTCAGGTCGGTAGTGGGAGGGCCCATGCCACCAGCGCATTGCGGACGAAACGGCTACCGGTGCTAGGTTCGATTTTTTTATGTTTGTTGATCTCTTCCTGTTCGATGATGTGATTATTTGTGTCTTTTTAAAGACAAGAAATTGACATTTTTTTGCGGTTAGATTTAGGGATGGCGAGGGCAACACCACTGCCAGACCGATTCTGTGAAACTTCTACTCGATAGACAACGTAATAACATACAAATGTCCTTCTTAATTTCTCTGGAATTCAGTCTGTGGTATTTGAGAATCAAGCTCAGATGGGTATTTATAATGATGTACTGCAGTACAAAGCCATACTTAGTGGCTCACCATATAACAAGAATAGTTCATTATATCGAAATGCGTCTTCCATCTGTGCGGTGGTCCCAATAAAGACAGGCTGACTGATGAGAATTTGCAAGATGAATCTAGAAGTGGTTGCATTTTTGCTTCTTTAGGAATTTGTTATTTTGTTGAAGTTGGATTTACAGAGGTTTATATTGGAGACAACATCATTCGCAGTTATTTAGCGAAAGTCAATCAACCCAACAAACAAAAATTCTCTCTGTTGATCCATGACGACCTTCAGATTGTCGAATTCAAAATCCAGGTTCACTACCCTTTTCAAATTTCTTTGCTGCTTCTTTTAGATAAACGTGATTTTTTATTGTCAACATGAATATTGTTTCTGCAAGCATTTAATGCCTGCGACATATCCTGAAATGAAGCATTCAATTTATTTCTCAGTTCCTAAATAGCACCCTCTTTTTGTTATTTTGGTATTAAGACATTCTCTATGGCTACAATTGGCAGGGTGGCTTGATCTTTCTGGAAACAATGCCTTTAGCTAAGTTTGTTTAATGCTGCAAAGTTTGTTTTTCCCTGCTTATGGATCTTCCATTGCTGGCAACTTCGAACTTAGTCAGAGATTCAACAATTTCCATCTCTGCAGGAAGTGACACTATTTGTGACCAACAAATATAAAGAGAGAGAGGTACCGCCTGTGTCTTTAGGTGTTCACTGACGCAGTGTGGAATCCCAGTTGAATGCTGTCAAATGTCTAGATGTTGTTTTATCTTAGTTTTTTCTAACTCTTGCTGCTGTGGATGAGTCCGGTAACTAAGCTTACATACTTTATTCTGAATTCAAATATGCTGCCAGTTAGAGAATTAAATCTTTTTCCCCCTGCATTTAGGAATGTACCAGGGATTAACTCTTGAAGCTAATGCACGTCTTCAACTATTGAATCTTGCCATGAATATTTTGTTTGAACTGAAGTGTATTTCAATCTCTAGGGTTAGTAGTATGCCCAAGAATGCTCATGACCAATTGACAGATGTACCAGCATATATATAAATATATATGTGTGTGTGTACACACACACACACACACACATATATATATACACACGTATACGTATACATATACACACCTATATATGTATACACACATATATATAGACACACACACAACATATTAGAGAGCAATAGTCCTGACTGCTTATCATTACATTTCAGAAACTTTCAGAGTGTTTACTGCAATAAATTCATGTATCTTTTCATACATTTTGGCAAAATAGAGTTATGTTTGATATTTTTGGCTACACTGGATTGTGTTGCTATCTGTTATTTTTGCTGCACTTTTCTTAAATTTCAAAAGTGTCGAATCGATTCCTTGCATATACCTAACCATTGAATTAGCATATTTGCTATTTTTCCTGCACTTCTCTTAAATTTAAAAAGTACCGACTTGATTCCTTGCACATAATCTTCTCTACTAAATACTTCTGACTAGCTATTATGGATGCTCTTTTTTAACATGCACAAATGCATATGCTTGTACACAAGGCTTTTCTGTTTTGCAAGCAGTATAAAAGAACCTCTAAAATCCGTACGTTGTGTGAGATTATCAAAAACCATCTTGCTAATTTGAACAGATATTTTGATCAGCTAGATCGTCCTGATATGCCTGCACCTGAAAGCTTGCAGCTGTACCTTGATACTTAGGTTGAACAACTAAAAATTGCTGCAGACCTTATGGCAGATCTGTTCCATAAATCATATAATATTCCCTTTTTTATGCTAAGACAATCAGCTTCACCCACCAACCTCTTCTTCTTGCAGTAAGGCTTCCGATCTGTGGAGGATATCCATGGCTTAATGAGCTCGGTGAAAAAAACTCCAAAACCATCTATTCTGGTTGTATATTATGCCAAGTTAACTAAAATATTATGGATATTTGATAACCATCTGTATCATGCATATGCATGGCTCAAGCTTTTCAACTTGCCAAAGAGGGACAGTAAGAACTTGTCTCAGAAGGATCTACAATTAATAACACCTTTTGTTCTGCTTGCTGCACTTTTTGTGCCACCATAGGGCCATAAATACAGTGCTTCTCATCTTGAGCTTGAAAATGAGAAAGATTGTAATTTGTGTATGGACAACCTTGTCAACTTCTCCCTCGACTCCAAGCGTAAGAATAGAGAAGTGGTTAGCCCTTAACTATTTTCTAAGTTAAAGTTATTTTCAATAACATGATCTATTCTTTTTCTTATAAATCTCATGTCCCCTTGATCGTTGGTGCAAACGTACCATGCTATAACTCATGGTTTGATGCCATTATTTTTTTATGATGGTTACTTTTTTTTGTTTCAAGCTCGGATCTATCTTTGAGTTCAAAAAAGCTTAGTTATATCCTTGATATATCATGGTTTTAAATCAATTTTATTTTTATATAAATTTCAGTGCTGCCACGACAGATTACGCATGCTATTAGCTCATGGTTCACAAGAAATTTTACTTACATCTATGCTTTGAACAATCGATCCAAATTTCTAAAAAATGTTCTGTGATGCAAATTTGACATACCATAGTTCATGACTCCATACAAATTTTCTTGGAATTTCATTTTGGCTTCAGTGGCAGATGCATTACACTACAGTTGATGGGTTTTAGGCAATTTTAGTTTTGTCCATGTTTCAAAATTTCAACACTAGATTTGATATACTATAGATCATGTTTCTCCTCTGCTTTACTTATAGTTGGAATTCAAAGCTTTGGAGCAAATCTATCGAAATTATTCTCTATTACAAATCTGCCATACTGTAGATAACAGTTATGGGACAACTTTATTTTGTGATTTTGTTAGAGATTCAGTACAGAAGATGAGTGTAGCAGAAATGTGTACGCTGCAGTAAAACTGTCGTCATACAAGTTCAGATCAAGTACGCAATGATGATATATGTGATAGGGTTAATGAGGGATATATGTGATAGGGTTAATGAGGAATGCCTCCTACATTGAATTGCACATGATGCCCGTGCATAAAAACGGAAAGGATACTTGATAAATTCTGTGCATCAAACGTTTGCCCTTATTTGATTATACTTCATCTTATCTAATGAAAGTGCATGCTACAGTCATATCTCCATTTTACCTTCTACAAGTTCATGTCTCTACGAAAGCTATCGCCTGTCATGTGACTGTGAACATATTTGATATTCTCAAGTCTCAGGTGTGACACATATAGGTGCTGAATTCTCTCGATTAATGAATTAACATTTTCCCATTATTGTATGCATTTCACAGGGGAGCCAATAGTAATGAAATGGCCCATGAGATTAAGGGTTGTTGTCTATCTTGCTGAGGATTTAGAATATTGCTCAACTGAGGAGCATGCTCTCTACGATGATCTTAATGCTTACAGAGTTCTGTTTGAAGGTGTGAGTATCATATAAATTGTTTCTGCAATGTGGTCGGTTGTGTGTATGTGTGTGTGTGTGTTTTTTTGTAACATTTTTTTGTTGTTCACGTGCTGCGGGACTGTAACCTTAGACTTTCATGTTTTGGCCTCATGAACAACGATTGGGATGGAAAAAGTTTTACTACAAATTTACTCCTCCTAAATACATGAGGACTGGTTGGTCCATTCTTACTTTTCCAACATTCTTAGGGCATGTACAATGGAGAGTCAAGAGTGTCTCTTAGCACATTATTCTAAGCAAAAAAGATAAGCATGTACAAAAGACATGCACAAGAGCCAACATGCTATTTAATACTGCTCCTCTCTAATTCTGCTTAGGAGCTTGTGAAGAGTCGTCTCTTCACCAAGAGTCGACTCTAGCATTTTTTGCACTTTTCCCCTTGCCACATCAGCGAAGCATGTCCACCTCATCACTAAGAGATGCCATATTAAATGGCTTTGTACATGCCCTTAAGCTCGCTTTTGTGTAGCAGTCCTTTGATGTGAGTTTGGTGATCTAGGTAGTCTTTCTGGTTAGGCTACAGATAGTTAATCACATACTTAATAGGCATTGGTCACTTAATAGAATGCCGATGTATTTTATGCCCCACTAACCTTTTACGTGGTTCTGTGAATGTTTAAGTTATACAGCATCCAAATGGAAAGAAACATCGTCTGATCCACATGTTGATTAGATCTTGTGGGCATACTACTATACTTGCTTCTTTCTGTACAAAATTGCGGCACCTATTAGCTTAGCTATTTCCTTTTTACATTTGACAGGGGAACAATTAGATATGCTACTGTCCATTCCCATTTAGGGCGTACAGGTAGCAGGAGGGATGATTTGGAGTCACTAGCATACACCCTTATCATTTTAATAAAAGGAAGATTACCTTGGTAGGTCTATCAGCTGACCTTAATTTGCTCGCAGAGTTTGACTAATATTTTCTATTGCTTTCGAACCTATTTTAGTTTAACGGATTAATAATGTAGTGAGATAACAAAAACTTTCTTGTTTGTAAGAAGAAAATGGCTACTTCTGCAGAAATGGTGTGTTGCTCTATCCAGCTCCATTCAGACATTTTCTTGAAATGATCACTAACGTGTAGTTTCAATATTGTGTACATGCATGAATCATATTTGGATTTATGACATGACGAAGTCCCGAAATCATTCCATTAGTTACATTTTCTCATGGACTAGCACCATTTCATGATTTCCTGTACAACCAGATCAATTTTTAAATAAGGTAATGTATTGATAATGTTTGTATTCTGCACAGTATTTGCCTCAAGTGTTGCATTTTGCAAAAACTGTCTTTGGTCGGTTTGCTATTTTTTTTAACTGTCTTGATGATAAATATATGATGATACATCAACTCGCTGTCACCGATCCTATTCACAGCAGCGCAACATGGCTCGCTACTATGCCTAGTTGGTCCTAACTGCTCCCATGCACAGTTTGCCTGCCATACGAGCACTGCGGCGATTATCAGCAGGGACCGATCAGAAGCGACAAGCTATGCCAACCCTCTCTCCACGCCCTAATAACGCCATTAGACAATGTCTCGCGCATTTGGTTGGGCCCACGAAGGCGTCCACACAAGCACTAGGCTTCGGTTCGGTTGGTTCGACTTCAAGTGAGCTCATACAAAGGTGTATCCTCTATCGCATGAAATCTTCCAGAGCCTCTATGAATCACCTTTTGTTACAAAATGTACGGTAAACATATATAGAATCAAAGGAACAAGAGATAGACATTTTACATGGAAAACCTTTTCAGAAAAAAAACCACTAGCATATGAAAGCGATCACTTTTTGAGAGGATGTTTACAATGAAGCTCTTGCTTTTCCTATGGATTTAAAGGACATATTTATAGTGGTACATATCAGACTGGAACCATTAATATTATAGAATTGCGTGTGAAAGTGTGCACCATCGTTAAAATCTTCCCAATTTCACGCTGTGCCAGACGATCTACTCACTCTAGCTCCGAGCATGAGCAGGTAGTTCGCTCAGGGGCTTCATGCTTTCTCCCCGAGCAGGTTCTTCGCTCGGAGGCACAGGGTCTTCTTCCTCTTTGCAAGCATCCGATATGCTCGGGAGTGCCAAGTATATGTCCTGGAGAGTTGGTCCCTCCAAGGCGGGAAGCTCCACAGCAAGCTGGTCGGTTTCGTCGGTGAGGTCTTCCGCCGTTGCGAGGTCGATAGCCTCGGCCATCACAAGGTCGGCAGCGAGGATGTGCTACCTCTCTATTGCACGGTCGAGGATTTCATCAGCCATAGCCCCAAAATCTAAAAAGCCCCTACGAGCAATCACGCCCACGTCAATGTAGTGGGGTTAGCTCGGACAAGCAAAATAAAAAAAAGAAGGGAAGAAGGAAAACAAAAAATGAAGAGCAAAAATTACCTTGGTTGAGCTCCTCACTGTCATCTTCGATAGTTTTGGCCGCCCCGCGGCCATGAGCTCGAACTTCTCCGCTGCAGCGCGGCTGATCCTCGCCATTAAGGGGTCGACCTCTTCCATGTCGATCGCTTCCAGAGTCTTTCTCGGGCGCCGACACCTCAAGGTGAGAGGCGTCGTGTCCTCGTCCTCTTTCTCAGTCTCTCTCACCAGAGAGCCCGAAGTAGCTCGAGCAAGCTTGGCCTGAAGTGCAGCGATCTCTCCTTTCAGCGCCTTGCGCTCGGCGTCCTTCGCCTCCTCGGCCAGTCTCGTCTACTCCGCAAGCTTTTGCAAGTGAGCCATCAGACCCGGTTTTCTCTCGGAATATTCCTTCATCCATGCCTTCAAGTCACTTACCTCCATTCTATCGGCGTACTCTAAGTGTCGCCGGGGAGGGCTCTTGGTCGAAGCTGCCCGTGTCTTTAACGGCTAGGCAGGCGGTGGCGGTGGCACTGATCGTTTTCCCTTCGCCTTCTTGGTCTTAGCGGCAGGGATGGCTACCCCTTAGTCATGGGACAGTGGCTTAAGATCGGCCACTGCGGCCTCAAGGGCAATTTTCTCCTGTCAAAAGCAAAGAAAATATCAGAGATGCTCGGGATGTGTTCCCTCAAGCATGAGTCGCAAAGATACTCACTACTTCACCCCGCTTGAGCACGTTCCTCGGGACTTGTCACCTATGCTCGAGCTCTTTGCCCTTTGGGGTGCCGAACATCTCAGCAACCCGTTTCTCCACCCAATCATTGCTCGAGGCTACAATCAACCAAGAGTGAACGTTAGCACGAGCGAAAGCTGCGCATAAGGGGCAGAAATTACCAATGTGTTCAGGAAGGTTACCAGAGTTAGCTTCCCGGGTGAGGTCTTGCCACCCAGAGATCTTGAAGAAAGGGTGTTCCCTCCTCCTCAGTGGGGATACCCGGTTCTTGAGGTAATCCCCAACAATGTCACAACCAGTGAGCCCCATGTTGGTAAGCTCACTGATCGTCATCAGCGTCCGCTCCTCCTTGGCTTGCACGAGCGGGCACGGGGTTTCGACGGCCTGAGTCGTCGTTCCGGAGTAGTGGAGAGAGCTTCCCTCCACCTTCTTCAAGTAGAACTAATAGTTAGCCTAGCCCGACACTGAGTCTTTGAGCGTGAAGATAGGGTACTCGTATGGTCGGTTGGGTCGAAGGCGGAAGTATATGGAGCCAGCGGGAGAAGCCCCACCGGTGCGAAACAAGTAGTAAAAATAGAAAAAAGGCTTGTTGTGGGCATGGTGCCCACGTATCCCTCGCAAAGATGCGAGAAAATGGCCAGAATAAGAATGGAGTTAGGGTTAAGGTTGGTAATCTCGCACTCGCATTGAGCGAGTACAGACTCAAGGAACTCACTCTCAGGCATTCTAAGCCCATTGACGGTATAGAGATCGCAGGAGACGATCTCGTCATTGCGCGGCGCTAGGGCTTCTTCTCCATTGGGAACTCGCCAAGAGCCGGCATCAAGATAGCCAAGGTCCTCGAGTATTTGCAGCCTCACCTTGCTAATTTTGCTCGGACCGAACTTCGCCATGGGGAAGGACGAAGAAGAAAGCGCAAGAATGAAAGAGTTTAGGACTTAGAAGAGTTTGAGAGCTTGGTTGCGAAGTACGGATGAAGAATTTTCTCGTCGCTATTCCCATTGGTACATATAGGCAGAGAAGTCAAACGGGGCGCAACCTTTTGGAAGCTAGAAACTGCTCTCGCCTATTCATGAACCGACGCGCCGGTGCGGTTTTTGAAACTATCCAATAAAGGCGCGGTTCCCAAAAACTATCCGAACCACTCCCGTAAGGCTTCGCGGGGAAGGAACTGTCGCGACCTTTGGTTTCTTTTTTTCGAGTTTCCTTCTGATCGGGTGTAACATCCCCAATTTCAGATTTCTGTTAAAAGCTAATTTAAAATTAATTAATTTCAAATTTTAGTTTTTCCTCGGTGTTCTAATTAATCTGGCATCTATATCCTTCCGAAATTAAAGTTCAATCCTTTACCGTCCGCAAAGTCAGAATTCCAATTTCGGTCCTTAATCGAAATTTCACCCGAGTTCCAAAATACTCAAAAAAATCTCAAAACCCATTGAATTAGGTTCCAAATATTCTAAAATGATTTTGGGAATTGTTCCATGATTTTTAGAATCTCTCTGTTATTTTATCTCTTGCAGTTTTTCATCAAATTCAGTTTATTCGTTCCAGAATTGTCTAAATTCCAAAATTCATCCAAATTTAGTGAAACCAATTTTATTGGGTTCCAAATAATCTCTAGTATTTTTAGGAATTTTTTTAGGATTTTTAAATTATTTTTGCTATTTTATTCCTCACGCTTTTGTCCCTTTATTTTTTCCAACCAATGAGAAAGCGACACGTGGCAGGTACTGTTCATCTTCCCCAAGAGTCCGACACCTGTACAGAGATAGCACTTCTTGCAAGCACATCTTCAAACCCTCATATCTTTCATTATACTGCACTAAATCGCATGGGAGCTGAAGCATCGCGACGGCGTCGTAATGGAGAACAAGTTCCAAGCCGTCACCCATCCTCAATCCACGTGAATCGACCGCAATTAAGCGCTAATGACAAATTATTGCTCGGCCAATATCTCGGGCGTCTCTTCACCTCTCCGGACATGCAGGTACTCAAAAGTTGCGTCTTGACATCCTCTATCCCGTGCTCACCTTACCCCGTTGGTTCAGTGTCGTTTCCCTTCCCAAAACTCGAGAAAACCCGACGCCCGTCATTCTCCAAAGACACCGGTGAGCCATCTTTTGCTCCGGTGAGTTTCCGGGTAAACTAACCACGTCACTTTGTGCCCCTTACTTTTGTGATCACAACCAATCAATCAGATTTGATTTTCGTTGCAGTTTGACCCCGAATTTCGAGTTTGTTCGTCGTAGGTCGTCGCTCCGTTCATCGTCGATTTCTCCCGTTTGGGTAAGATTCAATTCAATTCCTTGCATCCATAGACTCCCCTTGATGCTAGCTATCTCGTACTCATCTTAGTTTCGAGAAATATCATGATTTCGGGTGTTTTTGACCGTCGTGTCGTCGGCCCGATTTTGGTTGCCGGTTTTTTTTCGCCGTTGTCGCTCCCGGCTTCCGTGCGCCCGGCCGCCGTGCTCGCCGTCTCCCTCCACCCCCGCCGTACCTTGCTCGGCCTCGGACGTCGCCGCCGAGCCTCGCCGGCCGAGCGACCGTGCACCTCGCGCCAAGACGCCACAGCCATGCGCCTCCCTGCGCCACTGGCGGTGCCTTGCCTTGCGCCACCACCGCATGCCATGGCGACCCTCCCTTCTCCACCGTGAGCCTCTCTCTCTTCCTTGGCCTCTCCTCCATTGCTTCCATAATAGCGCTGCTCATTCCTGGTTCATTCCTCTGTACAGACACTTTGAGAAGAAGCACTAGTCAATGACGAGTGGAGCCCATATGCTAGTGACTCAGGAAATCAGGAAAATTGGAGAAAAAGAAAGATTTCGCAGAATATTCCTCGGTTTTCCAATTTTCAGGATTTTCAAAATTCAAACGCTTATATCTTTTCCGTCCGAACTCGGATTGATCCCATTCAAATTTCTAAATTCATCTAAATTCAAGATCTTTCTGCCAGTACTAATTTTATAATTTTTGGATTTATCCTATTTTATTTTATTCGTTTTGTTGTCTTTGTTTTTGCGTGGCGAAGAAACAGTAGTCGTGTTTATTTAAAGAAAGAAGACCTTCAGATCAGCGCATCGCAACTCATCGACGAAGGCAAGTCTCCTTGACGCATTTTGATTCCATGTTTGCAAATGTTTTACAATGTTTTGTAAACATGCATTGCTATCTTTATAACCGTATGTCAAGTATAGACTGTTAGTTATTCTGAATTGCTATCATCTCCTTGATTGTTGATATCCATGTTTAATTGTAACCTTAGGACACTTTGCTATATCATGCCTAATTTATATTGTGACATTTGATGGTTAGAACGGTAGTTTTGCTTAGTGCAAAAAAATTGATTAAATGACCTACGGGTGGGATTATATCAAAAGTATGATTTAAAGTATGATTTGAGAATTGTAGCAAAGTTCTTGCTGCTATGATTGCAAAATAAAAATAAAATAAAAATGATTTACATTGGGGCGGAATGGTTTGTCAGGCGGGTGTGGATGGAGCACTGGTTCTGGTTTGTGAAAGCCGCCCTAATCAATTTAGGGCCTGTTTGGGAGAGTCAGGCTTGACTTTGCTTCACTTTGGACTAAAAGCTCCCCAAACAGCATGGCTTCAAAGCAGTGGGAAGCTAAGCCACGCCAGAAGCACCCCCAAAAGTCAAGTTGTTGAGGAGGAGCTTTTCATTGTGGCCGTTTGACCACCTCCTACCTCGGTCGCTCTGCCTTTTCAACCTCCGCCACCCGCCTCGCGGCCTCCACGTCACCTCTCCACTCAAACACCATTGTACTTTGCTATGTTGTTACCTCCCCGTTCGGTTGCCCCCCCAAAAACTACAGCTATAACAGCCAGTTTGCCAAACAGCATAACAAGAAAAGCCATAGCCGCTAGCTACAGCTGCTTCTGACCTAGCAAGTTAAAGCGACTTTTCAAACCAAATGACTCCCCAAACAGGGCCTTAAGGGCCGACACTTATGACTCTCCATTCTAAGCATTACCGTGCAACCACATGTCAATATGGGCTCTGACCTGGCTGAATAATTTGTAGAAACTTAACTTAGACTCACCAGATGGTGGAATGTGGGTGCCGGATGGAGGCAAGTCGTATTTTCCCACACGGTGCAAGAGGGGGCTTCTATCTTTGGCGAAGGAACCCTAATAGCGGTGAAACCTCGGTGGTGAGTCGGGTTAGGCGTATACATTGTAAAGGCCTTGTCATGATCTCTCTGCCGCACACCAAAGGAAGTGTGTTAATCGCGTGGCACTAAAGAGATGATCATGTCTTGTGGGTAAAGCTGTACACCTCTGTAGAGTTAAAACTATTCAAATAGCCGTGCCTACGGTCAAAGGCAAAGCGAAGAATGCTTTCATACTGGTAGACTTGGTTTTGGTTTTTTTAAATAACTGATGTTTTGGGATTCGGGAGTAGATGGAACTCTCGGATGTTTATTTGGCGGATTGAGCCAATCAGGTAGATGGAACCTGTTTTGATCATGACAGATGGAGTCATGAGTTGGTTTACCTTAATCTTTTAAACTGTGCGGATAGAGCCAGTATACTAGTGATGGTGGATAGAACCATCGCTAGAATAATATATATATTCAAATGTTAAAATATTTGTTAAATGTGCATTCTAAAAATTATTATTAAGTATAGTTTGATGAAACTTGGCTTTATGCAAAAGAACCCTATTAAACCTTTCCTTGGAAAGCCCTACATGTTGCATTTTCCCAGACATGCGGAGTACGTTTGTACTCACATGCTACACAAAATTTTTGTCATCAGAGAATTATCAAGATGCAATCGAAGACAATGAGTTCTATGACGAGGAGTTCGTTGAAGATCGCCAAGATAACTAAGCGCGCGCTCCTAGTCGTCGCCTGTGGTGTTGTTTGGGTTTTATCTTGTTGTTTTTCTTTCTGCTGCTGTGAACTCTAGTCAGGTAACCAGGAGATGTAATAAATAGCTGTCGTGCCCTGAATTTGCAAATCCGGACACTCTGTGTATTTTGCACTAGTCCAGGATCGCGCTAGTACACACAGGCTTAACAGGGTTAAAATACTACAATCATACACAGTGGAATAACAAATAAGTACTTCAAACATGTATATAAACGAGTTGTTTGACCATATGGTCACCTTACATCAGTTTGCCACGCAGGGCTTACATTATTCAGAGTAAAAGATAAACAGCAGCGGAAAGTAAACGTTATGGTGATCCATCTTCGCCACAGGCGCCTTGACAGAGGCTTGCTCCCTAGTTCTCTGGCCCTCCAGTATACTCTTTTTCCTACGCTGGTGTAGACTCCTCCTCTGGTAAAATTTTGCCCGCAAGGGTGAGTACACACCGTTCTCAACAAGTCATGCACAAAATGCAGATCTATTACTACATTTCTAGCTTGTTACAAAGGAATGGCTCAGTTGGCTATTTTGCATTTGCATCAACATTTTTGAATTATTATTTATCTAGATAGAAAGCGTCAAAACCATATAATTATAACAAGTTTCTCAAACTGTTTTCCACAAAATTTTAAACGCACAGTCCTTAATCAAATTTCACCATTAACACTGGCACACGGCCTTCCACCGCATTTTATTTTCAAAACTCTACCCCTTGGCTGTAATCCCCGAGCAATGTTCAATACCGTGAACACGGCTATTCGAATAGTTTGTACACTCTGAGAGGTTATACACTTTACCCACAAGATCTGATCAAAGCGCCACAAAGGCGAGCGACTGTAACAAAGCCTTTCCAAAGGTCCGTCTAAACCCAGTACTGCCCGCTAAGGTTTCAACACTAGAGGGACTAGTTACCACACCCAGGGCCCCCCTCTTGCGCCTGTGAGTTTTACCACCCAAACACCTGGGCCTCACTCCACCACGACAGTACCGAGGAATAGATTTCACAATTTACTCAGCTAGGTCCGTCCCATACCAGAACTTGTGGTTGTATGAATGACTAAGGTCAAAGGCTCGCAAGGTTAAGTCTTTAGGGTTGATCAGAGCAAGACTTGCACAAACCCCGCCGCCCCTCGGGCCCACCAGTCACACTTGCTCCAACCACTTGCTCCGATCTAAATTATTTTCCATCCCAAGTTGATTATTGTGCAACATATGCCAACAACAACTCAACATCCATATGGAACCACACAGGCCTCCATATATCAACATCATTGTGTGGTAACATATCACACCCTTTCAAAATACATTGTATATTCCATTATTCAATATTGATCTTTGTATTTTAAAAAATTATTCACGATATATGCAAAGCTAAGCAACTATTCACGGTCTAGCCTCCCGTGTTGGCACAATATTATCAACCAACTAATATTACCAAACTGAAATAAAAAAAATCAGTGACCACATGCGTTCATGCACACAGAAACAAAACATGTTTAGGATAAATTCCGCATTTTGAATAGTGTTGAAACAAAACGCGTTTAAGATAAAATAGCAAAAGAGCTCTAAAAATCACGAAAAAATTCTCTAAAATACTAGGGAATATTTGAAACTTAACAAAATTAGTTTCATGATTTTTCAATATATAGATTTTCTGCAAAAATTTTTTTAGTAAATCAGACACTTGTACAGATTTTTAAAAAATCAACAAACTTAATTTATAATCAAGTTTTTGAAAATATTTGAAAGGAACATTCTCATTTTTAAAATTTTTTTATTTTAAACTGAATTTTAAATTTTATGCGCACGTGAAATGCATGATCTTTATTTTATATAATAATTCGATAAGGCTTAAATTCATATTAACTCCAAAAATTCCAAATAAATTCCAGACAGTTCCAATTAATTCAAAAATGCCATAAATACATTTAAAGTAAATTTTGGGATGTTACAAACCTCCCCCCTTAACAGAATCTCTTCCCCGAGATTCAGGGCTGGCTAGAGAAGAGGTTGGGAAATTCCTTCTTCAAATCTTCTTCATGCTCCCGTGTTGCTTCGCTTTCTGAGTGGTTGCTCCTCTGAACTCTGCAGAAGCAGGTTGACTTGTTCCTTGTTTCACGATCCATAGTGTCCAAGATCTTCACTAGGTGTTCCTTGTAAGTTAAATCCTCTTGCAGTTCAATAGCTTCTATAGGTGCTTATTCCTCTGGTACTCGAAGACATTTCTTCAATTACGATACATGGAATACATCATGTACTCCTGCCAAGGACTGCGGCAGTTCCAGTTGATATGCAACTTCACCTTTGCGGCTTACAATCTTGAATGGACCCACGTACCTTTGTAATACCGCAAAATTGTTTTCATGGGTTTTTGGCCGGAGTTGTCTTTATTTCCTTGATTCGAGGATTTATTTGGTTATCGCTAATTGGTTAAAAGTTGGGTTTTATTTGTAGGAGGGGTTTTTGGGGATTTCACCTCCCTCACCTAACCTCTCTCTCTCCTTTTCCTCATGTGTGGCTGTCATTTTTTTGCTTGGAGAGGCTTGCCGATTTTCTCCCACCACATCCTCTCCCACTCGAGTATGGCAATCCTGGCGCCCCTCCTCCTGGTCAGTAGCTCAACTTTGGTCTTGCTCTCGCCGAAGCTCCTCGAGCAGTGCATCCACCTGGCGCAGACCTTGGCTCTCTCTGTCGCCCTCCTGCTCCGGCCTTGCTCGCTGACCGCCTTCCTCGGGACCGTGAGCTTCTCCCTCCCCTTATGGTGCCCCCTCCGGTCGAATCACCAAGGCCGGTGGCGGTGGTGAAGGACAGAAGAAGAATGGGTGGCCCTCCCCTGCCGTGGCAGGGCCCTCTGGCCGTGGCGAGCTCCTCCCCACGGCGGCACCTTGCGTCTCCTCTCCAAGAAGAAGACTCTGACCCTTCCCCACCTCCTTCTTCCTCCATGAGAAAGCTTGAGGTAAAACCCTAGGAATTTGGGGATTTGCTTGCCTATATGGTGTTTGATGAAATGCCTAGCTAGGTTTCCATGAGGTAGAATGATTGTGCATACCATGTGTTTGTTGAAATGCTCCAAAGGCTTAATTCCTCATCCCAAGTTATACAAGTATGAAGGCCATTAATGAATCTTTGATGAACCAACTCATCTGGGCGATCTATGTATTATTGTGTTGCTCTCGGCCTCCCGAGGATCGTCCATTTGTTGGTTAAATCAGTAGTATTCTATTTGGATATTGCTCTACCTCCATTGTGCTATAAATCTGAAATGTTTTATCTTTGGTGGTTGTGTTGATTCAGAGAAGTATGGCTTTGAGATTCTAATCAAGAGCTTGCTTCTTACAGGCCGCCATTTCGATAGTTTGTGTATGTGTATAAATATGATTGGGTAAATAAAATTTGTCTTTGCTCAATGATGGTGTTGTTTTGTTTTACTGAGGCTAACCCATTCTATGCTTAGAATAGAGAAGGGGTTTGAAGTGCCTGCCGTGGTTATTTATCTAATGCATAAAGTTTTAGATTAGCTAATGTTTATATTTTGAATTAGATCTTTCTTTGTAGTGTTTTTGGGAAAAAGGGAATCTGTGAGTATGTTGATGTTTTTCATTGTGATCTCTTATGTGGGTAAACCCATGATCATTGCTTTGGAATGGATCTGAATTCTGTGCCTAAGATGTGCATGATACATATGTAAAAGTACTTGGTTTATCTTGATGGAAGTAATTTTGAGCATGCAATAAATTATCGCAGCTAAGGGCATGAATTAACTATGATTTTTAATTGAATTTATGCAAAAGAGTTGTATTCTTTTGTCGCGTGTTTTGAGTGTACATAAAGTTGAGTTGGATGATTATTGTTTAATTGCAGAGAAAGTTACATGGGAGTGGCCTCAATCAGTATGCCACTCCATTCTTCAACAGTAAAAAGGCAAGTGCATTCCCTAGATCATGGCTAGGAGGATTTATTTGATTGTTTGCTTCTAACGTACTTAATTGCCGATGAATACGCGAGAGACATTGCTTATGGTGATTAACAGGTAAAGGGAATGGGTGCAAGTATATCCTGGTATGGAGCGTGGTTGTGTATTCATTATATAATGCTCTCTAATTTAATGGTTGCTCTTCTAAGTAGAAGAACTTTAATTGAGAGTGGGCTTTTAGTAAGGTTGATTATAGTAAGTATATTGTTCGAGTGAGTTAAGAATTACTTACTGCCATTTGATTATGAACATACTATTGTATATTAGTTTGATTTATTAATGGTTATGCATAAGATCCCAAATTGAGAGAGAGCTGTTAGCATGTTCTCCCATTAATAAGGTTTAAATGATTAAGTCATTTCTAGAGTTAGTATATTTGAGAAATTTCCTTGTCTTTGCTAATTTAGGCGTTATGTTGCCTGGTTTATACATGAGGTTGATTAGACTAGTACAAATGATCACGATATGGAAATAAGGAGGGTGGGTGAAAGATTAGCAAATGGAAGGAGTGATTAATTGCAAGTGTATAGTGATGAATGTGGTTTGGTGGCCGTATGATTTAATTGTATGACAGAAGCATTGTAATGGGTTGCCATATCTTATTGTTGAATCGGATTAATCTAGTATCGCTGGCAACTCATGAATGTGAGAATTGGCTATGTTTATGTGAGTGGTTATGGCTATGTTAGTGAGTGGCAATGATTGAAGGGTTGCATTGCATTCTTGTAAATTACATTGTGCATTCATGATGGAAGGGGCGACCCATTCTGATGAGGGCCTCTGCGCTTACATGTAGTAAGCGTGAAAGTCCTACCTCGTAGTCCCATATACGTGGTTGTATGGGAGCGAGTCAAGAAGAGTAGGCACCCTCCACCACGGGGTGGAAGGGAATGAGAGGTGCACACCGACGGTGTGCACTCGGCCATACCCAGATGTGCTAAAAGAGGAGATGAGAATGCATGATGCATCATATGCATGGAAATTGTGCAATCTGCATTGCATTGTCAATAATGGATCATGTTTTATGAGTTAATTATGATGTATGGCTTTGAGACTCTTCTTTTGTATGGCATATTTGCATCAGCATTGCATTATAACGATGATTCAGAGTTAAATGGAAAGGTGTCGAGTTGGATCGAGTCGTGGCCTCATCCAAAAGATTAAAGAGAGGTGTGTCGGGTTTAGTAATGAATTGAAATAGGTGAGCATGCATCTGCATTATATGATTGTAGAAGTGTGATTGATTATTCAGATTCTGTGTTCTCATGTTTGTGTGATGTATTATGCATATCCTGTATTTTTATGTCTGTGTGATGGATTGTGCATATTCTGAATTTTCATGTTTGTGTGATGGATTGTGCATATCTTGTATTTTCATGTCTGGTTGCAAGATATGATTTATGTTTATAGGTTATATGTTACTCTTCTTTATCGGGGGTTTGTGAACTCCGTCAAAGACGAGCGCGGAGTTGGTTTGGAGAATTTAAATTTGACACTTCTGTATTATCCACTTGCTGTTCTTATGTAAGAATGGTTATTATGCTCTTAAGTAGGAAAATGCGATTGACTATTCTTTGTTGTACTTCGCTGAGTCATCGACTCACGCTTGTTGTTTGTATTGTTGCAGGTACCTTGAATCAGGCATGCATGGATGGGGGGTAGTAGCACCATCACATTTTGCAATATCACCTTTCTATCACGTCAAATTATAGTTCCGATCTTACCTAGCTCGCAAAGATTCTTGTAAAAGGGTCATCTGCAATTATGTTTAATGAGTTCCTGTTCTGTAATAATTATGTGGTGGAGTTTATTAATTTTCCATGGGATGCGTGATTGGTTAACTAAGGACACGCTAGAATGATATCATATCTGCTATGTTTTCTGTCTCACTGAGTGGATGTCCCTATTTCTAGAAAGGTCATGTCGAAATTTTGTAAATTTCGGTGGCTTAAATTTTAAGCTTGGCCTTAGGAGTTTAGATTGGTAGCATCATGGCGCGTTTGGTTTAGCGCATTCATAGATTGGTATCGAGCGGGCTTGTGTCCGTGGTGTTTGAATGTAGTGAGTAACTCTAGATTAAACTAAAATTTTGCTATGTGGTATTAGAAACATGGCATAGGTTTCTACTCTTTAAAATTTGGCCTTGGGCAATAACCTTAAAATCTGAATTAGAGTAGTTAACTAATTTAAAATCGACACTGTCGATGCATGGGATGGGTATGGGTATCATTGCATTACGCTTAGATGTTGTATTTAAGCTTTCTTTGTTAAATGCTAAATTTATTGTTGTCACTACTACGATCGCCTCATCGCGACCCCCATCATCTTAGGGTAGGTCCGGGCGGCGATGATAATATCACTTCTTGGGTTCCAAATTCAACGGCGGTGATAATATCACCGCCGTTCAAACTTCAATCGGAAGTGATAAGAATAGTTTTAATTTCGCAGCAATGGAGGTAATATCATTGCGGTTTAATAGAGAACCGCAGTGATAAGAAGATATTCTTGCCGGTTTATATATAAAACCGGTAGTGATTTATTATTGCCGGTTCTATAGTAAAACCGGCATTGATAAACCATTTTCACCGCGGTTTTACTATAGAACCGATGATGATATTATCGTTCCCCACTATTAGTTGATGCATGAACATAATAAACATTGTAATTATCTCGCATGTAACATATGAAAGCATAATTAGTTAAAAAATAGAACATATGAAAGCATAATTAGTTAAAAAAGAACATATGAAAGCATAATTAGTTAAAAACAGAATATATGAAAGCAAATTTGTAATTTGCGGGATATGTATTAATTAAAATAACATTTACAAAGCATAATTTGTTCAAGATTACATATTTAGTCCTAATTATAATAGTCTAATAGCGAAGCCCTATATCCAAAACTCGCTGCCGTCATCCTCCTCCTCCTCCTCCTCCTCCTCCTCCTCGTCAGCTTGGGCTGCCGCTTGATGTGCGGCGGTGCTCGTCCTCCTCATCCGAATCCGATTCGGTGGCGGAGTTGGTCTTGCCCCAACGCCGCAGATTCCTCGCCGCCGTTTGTAAATGCCATCGCTGCTGCCGTCCTCCTCCTCCTTTGCCTCCTCTTCCTCCTCCTCCGCCTCCACCTCCTCCTCCTTCTCCTCCTCTTCAGAGCAAGCGGATCGGTGGGGCTCGACCAACACGCACTTCTTAGGGGTGCCATTGTTGCAACAAAAGTGGATTGTGTGGGGCTGCAACAAGAGTGGATTGTGTGGATTGTGACAAGAGTGGATTGGATGCAACAATACGGCATTATATAGGGAGAATGGGAAGGGCCTTGATTGGCGAGGAATATGAAGCATAACGGTTGGCGGCAGAGAACGGGCAAGCACGATGGTTGGTGGCGCAGAGTTGGAAAGTTCGAGTATCACTTTGCCGATTTTATTACCAACCGGCGGTGATAATCGACTATCACCGCCGGTTAATACCTATAGCAAGCAAGGATATATTCTCGCCGGTTTAATTTATAGCGGCGTTGATATTTAACTTTACTTTGCCGGTTCGTATATTCAACCGGCAAATGATATGTATTTTCGCGCAATGCAATTTTCCTCGTAGTATGACCTTATCACTGCGGTTACGCATGTAACCGCAGTGATAAATATTTTCGTAATATGACCTTATCACCGCGGTTCTTGGCGAGCAGCGATGATAAGCTATTTATATAGCAATCTTCACCGACCGACGATTTCCCGAAAGCGAAGAGAGGAGCGCTCTTTGCTCGGGTGTATTTTTCCGGAGAGGTGTTGCGAAATTTGGTGTCGAGATTTTGTTCATATTTTTCATCGAATCGACATCTTCTCCGACCGAGCAAAACAAAGAGGAGGTGTATTATCTTGGGAGTTGTCATTGAAAAATTGTATTAAAATTTTCGAGGTTACCGACTTGATGTATGTTATATTTGTCGTAAAATTTTACTTTACGAGTGCTATAGATGTTGATAATTGCTGATTATACGGTGTGAGCAGCTTTATGTCAGATCGCTCAAATTAAGATCTAGCTAAATTATTGAATAAATTATAATTCATATTGTAGCTAAATTATTGAATAAATTATAATTCACCGCCGATTTTTAATAGTAAAGGATTGCTAGATGATCAATTATAAATAGTGAGAATTGCTAGTTGAATATTTAAATAATGGGAAATGGTAGATGGATTTTGCAATAATGAAAGTTGGAACATAAATAATTATTTAGAAATATATCCTTATATTCAATTATATGCTTGTTAATTTGTTGTAGATTAATTTAATTTAATAGCTAGCGCTACATAACAAAATGAAATGAAGAAATCTTCTAAATAATTAAAAATGCTAGATGGATATTTAAATAGTGAAAAAGGTTTGATGTATTATATAGGCAAAATTGCTAGATGTATTTGTAAAACTAATCATTTACAATTATATATTGTTATTTCTGATAAATTCATATCCATTTTAGTGATGTAGTGGATGTTTAAGTAATAAAATTGCTAGATGGACAATTATGCATAATTGTAATTAATTTAATTAATGAAAATTTGTTATATGGATTTTTAATAGTAAAGATTGCTAGATGATCAATTATAAATAGTGAGAATTGCTAGTTGAATATTTAAATAATGGGAAATGGTAGATGGATTTTGCAATAATGAAAGTTGGAACATAAATAATTATTTAGAAATATATCCTTATATTCAATTATATGCTTGTTAATTTGTTGTAGATTAATTTAATTTAATAGCTAGCGCTACATAACAAAATGAAATGAAGAAATCTTCTAAATAATTAAAAAATGCTAGATGGATATTTAAATAGTGAAAAAGGTTATAATGTGTTTATCGTTTTAATTAATTAGCAATGCATGACTACTGTAAAGAATAAATTATTTTGATATCGTTTGTTCATATACTGAAATGTAGTTTGATATAATTAACTGTAGATGGACCGAAGGTGGATGTATGACACGGACCGTCGTGGTGCAGAGTTCTTTAATGGTGTGACTTGTTTTCTGAATGCGGCTACGGCACACAAGTTGAGAAACCTGGCGGACTATATATGTTGTCCATGCATTGATTGCAAAAATGAGAAGATGTTTTGTAACATAGAGTCGATACGTGCACATTTGCTTCGAAGGGGTTTCAAGGCTGGCTATACCTGTTGGATCGAGCACGGTGAAGATGATATTGTACATGAAGGGCAACACATTGATGAAGATGATATTGTACATGAAGGGCAACACATTGATGGAGATGACGGAGACAACGAAATGACGGCGGTGGAAGATGCGTTCGTTGATAACGAAGATGATCTAGATCAAATGTGCGTGATGGGGAGGGGACTTCACGAGTGAAAGGGAGTTTCAAAAGTTCCAACAGTATGGTAGAGGACTCTACAACGCCATTGTACCGGGCTGCAAGGAGGAGCACGTAGCTACATACCGTGCTTTCACTCATGCGATTGAAGGCAAGCAATGGTTGGTCCGATAAGAGCTTTCTCGAGCTGTTATGTCTCTTGGGGACTTGCTTCGAGAGGGTAACGTGTTGCCTTCAACTACGCACTGTGCCAAGCAGTTGTCCGCCTGCTGGGACCGGAAGTATAAAGAATACACGCATGTCCAAACGATTGCATATTGTATCGCAATGAGTTTGCGCACATGGATGCTCGTGTTGTTTGCAAAGCAAAGCGGTATAAGGGCAACGATTTATTTATATCGAGAACGAAGATGTCGGGTGAGGCGAAGAAGAAGAGATGTCCCCGTAAGGTGGTGTGGTATTTCCTATAATCCCCGTCTCAAGCGATTGTTTGCGAACAAAAGGCATGCCCAATTGCTACGATGGCACGCCAAGAGCGCGAAGAAGGATGGAATGCTCGGACACCTCGCGATTACGTGCAATGGAGGAACATCGACAAAAAATATAAGAAGCTTTGCATATGATGTGAGGAATATAAGGTTCGGGTTGAGTACGGATGGGATGAATCCTTTTGGCAACATGAGTAGTCGTCCACAAAGACTTGGCGATGACTTTATGCATCTACAACCTTCCTCCTTGCCTTTGCATGAAGCGAAAGTACATTATGATGCCACTATTGATCCAAGGGCCCAGGCAACTTGGCAATGATATCGATGTGTACCTCAAACCATTGGTTGAAGATCTTCTAATATTGTGGACCGATGGTGTACAGGTATGGGATGAGTATAAAAGAGAAAACTTTATCCTACGGGCATTATTGTTTGTAACCATTAATGATTATCCTGCTCTTGGCAACCTGTCGGGCCAGACGACAAAAGGCTTCAACGGATGCGCCCAAAGGCTCGGATGATCTGACTAGCCGGTGGGTCAAGAACAATGAAAAATGGCTTACATGCGGCATCGTAGGTTCCTCCGTAAGGATCACCCATACCGCAATAATAAGAGAGCTTTTGACGGGACAAAGGAGACTGCATTAGCTCCGAAGAATCAGACTGGGAAACAGATATTTGCCGCTGTAAAGGACCTTACAATTATTCACGGAAGGGTGCCGCAAGACATCTATTCCGACTTCCCGGATAAGGCTCCTTTGTGGAAAAAGAAATCAATATTTTGGATCCTACCTTATTGGCAAGACTGGAAGTTCGACACGCAATCGACGTCATGCACATAGAGAAGAACGTGTGATAGCTTGCTTGGTATCTTCTTGGACATACCGCAAAGCGAAGATACACTTCAAGCAAGGATGGACCTCAAGATATGAAGGCGAGGAAGGAGCGCATCACGAAGAAATGGATGAGCAAAAAGTACCTTCCCGCAGCCTGCTACACTTTGAGCAAGAAAGAGAAAATTAGCGTTTGCGAATGCTTGCACGGAATCAAAGTTCCGTCTGGTTACTCTGCTAACATAAAGAGACTAGTCTCAATGAAAGACTTAAAGTTAATTGGTATAAAGTCTCACGATTGCCACGTGATGATGACACAGATGCTTCCAATTGCAATTAGGGGGGTTCTGCCAGAGAAAGTCCGAGACCCAATTATCAAGTTGTGTTCATTCTTCAACGCGATTTCACAGAAGGCCATCGATCCATTAATACTAGACAAGCTGCAGAAGACGTGGTTCACACATGCGAGCTTGAGATGTGTTTCCCTCCATCTTTTTTGATATTATGGTCCATCTCATTGTTCACATTGTGAAAGAGATGAATTCTTGGTCCCATATTTCTACATCGGATGTACCCATTCGAGAGATTCATGGGGTTATAAAGAAATATGTTCAGAATCAAATCGACTGAAGGTGCATTTAGATGGTCGGGGAACCGAGGAGGTCATTGAGTTCTGCATCGATTATATGGATCTCAAACCGATTGGTGTGCTGTATCTCGGCATGAGGAAGGCTACAGGAAAGGGACACTAGGCGAGAAATCAAGACGTATTAGCAATCTAGCTGCATTTACACAAGCACATTTCGCAGCTTTTGGGATAATCGGTTGTGGTGGCCCCATATGTCGACATGCACAAGAACGTGCTATCCAAAACAAACCTGTGGAGGTCGAGGGTTGGCTCGCAAGAGAGCACAGAGATAATTTGGCGATTGGTTGTGTAGACACATGATGCGTCGGAGATAGATCGCACTTAGTTGAAATTGTTGGCTCGTGGACCGTCAACTACAATTCGGACATTCAAGGATCGACATAAATGGTTTTACATTTTATACAAGAGCGCAAGATAAAAAGAGCACCAATCAAAATAGCGGTATCCGTGATAGATGCCTATGACAACAATGGAAATAGGCAAACCTACTACGGATTCATAGAAGAGATTTGGGAGCTTGACTATGGTCCTTGAAGGTCCCTCTCTTCGGTGCCAATGGGTCGACTTCCTGTGGCGTGAATATCGACAAGTACGGCATCACTACCGTGGACCTCAAACTCGTCGGATCTGAGAGAAGAACCATTCGTGCTTGCTAATTTCATTACACAAATCTTCTTTATAATCAATTCGCTAACAAGGAGCGCCACGTGGTTATTCAAGGAAAAGAAGGATTGTCGGAGTTGAGAATGTTGTCGACGAGGAAGAGTACAACCAATTCGATGAGCTTCCCCTTTTGGAGAGGACGTTGACCTAAGTACCATGGAAGATAAAGGATTTGAAGCTACATACATACGCCGCGATCATAACGAAGGTCGAGTCGTAGCTTAGTTGTAGTAATGAAATGTATGCTTTCTTTTGTATGAACGACATGTTTATTTTCTCATATGTAACAATTATTGTAATATATGCAATAATGGAAATTGAGGTTATGCTTTCTTTTATCAAATTGAAAGTTTTATTGCATTTGGATTTTTGTGATTTTGATCTGCACTTGAATTTGTTCGAATTTGACATCATTTGTTGTTCAATTTGACAGCATTATTTGATTTTAGAAATATTAAAACAATTAAAAAGTTAGCAATCTGATTTTTATATGAACAGGTAACTAGATTTAAACTGAAACTTTCATAAGTAACTAGGAAAATGGCAATGATGTTCACTTCCTTTCTGTGCTAGTAAATCATGGTACTGCTGCAATCCAACTAAGAAAAGTTTCCAAAAATTCTGAAACAAAATCATGGAAGTACATCTCATCTTACCCCATCTACATATAAAATTTCATGATCAAATTCGGTCCTATATTAAGAGTAATAAAAAGACAAATTTTAACGAGAACATGGGCAAAGAGCTTATCATTGCCGGTTGTACAATGGACCGGCGCTTTGTAATATTCTGATTATCATCGCGGGTTGTACAACGGACCGGCAGTAATATTCTGACTATCACCGCCGTTGTACAACGGACCCAAGAATATTCCACTATCACCGCGGTTGTACAACGGACCTGGCAAGAATATTCCACTATCACCGCGGTTGTACAATGGCGGCGAAGGATATACTATCACTTGCGGTTGGTATGACCAACCGTAGTGATATTCCACCACTATAAATAGAAACCCCGCCTTCCTCTCATTTACCTTAGCCCTAGCTTGCGCCCTCCTCTCACTTTTACAGTGCTGTCGCCTCGAAGCTCCCCCTCGACGCCGCCGGACCACCCATTGCTTCGGTTGTCGGAAGCTCCCCCGCTGCCTCGACTCGGGCGCCGTCGCCTCGCTTCTGGCTTCGCCTCGGACCACCGCCGTCGGTTGGCGTCGAGCTCCCGCCGCCGCCTCGACTCGGGCGCCGTCGCCTCGCTTCGCCTCGGACCGCTGCGTCTCCTCCCCACCGTCGCCTTCACCTCCCCACCGTCTCCCCGCCGTCGCCTCGACCTCCCCACCGTCTCCCCACCGTCGCCTTGGTACTGCTCTTGCGATGTGCGAATGTGGTTGTGCAGATGTGAATGTGCAGATCTGAATGTGAATGTGAATGTGAATGTGCATGTGATTGTGAATGTGATTGTGAATGTTTCAGATGTGCATGTGCAGATGCTAAGGGGCCAGTCAATTCATTTGACTTGGGGACCTAGCATGTGGGTATAGTGTTCAGTGAGGATTTGGGACTACAATAGACAATTTGTGACAACTAATCTCAGATTTTCAGTTCCTGTTTGTTGCTCTGTGATGAACTAGGGTAAAAGTATAACCGTAACATTTATCTCTCTGTTTTAGGCCTTGAAGCTGTAGACTCATTATTTTCTCAATCATATTTTCATCAAGACTTGTTATGCTAGCTCATGTGTTACGATGTTATTAGAGTTTGTCACCGGTGACACTATGTCTTCTTGCAGATTTGATTAGTTTGAATCTGAATCGATACTTACTCATTAATTCTGATTAGTTTGATATTTGCTCGATTCGATTAATATATTGTAGTTCTTGCGCGAACTGCTTAATACCAAATGTAGTCTGAATCGATAACCTGAATCGGCTTAATTCTTGTCTTGGTTTGTTTAAATCGGCATTAGAGATAACTGGAATTGGTAATCTGAAAGCATTGCTCGACTATTGATAGATTCGACATTTCCACATGCTATGGAAGTCACGTGTTTTGTTAACAAGGAATTAATTTGATTTGGGTATAATTCTTGACAAGAGATTCTTAATTGTGCATTTAAGGTGGTAAGAGTTCAAGGCCTAATGCATAGAATAAATTGTTAGCCGATTCGTGATTGTAGTAAAGATTCTAATCTTTACTCTAACCCTAAATCTGAGAGCACCATATTCATTTTATTGTCTTTGAGGCAGAGGGTATAATTCATATTATGTATGACTTAACCATAGTTCTTGTTGTCTTGTTTATGTCATACATCTTGTTTGTGAATTATATATTCTCATATATATGCTTAAGAGGAATAATGAACAAAGTCTTGCATGCACCATTGTATTGCTACTTGATTCAACAAAATGTCAAGCAAAATTTTCTTCTTATGCATCCGTCTAGCAGTATTCTATTATGGCTAAGATTATTCTCATGTTCTACTAGTGGGATGTAAACATATAGGCATTTCTTTTCTTTTCCTTTTTTCGGCAAGGGAACATATTGGCATACCTTTATAATGCAATCTGGGGTTGCCTCCAAATTGTGGATGATGCTTGTGAGTTGGCATTTGGCCTTGCATGTCTTGTGAGTTGTGAGCTAGTCCAAATGCTTTGAGTTAGAAACTTAGACTTGGTTCCAATTCTGTTATTAAACTCATATTCATGACTTATTGAAAATTGTGATGTCCAAGCATTGGGGTGGTCTTTGTCATCGGTGATCTTTACATATATGTGTTCATGGATAGCTACATGCTATGGAAGACTAACAATTATTACTAAGGTAAGGTTGTCACAAATTAGTCTATTACTCGTCCCTTGTGGCGAGGAGGGCCTTTGGGCAACCCGACATCCGAGAACACTCAAAATAAACAAGTTGAGCTTTATGCTAGTTGCCTTGTGAATTCACATCCGCACATGTGCTGCTTTTGATCATTTTGCCACTGTGGTTATTTATATTGCAGCCAAAAGTAAACTTCAATTTGGTGCTTTGTATATCTTCTTGAAAGATGTATACATGTGTTGTAAATATTTGTTTCGTAAAGATGTATACATGTGTTGTAAATATTTGTTTTGTGCCACTAATTGTAATAGTAAGTAGTTGTAGTTCATTTAGTTCATAGTTGTGCCACTAATTGTAATAGTAAGCAGTTGTATGAAATTTCAAGATTCATTATATACGAGAGTTACAAAAAGAAAATTCGACAAATTTATAGAGTTTAAACTTGCTTAATTTTCTTGTTTGTAACTCTCTTATATATAATAATTTGATCCTACAATTTTATGTGTATGTATATTTTGTTGACAAAAAGCGTATGTGTTTAAAAAATAAGCCCTGCAAGTTCAAGAAGCATGGGTGTCACGAGGCGTCCGATTGCAGAGGCGAAGCCATGATGAGACATGCTCGCTTGAAATGGACTTGGGACCGTTCTTTCTTTGTCTTCTTCAGCGTACCCTTGTCCATAGGCTTCCTCGCGCTCCTCTATAGAACATGAAATTTTTCATTGGAAAAGTTGGACACGCGAGACTCCATGATCAATGAAGAAGAGGAGCGAGGAAGCCTATGGACAAGTGGTACGCTGAAGAAGACAAAGAAGAACTAAGTCCCAAGTCCATTTCAAGCGAGCATGTCTCGTCATGGCTTCGCCTCTGTACCTGACGCCTCGTGACACCCATGCTTCTTGAACTTGCAGGGCTTATTTTTTAAAATCATTTTAGTGTGGAATATATTCTTAACAATATATGAATTTTTTCATTTCGAGATGTATATGTATCATGTGATTTTTTCTAATGTATAAGTATCATTTTAAAGTTACATGTGCACATGTTTGTAGCATGAGGTGATAACATTTTGGATTGCTAGGAATGGCCTCGAATCGGGACAAGTGCCGAGGGAGTTCGGCCCTCGAATGTACACGGCGTAGGAGTGGGTAGCCCAACCGGCTACTTGAACCTCTGAGGATATTGATATGGACCAAGTCGACGCCATCGCCATGGACCAAGTCGACGCCAACGCCATGGACCTGTCGACGCCACTAACATGGGCGAGGTAAAGTATTAGTACGTTGTGATTCCCAAAACATTGTAGGGTCATACGACTAATAACAAGATCAATTGTAGGCTCAAGCGTCTGGTGAACAAAGTGGGGCGCTGCAGTCGTGGTCCAAGCAAGATGCCTAAGGCGTTCACAACATAGTCCGACTCTCGAAGTCGGGAACCGCTATACCCGAAGTCGGCGTTGGGCGTCTGACAGACAACTGCATGAGTACTTGCTAGGGATAACGTGCCCATCATCTATAGATCATGGACCGACCGCGAAGGTGATCAGTGGGTGGTTCCCGATGACCTGAAGGACTCGCTATGGGGCAAGCTAAAACAAGTATTCCATTTCCCCCAAGGGTCAGAGTTGGTTGCAAAGAAACGTGCACTAGGTATCATGTGCACATCCTGGAAGAATTGGAAGACTCAGCTGAATAAGACCTATGTGAAGAAGAATGTCACGCCAAATTTTAACATGTTTCCAAAGATAAGAGAATTTTGGAAGGACTTTGTGGAGTACATAAATTCTGAAGAAGCCCAGACAGTGAGTCAGAAGAACAAGGCTAACGCGGATAAGAATATGTACCCTCACACACTAGGCACTGGTGGCTACGTGAAGAAAATACCTGCATGGGATAGGCGCGAACAAGAGCTAATCCTCAAGGGCGTTACTCCTGCGACGGCCGAGTTCACTGCACGATCAAAGCACTGGTTGCTTGGGAGGGGACTTGTCTCGAAGATGGCGCTTGAGCTTCAGGAGCGATAGAGCCCGGAGGTGTCGCAGAAAATATCGATGCTCACGGGAGTCTTCCCAAGGGCTTTTCATTCCACGAAGGAGAATGATGAGTCGATTGCTGCCTGGTAACGAGGGAGCATCTGGCGCACCGAGGAGTTGGTTTGGTGCCGTGGAAAGAAGGCTTCCCAGATGACACATTGTCGTACATAAGCGGCCGAAAAGAATAAGAGAATATGAAGCGCAAAGTCAAATACAAGATCTTTGTGGCAAGAGCGTTAGAGGAAGAGAGAGCGAAGGTGGATCAAGTTGTGGAGCAAGCGATCTGAAAGCTCGAGCTCACGACCGCCACTCGATGTGACCCTCGAACCTCGATCACGGTGTTCTTAAGAGCGGTGCAGCGTCCGCGAACGATTCCGGAGAGCATCGACTCCATTTTCGATGGATGACATCACAGAACCGACACGTGCAAGCTGCATTTGTCCGACATGGCATTACCATCAAGGTGGTGATGGCGGGGCTTGGCCATCGCCGCCTCGCAGTTACTGCGTGACCGCCGCCTAATACCGGGATTCGCCAGGTCGAAGTAGATAGTGTAGTCCGACAATATCGCAAAATGGAGGTAGAGATTCTGGCGAGGACGAAAAAACAAACTTGGAGAAAACGTGCATGGCTTCCTCGCGTGGGCGCAAGAGCTTGATTATGTTATTTCGGACGATGAGGCCGACAACGACGACGATGATGATGAGCCGCACTCTCCACGCGACACTGCCGCCTCGAAAAGTGCAACTCCTCCGCGGCACCGGTTAGGACAAGTCCAACTCCTCATGGCACCATCCACAAAAGGACCAACTCCTCCGCCGGCACCGGCCAGAAAAGTCCAACTCCTCGCGCGGCACCATCCGAGAAAAAAGTCCAACTCCTCCTCGGCACCACCAGAAAAGTCCAACTCTCGGTAGGCACATAAGAAGAGTCGAACATCGGCACCATCTCGGAAGTCCGCATCGTCTTGTACCAAATCTCGGTCATCTGTGAAGGCAGCATAGCCTCGTAAGAAATTAAGCCGATATGGTGAAGAAGAACGCAAAGAGCAAGCGAAGGCGAGGTAACATCTCACTTCAAAAGGTGCCATCACCCGAGAAGACTAAAGTCGATGCTAATCTTGAGTTTTTCTTGAGTATGACAAAAGCCAAAGAGACAGGCGGCTTCAACCTTCGAAAATGTGGGACTCACGAGCGATCTCTAGAAAGCAAAACTTGAAGATGGCTAGTGCTGAGGCGTCGATGTCGCAAGCTCAAAAAGATGCTGCTGAACAACGTCGTAATTACGAGCTAGGTCTAAGCTGGAAGTACATTAAGGGGCAACCGATGGCTCCCCCATAAGATTTAGAGAACCTAACAACAAAATTGCGGCGCGTCCATCAGTATTACATGCAGCAGTGCCAAGAGGGTATGTGGGCGATCCCAGTGAAATACAAAGATTCGGATTTTCACAATGGGGATGGCATGTTCTAGTTAGAGTTCTGCGAATTGTATATGTTGTACCGGCCAGATGCTCGACGGGCGTCCACCGTCGTCCGTGGACTTTGTAAGTCTCTATTTATATTATTGTATATTCTTCTACCGTTCAATCAGTATGTCTAACTTCTTTTTTACATATGTAGAATGGAGATACAATTATGTGCAAAAAATAAGGATGAAGCTTTAGGATTTCTCGATCCGGGGCTTGTTAACGAGAAACTCGTCCGTGATAACCCAAAGTTTGTTGAAGACTATTTATTTAAGGCTTTCTTCAAGCTGAGAAATAAAACCTCCGTACTTGTACCCTATAACTTTCAGTACGTATTACCCTACTTCTAATATTGTTTTACTATTTTTGCGTGACACGGTGTGGGACTAATAGGCTGTGTTAACATATATGTCTAGTTATCACTGGGTCCTCCTCGTCATCGAGTTAGAAGCTAGCAGGGTTTATGTCTTGGACTCATTGAGAAAAGAACTTCGTGAGTATTGAAAGACCATGTGGAGGTCTATCCCTGTGTGTGATGAGTAATTGACAAGATTTGAGATTGGATTGATTTGAAATTGAGTTTGATTTGAATTGGATTTTCGATGTGAAGCAATTTGAGTGTTGGTTGCTTTTCTTAGGGCTACCCGCTTGGGGCGGTAGCATTGGACCATTGAGCATAATTATGATTGATTAATAATTTTGTTTGATGCAATGCACTCATGTGAGTGGTTGCATGGATTGACTTTGAGTCAAGTCGTGGACTTGTGCTCGGATGCGTTGTTTGTTTATTCGTGTGCGTGTGTTGCTCGAGGGCTTAACGTGGTTGATGTGGGACCAGAACTAGGTTCATGGAGGAACCGAGGTTCGGACTAGGTTCGAGGAGGAATCGAGGTCCCGTGGTCGAGGATGTCATGCGGGACGTTCGGGCTAGAGAAGGTGCACACGAAGGTCGATTAGTCACGTGAGTGATGGCAGCGGCCGACGCGTGCATGTGTGAATTTTGGGTTGTATGCGTATATTGGGCCATGTGTATTGGGCCAGGTGGATATGCATACATGTGTTAGGGTTTTGAGTTGTATAAAAGGACTTGAAAACCTAATTAATGAATTAATGCTTTTGGGCGGCGGCAGCCGTTTTTGATGCAACTGTTGTTTCTTGCTCTGGCGGCGTTTGCTCTCCGGCGGCTGGACGTCCTGTCGGTGTTTTCCCTGGCTTGATCTGTGCGGCTGGACAATTTCTCTCGGTGGCTTTGAAACACACGACAATCCACGTTTCGGCCGTCGGTTCCTTGTCGAGCAGAGAACGTACGGTGCTCTGTCTCGTGGGAATTCCTCCGAAGTGTCTCCGGTGGCCGTGCAAGAAGGCAGCAGGCGGTTGGCTTCCTGGGAGAACATAGCGACTAGAAAACTTGTTGTTTTTCTTCTGGTGGCTGGCCTTCAGCGTCGACTCTGGCCGTGGTACCAGGCATCTTGCTTGCTTTTCTTGGTCAAGTGCATTGCATGTGACGTGAAGATTTGTGCTTGAGTTGCATGCATGCGCAAGTGCAAGAAGTCCCGCGCATGAAAATTGAAGCTTCTGGAGGTCAACTGGTGACTAGATTTTTCTTTCAAGGGAGGAGCAACTAGAAGATCGATTTCTTGCATACTGCCGCATCCGTGCAAGACAAAGAAGCGAGAAAGAAGGCGACGTGAAGATTGCTCCTTTGGTTTTCATGTGTATTGCGTCTAGAAGGTCCGGCGTCCATGATCAACGTTTTTCCATCGGTTCAACATTGAAGATCAATTTTCGTCCGGAGTTCAATCTATCGCAAAAGCGCCATCTTGTGAAGAATTATTATTTTGGTAAACGTGTGTCGGTCTGTTTTTTTTTTGGGTTTGTGTCTGATTCAGTAAATTGCGAAGGTTATAACTCTAGATCCGTATATCCGATTGAGGTGATTCTTGTTGCGTTAGTTTTGGATTTGAATCTAGTTTATACAGTTAAAATTTCACGTCAATCCGACAGTTGAATCTTCTGGAATTACGGTTTTAGTGAACCTCTATTAATCTGTTTTTGTTGAAACCGAGAGCAATATTTCATAATTAATTTAGGGGTTTTGTGAATCAAGAAATTTTTGATTTTAGCTTCCGCGCAATCATTCACCCCCTCTCGATTGTCGCCATCTGATCCTACAAGTGGTATCGAGCCGGTTTTGCTCTTCCATAGATCTTGACCGGTCTCGAGAGCCATGGCGATGCATAAGTATTCCACCAAGCCTCCAATTTTTTCTCGGTGTTGATTTTCCTTTTGGAAATCCTGATGGAGTCATACATCATCGCCTCAGGTTTCGATATGGCGTAGGTGAAGCTCCCATATGAGGTTCTCGCCGATGAGAACGCCACTACCGAAGCAATATGGTCGACGTTGAGGCAAATGCTAAGGCGAGGAATATTCTCATCTGAGGACTCAAACCGCGATGAGTATGATCGATTTTCACCTTCGCTCCGCCCATTTAGATTTGGGTAACCCTCGATGCTTACCATGAGGGCACTACTCAAATCAAGACCGCGAGGCAGACGATTCAAGCGAGTATAACAAATTTGAACAACGCTGGTGAGAGTCTCGATGAGTGCTTTGGTCGGTTTACCAAGATTTTGAGCGACCTCGAAAGCAATCGGTTGTATATACCTCGACTCGGACAATGCTCGGCATTTCTTGACCGACTCGACCTTCGGGTTTGGGAGATGAAGGTGACCACCATCAAGGACACCAGCGATTTGTCAACTCGACTCTTGACGGGCTTTATTCCGCCTCAAGACTCATGAAATTGATGTCGTCTCGGAAGACGAAATCTCGATCGATGGCTTTGGTCACCGATCCCATTGGGTCCTCTTTCGATTTTCTTGACTTTGCTTCGGTTTTTCTCTCCGCTCTTTGCGACGTAGCGATGAAATTCTGGAACAATTTTTAAAATGAGCTTGCTCTTGTTGCTCGAAAATTTTCCAATATTTACAAGAGAGTGAGAGAGAGGAAGAGAGGTGGCATGATCACCGCTTGAGTGTGGTGGCCCCAACCACATTCGAGCTTAATCGCCCTAAGTCGAGAAGGGCAAGAACGATGTCGCCGGTTTGGGCAAGAACGACTACATCGACAAGAACCGCAACAAGAAGCCTCCAGTTCAGGAACAAGACGACGAGAAGAAGTACCGCAACTTCTCCAAGAACAAGAAGCTCTTCCATCGCGTCCTCGCCGCCTCGACGACATCAACCTCTCCGACACGGAGACATGGAGCGCGGCAGGCGAGGATGATCCACAAGAGAAGAAAGGCGGCGACGACTTCTCCAAAGATGTGCTTCATGGCAGCGCCATTGAAGTGAGCGACTCCATTTGACAAATGACACGGATGAGGTACCCACCTACGACGAGTTAAATGATGCCTTTTGTAAATTAGGCAAGTTTCATGCTAAGGCTAGGTCGAGGTGTTCTGAGTTAGAGAAGGAGGTAGACCGTTTGTCTCGAGAGTTAGCTTCACTTAAATCATGTTCCTCCCGAGACTCTGACAACTGTACACTCTGTGATGCTTTGCTTATGGAGCTGGAGAACCTAAGGACTATGCATGATAGTGTGCTTGTTGATCTTGAGAATCTGAAGTCAAAGAATGCTAGTCCTGTTGTTATTGATATTCCTGCTGATGCTAGTTTTTCGCATGCTCATACAAATGTTTCCTGTAATAATTGCCCTAAGCTACTTGCTGAAATTGATGCCATGGGTTGTCACCTTAGGAAGATTTCTGCTAGAAATGATGAACTAGAATTGCATGCTTCTAAGGACCCAGTCAGCTCATGTGAGGGATGTAAGCAACTAAAACTTGACAATGATTCTTTGAATGTCAAGTGTGATCAACTTGCTAAGGATTTACTAGTTAAATCACAAACTGGTTGCTTGCTATGTGTTGGGGTTAATGATGACGTGGATAAGGTCCACGCAGAGTTTAGGAAGAAATTAGAAGAACAAGTCCATAGGATTAGAGAAGCATCGTATGTTTCTTGTGAGTCCCTCAAGCTTGAGGCAGCCATGCTAAGGGAGAAAAATAGACGTCTTTGGTATCTCTTCTTCTCTTTCTGGTTCTTCTTCTTCCTCTCACCCCTGTTCTTCATGCGCCTCACTTTTTCGAGAGTGTCAGTATCTTATGAGCACTCTTGAGAAATTTGTTGGAGGCAAGAAGAAACTCAATCTCATTCTAGACCAGTCCAAAATTAGCAGATTCAATCAAGGTCTAGGATTTGATTACTTGGAGCACGCACGGGCGCATCCGCCTTCAGTTGTACGTGCCTCCAAGAGTGGAGAGATAGTGGTAGCTCCCAGGGTGAGTACCACTGTGTTTAGGTCTGCTGGGGTTGTCCATGGGACTTCGAGCGTAAGGTGCTTTCTCTGTCATACGCCTCTAGCAAGGCGAATATTCATGCACCTTCAGAAGAAGGATGGTCACCTAGTAGATTTCTGTTTTAGACAGCGCCAAGATCACCGGCGTGAGCGTGTTGCTGCTCTTAGGGGTATTCGTGGTCATCCCGGACTCTGAGTGCTCCTAAGGCGCCACATCGCTACTAGACAGTCGAGAGTCACTGCTTTTAGGCAGCGCCCAGACTCGATTTTCATCTTTGTTGATCGAGTTTTAGTCCCGAGTTGCTCGTGGTCGATCTTCGCCGTCCTCTTGATATTCCTCGCTTTTCCCATCGAGGTAGATATCGGTGGCGTGAGGTGTTTTCGGGTAGGAGATTTGGGCAGCCTCGTTGGGATGGTCCGGTCTTTGTACCACGGCGGGCCAAACCAGTGACAGCTCCTACATCTTCTACTAGAGTTGATTCTTCTAATCTTGTGAGAGTCGAGCGTCAGAGAGACACTAGAATCCAGTCTTCTTCCTCTGTGGCTGGTACTTTGAGACGTCGTGTGATTCAATATTGGGTTCCTGTGTCCTCACTTTATCCCAAGATCGAAGTCTCTCTTTTGACTTGATCAGGTTCGTCGGATGGGGAAGGGAGATGTTTGGATTGTTGACTTTGGTTGTTCTCGCCATATGACCGGAGACTCTCGTTGGTTCTCTTCCCTAGTCCGAGCTCTCGGTGATGAGTTTATCACTTTTGGGGATGCTTCTTCGTAGAGTCATTGCTAAAGGTACCGCCTGCATTAATGAAAATTTTATTCTTAAGGACGTTGCCTTAGTGAGTAAGCTGCAATATAATTTGCTTTCCGCTTCTCGACTTATCGATGACTCTTTCGAGGTAAGCTTTAAGAGCAATGCTTGTAGAATCCTCGGTTCATCGGGAGAGTTAGTTTATGGATTTCTAGATTTGGGAGGGTCTTTCGTGGCTGATTTTTCTGCTTTCTTCCGGAGACTCTCTCCGGTGTTTGATTGCTTCGAGTCCCGTGATCTCTCCTTCGGCATAGGAGACTTGGTCACATTGATATTAGATATCACTTCCTTAGAGACCATGTGGAGAAAGGAGACATAGTGCTTCAGCCAGGAGAGTGATCACCGGTTGGTCGATATCTTTACCAAGCCTTTGGATAGCTCTAAGTTTGTTGCCTTGAGGAGTGAGCTTGAGTTGTGTGCCCTACGGCCTTCTCGTAAGGGGAGCCGATCCAGATATTATGTATTATATTTTATTTCAGTTTTTCCTTTTATATTACTCTGGGTGCTTATGGGTTTTATTCCTTAGAGTTATGAGTTCACATCACTTAGACTTTCGGCATGCTTTGCATGGACCTCTCATTTTGTGCTTTAGGTTGCTATCATGCTTAATTAGTCGTTCTCTCTTCTCTCTAGGTTGAGTTCCCTCACAGCCTTATAAGTCTAGCAGTGTTGGGCCCCTGGTAGATGCAGGTCTGTGCACTCCTTAGTTTGGGATCTAGAGGCGGTTTTCCTATGTTAGTCATTGGGGAAGATGAGAGCGAGTCTGAGCCATAGTGTTCTCTACCATCTTTTCTATACTCTATAGCCACCAGTTCGCGAGTAGCTTGACTTCTTCCTCCATTCTCGTGTTTCGGCTTTAATTGAGTTCTTTTCGATCTTTCTTGAGCTTAATCTTGCTAATAACTCAATTTGAACCAGATTTGTGCTTAAAATGAAATCACATGTTGAGGGGGAGTTTCAAAATCTGTCTCATGCGTTGCATATAGACTTGAATTTTTATTTTATGAGCTTTATCTATTATGCACATGATCCATGTTTCATTTTATACACCATGCTATATTATGAAGAAAATTGCTTGCTTAGATATGTCCAAGTTCATTTATCTTGCTAAGCTTACAAAAATTGAAAAATGAGCGTTAAAAGAAAAACTTGATAAAATATGTTGCGTTTACTTGCTAGGTTTCTTCTCTAGGTGTATTTGCCATGATTTGTGAAATTCTGGAATTCTTTAGAGTCCCTATAGCAACTTGGGTGAATCTTGTTTGATCCATACTTGAGTCCTTCACTAGCTTAACATGAAAATGCTAAAATGAAAGTGAAGCAAAATTGACTTTTTTGTCAAGATTAGACTCAACACCTCACATTCACAAGACGGCTTCTCATTGCACTTGAGATGAACATGGAATGTGTTGTGTATGACCAAGATCATTCTCTTAAGAGTCCCTCTTGAGATGATCGATTATGGCTTGAGTCAATTGCTTTAAAAATGAAAAAAAAACATATGTGGGTAAAGAATGCAAATAATGTCAAACATTTGCACCCCGCTATGTCTTTCAAAGATTCAAAGAAAAATTTGCATACAATAAAAAAGGCTCGAAGGACCTTGTGTGCACTTCTAGATTCCCCAAAGTGTTGAGTAGGTTGAACTCTAGGTTTTCCATTTGATCCTTTGAATGGCTTTGCTTCTAGTTTTGAAACTAATGACAAGTGTTGCTCATGTTCAATCATGCTAAAAATGACATGGTTTTAATTAAATCTTGCTAGCAAAATAATTATTTGCACTTGGACATGCCTTAGCTTAGTCTATTTTTTACCATTGCTTAGCTTGGTGTCATAACTTGTCTTGTTGATCACATGGATAATCTTCAAAGCTCCCTTAGGCTGCATTACTTGCATAAAAACAAAAAAAAGGGCGAAAAGAAAATGTCACCATGATGCCTATATTGCCAAAAGGGGGAGAAATCGTAGAAAAGGCATCATTTTGCACTTGATTCTTCTTTCTTATGATCTTTGTTAATCTTTGCTATCGTTCATAGATCATAAGTTGCTAATTTGGTCATGTTCTTCATTTCTATTTCTTTGATCAAGTTTGGCTTTGCATTCAAATTGCTTTCTTCTCTTTATTCAAACTCAATACTTATGCCTTTTCATGTGTTTGTCAATATACTCATCAAGGGGGAGATTGAAAGACCATGTGGAGGTCTATCCCTGTGTGTGATGAGTAATTGACAAGATTTGAGATTGGATTGATTTGAAATTGAGTTTGATTTGAATTGGATTTTCGATGTGAAGCAATTTGAGTGTTGGTTGCTTTTCTTAGGGCTACCCGCTTGGGGCGGTAGCATTGGACCATTGAGCATAATTATGATTGATTAATAATTTTGTTTGATGCAATGCACTCATGTGAGTGGTTGCATGGATTGACTTTGAGTCAAGTCGTGGACTTGTGCTCGGATGCGTTGTTTGTTTATTCGTGTGCGTGTGTTGCTCGAGGGCTTAACGTGGTTGATGACGGGACCAGAACTAGGTTCATGGAGGAACCGAGGTTCGGACTAGGTTCGTGGAGGAATCGAGGTCCCGTGGTCGAGGATGTCATGCGGGGACGTTCGGGCTAGAGAAGGTGCACAAGGCCGATTAGTCACGTGAGTCTGGCAGCGGGCCGTCTGGACGCTGCATGCATGTGAATTTTGGGTTGTATCGATATTGGGCCATGTGTATTGGGCGGTGGATATGCATACATGTGTTAGGGTTTTGAGTTGTATAAAAGGACTTGAAAACCTAATTAATGAATTAATGCTTTTGGGCGGCGGCCGCTTTTGATGCAACTATTGTTTCTTGCTCGCGGCGCTTGCTCTCCTGTGGTCGGACGCCCCGTCGGTGTTTTCTGGCTTGATCTCAGGCGGCTGGACAATTCTCTCGGTGGCTTTGAAACACACGACAATCCACGTTTACCGTCGGTTCCTTGTCGGCGAGAACGACGGTGCTCATCTCGTGGGAATTCCTCCGGTGTCTCGGTGGTCGTGCAAGAAGGCGCAGCGGTTGGCTTCTGGGAGAACATAGCGACTAGAAAACTTGTTGTTTTTCTTCCGTGGCTGGCCTTCCAAATGTCGACTCTGGCCGTGGTGTGCATCTTGCTTGCTTTTCTTGGTGAAGTGCATTGCATGTGACGTGAAGATTTGTGCTTGAGTTGCATGCATGCGCAAGTGCAAGAAGTCTGGCGCATGAAAATTGAAGCTTCGGAGGTCAATGGCGACTAGATTTTTCTTTCAAGGAGGAGCAACTAGAAGATCGATTTCTTGCATACCGCCGCATCCGTGCAAGACAAAGAAGCGAGAAAGAAGGCGACGTGAAGATTGCTCCCTTTGGTTTTCATGTGTATTGCGTCTAGAAGGTCCGGCGTCCATGATCAACGTTTTTCCATCGGTTCAACATTGAAGATCAATTTTCGTCCGGAGTTCAATCTACTGCAAAAGCGTCATCTTGCGAAGGAATTATTATTTTGGTAAACGTGTGTCAGTCTGTTTTTTTTTTGGGTTTGTGTCTGATTCAGTAAATTGCGAAGGTTATAACTCTAGATCCGTATATCCGATTGAGGTGATTCTTGTTGCGTTAGTTTTGGATTTGAATCTAGTTTATACAGTTAAAATTTCACGTCAATCCGACAGTTGAATCTTCTGGAATTACGGTTTTAGTGAACCTCTATTAATCTGTTTTTGTTGAAACCGAGAGCAATATTTCATAATTAATTTAGGGGGTTTTGTGAATCAAGAAATTTTTGATTTTAGCTTCCGCGCAATCATTCACCCCCCCTCTGATTGTCGCCATCTGATCCTACAAGTATGAACATAATTTTTGGAAGATGATGAACAGGTAAACTCGATCATTGCGTTATTGCTCTAGTAATATTTTATTCTATTGTATTTAAGGTTGATTACTATTTAAAATCATTCACAGCGCATTCACACGGTATTGCAAGAAAGGTGGTCCGCATTTTCCCTACAGGACAACTTTCAAAGTAATAATAGACTTTCCATGCATGAGACAGACTAGGGAAATAGTTTATAAAGATACTACGATGTACAAATTTACATGCAATTGTCACTTAAGATCGCTTGGCTATAACGAAGACATGGTATATAATTACACATTCATGCCTACTTTTCTTTCATTTAACATCTATCATCATTAATTAAATTTCTCTTTTCTTCAATAACAGCGCTCCAAGATGAGAACCAATCGCCAGTTACTGTCGAAAGAAATTTTAGCAATTCAAGAGCATATCAGCTGGATTCATTGATGAACAGGTCATCGATCCAAAGGGCGAGTTCCACGACGGAAGCTACGATCTAAAGTGAACGAGATGTACTCACACTACATTTGTGAACAGACTATTAATTGTAAAAAACTAAATATTGTGATGCTTTAATATATTTTAATTATGATCTAACGACGCTTCATATACTATATATTTGAAGGCAACATATCATGTGCACAGGCCTTCCGTGTACACATCGTGCACACCAACTAATAAAAGTCATGAAAACTCGAAAAATTTTGTAGGTGTACTTCATAGATTACTCTACCTATGTATAAAATTAGAAATTAATTCAATACATATGAGGACTTACAAAAAGAGTTTTTGTAAGTCCTCATATGTATTGAATTTGAACCTATTTCAGAATTCGGTTGTCTTCTTTGGTTCGTTTAGGAAGCGGTGATATCTACAGAATCTTGTCGGTTCGTCAGATAAGCCGAGATATACATATATCAACGCCGGATTCTAGGTTGAACCGCAGAGATAGTTGAGTATCCTTGCCGGATGCTAGTGTAAACGGCAGAGATAGTCGAATATCATTGTCGGTTGTATAATGAACGGCAATGATATATATTATCACCGCTGGTTCTGAGCCAAGATGATAACCCCGCAGATCATCGCTGAACCAATCATCGGCGCCCATAACAAGCGATAATGGCGTGACGAACCGGCAGTGATGACCTATTCTGTAGTAGTGTGTATCTTGTTTTGATTATGAAGGTACTACCAAATCGAGACGCTTATGTTCCTATTATTGGTTGTTTAAAAGTTTTGACCTTATTCATTTGGCGGGTTGTGGGTTTTGCTTGTGGGTGTGTCCGGTTAGTGCCACCCTTGTCTTTGGGGAACCTCTCGCTCTTGAGTCGTCATCTCCGTGGTGCGCTTTAGAGGGTAAGGAGGGAAGGTTGGTTCCTTTTACCTTCGCTGTTTGGATTTAAAGAGAAAAAGCTTAGTGATGAACCCCTTTGGGTTGCTTTTACTGTTGTGTTCGGTTTCGTTGGATTCTTAGGTTCTTGTTGATTCTCGTGGGTTGCCTTGTGTTGAAAACTATTGTAGTTTTTGTTCTCTCCATTTAAAGAAGATATTGAAGTTTATTTGGTGCAAAACTTAAGTCGTGTGGATCTTTGGTGTTAAGGTTTTATCGGGAAGGACGTGGCGGATCATTTGGTTTTCCCCTTGTAATTATTCTCCTTCTCGGAAGTTGTAAATCTCGAGATTTGTTTAAGGAGTTGTTTCCGTCGGAGTTTGGGAATTCGAGAGTCGAATTCTCTTATGACTTATGGTTGAGTTTTCCGGAAGAGAGATGGTTTTTTTGTTGTTCATGCTTAAAATCGTGGTTCTTCTTTAAAGGTTGGGTACATGACCCACGAGGGTGTTCAAGGCGTTAAGTGTATGGTGAGTAGTTGAGCTTCTAGATAAGGAGGGTCACTGATTTCGTTAAGAACTTGTTGATTATTTAAAGATAACCAAAATTTATTGGATTGTATAGCATTATTAAATTGGAATGGTATGTGATTCTAAAGTGAAAAGTTGATTAGAGTCATTACAATGATTGTGAGTCAGGAAATTGTTGGGAGGTTCAAAATTTGTGTTTCGGTAAGTTTAGTGTTGATCAGGATTGAGAGGGCCTAGAATCGTCTAAGGATGAATTTATTATAGTCAGATGTGATGTACAGTACTGGAGTATATTAGCGCAAAGGCATGAGAGTTGTTAAATTATGATGCTTATGAGTCAATTAAATGGTGGACCGACAAAATGATGTAATCGATGTGAAATTAAAGAATGAGTATAAGGAATGGTTGTATGAATGATGGGGTTTTTGTCTTGGAAAATGTATATTTGGGAGCCTCATCCATGTAATATGTCTAGTGGAGATCTTATCACGGTTCGTCATGGTTAGAAAATCGAAGTAAAGGATGACACGCATCTTGTGTTACATTAACTGAGAAGTTATTTGTGCTGAAGAAGTGAGAACGTGGTTCTCCTCGTTGATTGTCATGAGATAGATTCGGTTAGGGTTTGATGATAATATGGCCAGTGGTGGTTAGATGAATAGTAGAAAGCAATTAAAGAAAGATTGGGTTTTGTAACTCCATGTTGATTAGAGCCGGAATTGATTATAGTTGTGTTAGGTGTTGGCGAGAGATTTTGCTTTGGTTAAAGTAAGCTGAGTTGTTTCTTGGTCTTAATAAGAGCTATTGTCAGCGATTGGCATGGGGTTTCTCTTTTACTTGGAGTTCTCCCCGAAGCGAATTTTATGGCATTGATTTAAGAGTGTTAAAGGCGATTTATATGATGTTAGAGAATCGGTCTTCTCTTGCAACTGGTTTTGGAAGAAGAAATGAGTGATGTTTGGGCTTTATCAAGATCTCTCTCGGGTAGATTTTAATGCTTTGGGTTCAAGATATTGTACATGGTTTATCTGGTTTAAAGAGAATTGTATTTCTTTTGCATTTTAACCGAAGTTAAAGAATGTGAATGCTTATGGTATAGTGTGGAGTACAATAATGAGAAGTGAGTTTTCTTTGATCATCGGGATTGCAGCTGTAAAAGTTCAATGCAGTGTTTCTCGTGAAAGTTGAATTGTCCTTGGTGTGCATTTTATCACATTATTTGAAGAGGATGAAAGTGGTTAGTTTGTTAAAGAGAATCGAGGGATTTTGGATGGATAAAAATTGAGGATTTTACTTTTGCTGTGTAATGTTCTGTAATGAGCATTTTCCTTGGAAAGTGGTTCGTTGGGATTTTGACCTATTGCTCGACCTTGGCTGAATTCTTATGTGAGAAGCTGCACTTAACTGAGCTAAGCCAAATCGTTTTGTTAATCATTGGATTTGAGGTGTTTTGGTTCATCATTTGTAGCTGTTGGAGTTCTTGTGGTGTACAGAATTCGAGGTCGAATTCTGTTAAAGGGGGGAAGAGTGTAATACCGCAAAATTGTTTTCATGGGTTTTTGGCCGGAGTTGTCTTTATTTCCTTGATTCGAGGATTTATTTGGTTATCGCTAATTGGTTAAAAGTTGGGTTTTATTTATAGGAGGGGTTTTTGGGGATTTCACCTCCCTCACCTAACCTCTCTCTCTCCTTTTCCTCATGTGTGGCTGTCATTTTTTTGCTTGGAGAGGCTTGCCGATTTTTCTCCCAGCCACATCCTCTCCTAGCCCGAGTATGGCAATCCCTGGCGCCTCCTCCCGGGTCAGTAGCTCAACCTAGTCTTGCTCTCCGAAGCTCCTGAGCAGTGCATCCGGCCTGGCGCAGCCTTGGCTAAATCTGCCGCCCTCCTGCGCCCTCCTGCGGCCTGCTCGGCCTTGTTCGGCGACCGCCTTCCTCGGGACATGAAGCTTCTCCATCCCCCTGCGGCTGCCCCCCCGGTCGGTCAGAATCAAAGAGAGCCGGTGAATGGTGAAGGACAAAGAAGAAGAATGGGTGGCCCTCCCTGCCGGCCTGAGGCCCTCTGGCCGTGGAAGCTCCTCCCGGCGGCGGCACCCTTGCGTCTCCTCTCCGAAGAAGCACCTCTGACCCTCCCCACCTCCCTTCTTCCTCCATGAGAAAGCTTGAGGTAAAACCCTAGGAATTTGGGGATTTGCTTGCCTATATGGTGTTTGATGAAATGCCTAGCTAGGTTTCCATGAGGTAGAATGATTGTGCATACCATGTGTTTGTTGAAATGCTCCAAAGGCTTAATTCCCTCATCCCAAGTTATACAAGTATGAAGGCCATTAATGAATCTTTGATGAACCAACTCATCTGGGCAGTCTATGTATTATTGTGTTGCTCTCAGCCTCCTGAGGATCGTCCATTTGTTGGTTAAATCAGTAGTATTTACGCTGGATATTGCTCTACCTCCATTGTGCTATAAATCTGAAATGTTTTATCTTTGGTGGTTGTGTTGATTCAGAGAAGTATGGCTTTGAGATTCTAATCAAGAGCTTGCTTCTTCATCTTGCCATTTCGATAGTTCTTGTGTATGTGTATAAATATGATTGGGTAAATAAAATTTCTGTCTTTGCTCAATGATGGTGTTGTTTTGTTTTATCGAGGCTAACCCATTCTATGCTTAGAATAGAGAAGGGTTTGAAGTGCCTCTAGTGGTTATTTATCTAATGCATAAAGTTTTAGATTAGCTAATGTTTATATTTTGAATTAGATGTCATTGTAGTGTTTTTGGGAAAAAGGGAATCTGTGAGTATGTTGATGTTTTTCATTGTGATCTCTTATGTGGGTAAACCCATGATCATTGCTTTGGAATGGATCTGAATTCTCGTGCCTAAGATGTGCATGATACATATGTAAAAGTACTTGGTTTATCTTGATGGAAGTAATTTTGAGCATTCAATAAATTCTCGCAGACTAAGGGCATGAATTAACTATGATTTTTAATTGAATTTATGCAAAAGAGTTGTATTCTTTTGTCGCGTGTTTTGAGTGTACATAAAGTTGAGTTAGATGATTATTGTTTAATTGCGAGAAAGTTACGTCGGGAGTGGCCTCAATCGTATGCCACTCCATTCTTCAACAGTAAAAGGCAAGTGCATTCCTAGATCATGGCTAGGAGGATTTATTTGATTGTTTGCTTCTAACGCATTTAATTGCCGATGAATACGCGAGAGACATTGCTTATGGTGATTAACAGTAAAGGAATGGGTGCAAGTATATCCTGGTATGGAGCGTGGTTGTGTATTCATTATATAATGCTCTCTAATTTAATGGTTGCTCGCTAAGTAGAAGAACTTTAATTGAGAGTGGGCTTTTAGTAAGGTTGATTATAGTAAGTATATTGTTCGAGTGAGTTAAGAATTACTTATCGCCATTTGATTATGAACATACTATTGTATATTAGTTTGATTTATTAATGGTTATGCATAAGATCCCAAATTGAGAGAGAGCGTTAGCATGTTCTCCCATTAATAAGGTTTAAATGATTAAGTCATTTCTAGAGTTAGTATATTTGAGAAATTTCCTTGTGCTGCTAATTTAGGCGTTATGTTGCCCTGGTTTATACATGAGGTTGATTAGACTAGTACAAATGATCACGTATGGAAATAAGGAGGGTGGTGAAAGATTAGCAAATGGAAGGGAGTGATTAATTGCAAGTGTATAGTGATGAATGTGGTTTGGTGGCAGATGATTTAATTGTATGAAGCATTGTAATGGGTTGCCATGTCTTATTGTTGAATCGGATTAATCTAGTATCGCTGGCAACTCATGAATGTGAGAATTGGCTATGTTTATGTGAGTGGTTATGGCTATGTTAGTGAGTGGCAATGATTGAAGGGTTGCATTGCATTCTTGTAAATTGCATTGTGCATTCATGATGGAAGGGGCGACCCATTCTGATGAGGGCCTCTGCGCTTACATGTAGTAAGCGTGAAAGTCCTACCTCGTAGTCCCATATACGTGGTTGTATGGGAGCGAGTCAGTAAGAGTAGGCACCCTCCACCACGGGGTGGAAGGGGAATGAGAGGGTGCACACCGACGGGTGTGCACTCGGCCATACCGGTATGTGCTAAAAGAGGAGATGAGAATGCATGATGCATCATATGCATGGAAATTGTGCAATCTGCATTGCATTGTCAATAATGGATCATGTTTTATGAGTTAATTATGATGTATGGCTTTGAGACTCTTCTTTTGTATGGCATATTTGCATCAAAGATTGCATTATAACGATGATTGAGTTAAATGGAAAGGTGTCGAGTTGGATCGAGTCGTGGCCTCATCCAAAAGATTAAAGAGAGGTGTGTCGGGTTTAGTAATGAATTGAAATAGGTGAGCATGCATCTTGCATTATATGATTGTAGAAGTGTGATTGATTATTCAGATTCGTGTTCTCATGTTTGTGTGATGTATTATGCATATCCTGTATTTTTATGTCTCGTGTGATGGATTGTGCATATTCTCAGATTTTCATGTTTGTGTGATGGATTGTGCATATCTTGTATTTTCATGTCCTGGTTGCAAGATATGATTTATGTTTCTGAGTTATATGTTACTCTTCTTTATCGGGGTTTGTGAACTCCGTCAAAGACGAAGCTGAGTTGGTTTGGAGAATTTAAATTTGACACTTCAGATTATCCACTTGTCGTTCTTATGTAAGAATGGTTATTATGCTCTTAAGTAGGAAAATGCGATTGACTATTCTTTGTTGTACTTACGAGTCATCGACTCACGCTTGTTGTTTGTATTGTTGCGGTACCTTGAATCGTGCATGCATGGATGGGGGTAGTAGCACCATCACATTTTGCAATATCACCTTTCTATCACGCCAAATTATAGTTCGATCTTACCTAGCTCGCAAAGATTCTTGTAAAGGGTCATCTGCAATTATGTTTAATGAGTTCCTGTTCTGTAATAATTATGTGGTGGAGTTTATTAATTTTTCATGGGATGCGTGATTGGTTAACTAAGGACCTGCTAGAATGATATCATATCTGCTTATGTTTTCTGTCTGCTGAGTGGATGTCCCTATTTCTAGAAAGGTCATGTCGAAATTTTGTAAATTTTGGTGGCTTAAATTTTAAGCCGGCCTTAGGAGTTTAGACAGTTGGTAGCATCCGCGGCGCGTTTGGCGCCGGGGCGTTACAACCTTGGAGCAAGTTTTCCTTTTGCGTGAAACCTTTTAACTTCTTTGAGCGGCGTGACCTTGAGATAAACATAGTCTTCTGGCTCAAAACTCAAATCACGACGTCGGTTGTCAACGTAGCTCTTTTGCCTTGATTGTGCTGTCTTCAGTCTTTCTCTAATCAAAGCGATTTTCTCCTCTGCTTCTGAGAGTGTGTCTGGTCCAAAAACATGACGTTCTCCTGTCTCATTCCAATTTAGTGGTGTTCGACATGAACGACCATATAAGGCTTGAAAAGGCGACATCTTCAAACTAGCTTGATAGCTATTGTTGTAACTAAACTCGGCATATGGCAAGCATTTGTCCCACGATGTGGTATATGACAATACACAAGCTCTTAGCATATCTTCAAGTATCTGGTTAACCCTTTCGGTCTGACCATCTGTTTGCGGATGGTATGCTGTATTGAAATTCAGACGGGTGCCCATTGCTGTATGCAACTTATCCCAAAATCTTGAGGTAAATTGGGTACCTCTATCTGATACTATCTTCTTAGGTACTCCGTGCAAACAAACAATCCTCGCCATGTACAATTCTGCTAACTTATCTCCCGAGTAGGTTGTCTTTACAGGTATAAAATGTGCGACCTTTGTTAATCGATCTACTATGACCCATATGGAATCATATCCACCTTGAGTCCTTGGCAAACCGGTGATGAAATCCATCCCGATTTCTTCCCACTTCCATTCCGGTATCTTCAACGGTTGTAGCAGTCCTGCTAGTCTCTAATGCACTGCTTTGACTCTCTGGCACACATCACACAACGCTACATGCTCAGCTACTTCTTTCTTCATATTCAGCCACCAAAATCTTTCCTTGAGATCTTGGTACATTTTTGCACTACCAGGGTGAATTGAATACTTGGAATCATGTGCTTCCTCCAGTATCAACTACTTCAGTTCGGGTTTATGAGGTATGCAGATTCTGTTTTTCATCCACAAGGTACCCTGCTCATCTACTCGAAAATCTTTGGCTAAATCTTTGTCCATCTTGGATTTGATCCTATTAATCTTGTCATCATCCTTTTGACCTTCCCTAATCTGCTCTTCTAGCGTCGGCTTAACCTTCAAGGTGGCTAAAAATCCTTGCGGTACAACTTCCAACCTTAGCTTCTGAAGTTCTTTACATAAATTAGACTGATCTTCTGCTATCATCAAATTCAAGCTATGGCTTTTTCGACTTAAAGCATCAGCCACCACATTTGCTTTTCCTGGATGGTAGTGAATTCCAAGGTTGTAATCCTTGATTAACTCCAACCATCTCCTTTGTCTCATATTCAAGTTTGATTGGGTAAATATATACTTTAGACTTTTGTGGTCAGTATATATTTCACATCGGTTTCCGATGAGATAATGACGTCATATCTTAAGGGCATGCACTACAGCAGCTAACTCTAAGTCATGAGTTGGGTAATTCTGCTCATGTGGCCTTAGCTGCCTTGACGCGTAAGCCACTACTTTTCGGCTCTTAGAAACTCTTTTCGCACTCGGGCGACCACACAAACCTCTTCTCCTTTTTCAACAATTGCGTAAGAGGTCTCGCAATTGATGAAAAACCCTCAATGAACCGGCGATAATATCCCGCCATACCAAGGAAACTTCTAATCTAGGTAACTGTCTTTGGTTGTTCCCAATGTAACACTGCCTCTACTTTCTTCGGATCGACGGCAACTCCTTCGGCAGTCATTACATGACCCAAGAACTCAACCTTCTTTTTCCAGAAATCACATTTACTAAATTTTGCATACAGCTGGTTTTCTCTTAACTTTTCCAACACCATCCTTAGATGTTCAGCATGCTCTTCCTCCGTCATGGAGTAAACCAGGATGTCATCAATGAATACAACGACAAACTTATCCAAATATTCCATGAATACTTTGTTCATCATATTCATGAAATATGTAGGAGCATTGGTCAATCCAAAGGACATGACCGTAAATTCATAATGCCCATACCTTGACGAGAAAGCTGTCTTTGGTATGTCCTCGGTCCAAACTTTTAGCTGATGATATGCGGATCGAAGGTCTATCTTAGAGAAAACTCCTGCTCCTCTCAACTGATCGAAAAGATCATCTATCCTGGGCAAAGGATATTTATTCTTTATCGTCACTTCATTTAGTGCACGATAATCTATACACATTCGAAAACTCCCGTCCTTTTTCTTTACAAACAGTACTAGTGCTCCCCATGGCGATGAGCTAGGTCTTATGAAACCTTTTTCCAAAAGCTCTTCGATCTGCTTTTTCATCTCCACTAGTTCTTCGATGGACATCCTATAAGGTCTCTTTGCAATAGGAGCGGTTCCAAGCACCAGCTCGATGACAAACTCAATATCCCTATCAGGCGGCATACCAGGCAAGTCCTCGGGAAACACATCCGGAAACTCTTTTACTAGCGGTACATCTTCTAGGCTGTTAGTCTCTAGGTTGTTGACCATCAATTTTCCACCTCGGACTGTGGTTGCTTGAAATTCCACCTTTTCTCCATCTTGGTTCTCTACAGACACTACTCTGCGGCCACAATCCAATACGGCTTTGTGCTTGGTCAGCCAATCCATCCCAAGGATTACGTCCAGGGTTTGAGTATCTAGCACTATCAGGTTTACTAGGAACACTACTTCATTAATGACCACTTAACTCCCAAGCATCCTTGATTTGATTGAAGTTCGAGACCGTGTGATTGTACTAATAACGACATTTTAGTTTTACCATTTTCATCCCATTCCCCAAAGCAAACTTTCGAGAAATAAATGAATGGGAAGCTCTGAGTCAAATAAAACAATTGCACGCACTAAGTTAACCAAAAACTTACCTAGTACAACGTCCTCTGATCTTGAGCTTCATGATGTCGTGATGTGGTTCACTCGACCTCTAATAATCTGTTGAAGGCGCAGCTCGATTTGGCCTCCTCCTCGATTTGTAGCTGGTGTTGGTGTCTTTGTCGGCATGGCCCTGATTACAGTTTAATCTGGGGTCACATTTCCTCTTTGGGCAATCGTTTGGCTAAATGCCCCAGTTCATTACAACTGAAGCAATGCCTCACTAGACTCTGCGGATTATTCTCCGGGGTAGGCGTTCTGAATCCCTGACTTGAGGATCCCGGTGCAGATGTTGTCCTCTGGTTGGTCATTTGTGGTTTGAATCTAGCAAATTGTTGGGGATTGACTCTCGCCTCAATCGATTTGGACGCCCTCCTTGATTGGTCATGCGGCGCTTGCGGTCCTCTCCAATCTCTTTACGCTTGTCCTCTAAGATCAGCGCCTTATTTACCAACTCTTGAAAGTCTGGAAAATTGTGGGTGATCACCCCACGAAGTCCGGAGTTAAGTCCTTCATGAACCGGACTATCTTGCTTTGTCCGTTGCCACATCCTCCGCGCATAACGAGCCAACCGAGTGAATTTGTTCAAATAATCGGCCACTGATTGGCCTCCTTGTTTCAGAGATCGAAACTCTTCCTTTTTAAGTTCCATCCTTCCTTTCGGTACATGGTACTGGCGGAAAGCTGCAGTAAACTCCTCCCAGGTGATCTCCTGGGGATTCTCGTGAGATGCACAATAGTTTTCCCACCATCCCGCTGCAGTCCCTTCCAGTTGATGGGAAGCGTACAGGACCTTCTCATTGGGTGCACACTGGGATATGTGCAACTTCCTTTCTATGGTCCGTAGCCAGTCATCGGCCTCTATTGGGTTAGCATTTCCTGAGAATGTTGGTGGCCTAGTCCTTATGAAGTCCGAGAGTCTGGACTGGAACTGGTTTCCATGATACGCATTCGGGTTGTTATTGACATTAGCAGCTACAGCTTGATTTTGCATCTGCTGCATCTGATGCATCATCGTCTGCATCAATTGGGTCTGGGCAGCAAGGAATGCCCCCAAATTTTGCATATCAACTGGTGGTGGTCCTTGTGGTGGAACATTCTCCTCCTGGTCTCTGTTTCTACAAGCTCCGCTCCCACTGGCTCCATTGTTGCCTCTGGTGTTCACCATCTGAAGAACAAAAGGATTTAGGGAAAAGAAAGAACAGAGGAGACAAGTGCACAAGAAAACTAGTGCGGTATAAAGGTTTAACCCAAAAACTTAAGCAAACAATTACTAACTTGGTATGATTGCTTATCCAAGCCTAAAAGCTCTGCAACGCATACTGCACACTCAACAAACAGGAAAAAACCAAATTAACCTAAACACACAATAACCTACCGTCTATGAGGGTAACACTTCTATCTTAGACAGACGCAACTCTCACACATGAGTCTCAACTGGCTACGAAAGCATTGGTTCTTCTAGCTTCTGGAACACTCCATCGATCCACTTTTCTTGAGTTCGACGATTCCTGTCTTCACGATCTTCAGGGTTGGCAGCGACACCCAATGCTCTCTCCTTAAGTGTGAAGTAACGATAACTATTTGGAACAACTCAGATAAGATCTTCATTTAAAACAATGGGAAAAGATAGAAATTTTCAGCAAGGAGAAAAGAATAGAAGAATGAGACAAGTCAAGAACTTATCATTTTTTTTCAAGTTAAAATTTTCTTTTAGAAAATAATTTTGATGTTCCTAAAGAACGGCCAATCTATCTAGGGTCAAGTCCTACAGTCAGTATGCTCTGATACCACCTCTGTCGTGCCCCGAATTTGCAAATCCGGACACTCTGTGTATTCTCGTGACTAGTCCAGATCGCTTAGTGCACACAAAGCTTAACAGGGTTAAAGTACCACAATCATACACAACGGAATAACAAATAAGTACTTCAAACATGTATATAAACGAGTTGTTTGACCATATGGTCACCTTACATCAGTTTGCCACGCAGGGCTTACATTATTCAGAGTAAAAGATAAACAACAGCGGAAAGTAAACGTTATGGTGATCCATCTTCGCCACAGGCGCCTTGACAAAGACTTGCTCCCTAGTTCTCTGGCCCTCCAGTATACTCTTTTTCCCACGCTGGTGTAGACTCCTCCTCTGGTGAAATTTTGCCTGCAAGGGTGAGTACACACCGTACTCAACAAGTCATGCACAAAATGCAAATCTATTACTACATGCCTGGCTTGTTACAAAGGAATGGCTCAGTTGGCTATTTTGCATTTGCATCAATATTTTTGAATTATTATTTATCTAGATAGAAAGCGTCAAAACCATATAATTATAACAAGTTTCTCAAACTGTTTTCCACAAAATTTTAGACGCACAGTCCTTAATCAAATTTTACCATTAACACTGGCACACGGCCTTCCACCGCATTTTATTTTCAAAACTCTACCCCTTGGTCAGAATCCCGAGCAATGTTCAATATCGTGAACATAGCTATTGAATAGTTTGTATACTCTGCAGAGGTTATACACTTTACCCACAAGATATACCAAACGCCACAAAGGCGAAGCGATCAGAATAAAGCCTTTCCAAAGGTCCGTCTAAACCCAAGATCGCCGCTAAGGTTTCAATCATCGAGGGACTGACACACACCTGTGGCCCCCTCTTGCGCTGTGAGTTTTACCACCCAAACACTGGCCTCACTCCACCACGACAAGATCGAGGAATAGATTTCACAATTTACTCAGCTAGGTCCGTCCCATACCGGAACTTATGGTTGTATGAATGACTCAGGTCAAAGGCTCGCAAGGTTAAGTCCTTAGGGTTGATCAGAGCAAGACTTGCACAAACCCCGCCGCCCCTCGGGCCCCCAGTCACACTTGCTCCAACTACTTGCTCCAATCTAAATTATTTTCCATCCCAAGTTGATTATTGTGCAACATATGCCAACAACAACTCAACATCCATATGGAACCATACAGACCTCCATATATCAACATCATCGTGTGGCAACACATCACACCCTTTCAAAATACATTGCATATTCCATTATTCAATATTGATCTTTGTATTTTAAAAAATTATTCACGATATATGCAAAGCTAAGCAACTATTCACGGTCTAGCCTCCCGTGTTGGCACAATATTATCAACCAACTAATATTACCAAACTTAGGTTATCAAAGGAATCATGGCATACAAATATTAACAAGAAGGTGGCAATAACAAATAGGTTGATTAGCTAATTCACCCAAATTATTTTAAATCCATTTTTAGTTGAATTAGCATGCATAGTTTGAATCAAAATACATTTTCAAAACTTAGGAGCAATATGGTCAAAGCACAACTTGCCTTCAAAGAGCAACTGGTTTTGGTCTAAGACTTGATCTTGAGCTTGATCTTGATCTTCAACTTCTGCACCTTTGCACAGTTCAATGTCTACGCGTAACAGATAAAGAACCAATAAACACTCAAAACTATGTACAAACACATATTCAGAAAATACAACAAATCAAAATAATTCGTAACTTCATGAAAACTTCCAGATAATTAGTTTAGCATTTTCTAAGATTTATAAAATGTATTTTGATATTTTTGAAAGTATAGTTTAAGAGCTACAAAATTCATAAATTTGGACTTTCCGCGAATATTTTGAAAATATAAATTTAATTATCAAATTTCAGTAAAATTAATGTAGCTAGGTACTAATATTTACTAATTTACAAAATTTGTTGCATGCGATTTGGACTTATAACGTATTTGTAGCGAAAATAACAAAATTCGCAATTTTGTGACAAAATACATACAAAACTAACCGTTCGGTGGATGCATGCATGCCACTATTCATTCTGTATATGCATATTCTTCTGCTTGGCTAACTACGATGAGGCACGGTTCTAATTTCTTCGGTTTTGGCCACGTGAATGAGGCAGAGAGCTCGGCAGTCATGAAGTTGCAGATCCGGCGACAGCGGCGATGGTGACAATGACGACAACGGCAATGGGCGGCATTTATTAACAACAACGACAAATGCAATGATTTACGGCGGCGGCGGCGATGGCGCTACTGTGTATACATGCAATCAGCTTAACATGTATATATGAATACATGCGTACCAACATGATATAGATATATACATGCTTGCTTCCTAGTGTATATGTTTACATCCATATCAACCGAATATATCTATGTGCGACTCCACAAAATATATCTACATGTGAATAGACCAAATATATCTACATGTAGACATATATAGGTGCACAATGTTCTGTATATATATATGTTCATGATTCGGCCTAATATATGTAAATATGCATACATCCTAATATGTATATGCATACATATACCATGATCTAATCATTACGAGACGTCCTAGAGTTCTTGCACACATCTTAGTACATCATCCATGCATGCTTACGTACAAACATAGATATGTATATGTATACATGCGCAAATACTCATGACGAGACCACCCGATTGATAGAGATAGAGCGTGCGCAAAAGAGAAAATAAAAGGAGTACCGGTCGAGGCCGGACGACGATGACGACAGGCGGTGCACGGCGACGCAGCGCAGGTCGACGAGCGCGGAAAGAGGCGTGGCCGGAGAGTGCGCCGGCGTTGCTAGTTCACGCGAGTGCAGGAAATGGAGAGGTGTTGCTAGAAAAATGGGAAAGTGTTGCTAGAGAATGGAAATGACTGGAGAATGGAGTGTTCATGTATTGCTAGTAATGGAACGATTGGAAGAATCATGCATGCGTTACTGAGAAAAATGGAAAGGCTGGAAAGAAACGTTTGGAAGAAACATGCATGTGAAACGGAATGAAATTTTGACAGAGGAAACGGCTGGAGATTAATGGAAAGGTAATGTGTTGCTAGAAAATTGGAGGAACATGCGTTGCTAGAAAAATGGAAACGGTTTGCAGGTTTTTGACGTGCGCAATTTAAAGAACGAAATGAAGAAACACTGGAATCAAGGAACGCTGCATTATGGGATTTCCGTTACTGCATTGCTCATTTAAAAGGAAATGTTCTCATTTAAAAGGAAATATTCTCATTCACGTTACAGAAATAAAAAAAATCAGTGACCACATGCGTTCATGCACACAGAAACAAAACGTGTTTAGGATAAATTCCGCATTTTAAATAGTGTTGAAACAAAACGCGTTTAAGATAAAATAGCAAAAGAGCTCTAAAAATCATGGAAAAATTCTCTGAAATACTAGGGAATATTTGAAACTTAACAAAATTGGTTTCATGATTTTTTGATATATAGATTTTCTGCAAAAAATTTTTTAGTAAATCAGACACTTGTATAGATTTTTATAAAATCAACAAACTTAATTTATAATCAAGTTTTTGAAAATATTTGAAAGGAACATTCTCATTTTTAAAATATTTTTATTTTAAACTGAATTTTAAATTTTATGCGCACGCGAAATGCATGATCTTTATTTTATATAATAATTCGATAAGGCTTAAATTCATATTAACTCCAAAAATTCCAAATAAATTCCAGACAATTCCAATTAATTCAAAAATGCCATAAATACATTTAAAGTAAATTTTGGGATATTACAATAGCCATGTGGCTGGTACTTTATATTTATGCTATTACTTCGTTCTGTTCTGGTTATGATTATCACTGCTTCACTGTGTGTACTAGCAACTGATCTGGAACTAGTACAGAAATACACAGGAGATTCCGGATGGTAAATCTGGGGTCCCACATCGGGTCTCAAGCTAGATGCTTGGTCCTCGATAAGTCATGCTCGTCTACGAGTAGGTGTTGCTCGGATGCTGCAGTAGTGTTCCGCTACAAGGTTCCAATCCCTCCTATGAGCCTGTAGGCTCAAGAGGAAGGCCCCGCCAAGTAGATTTCCACTTGAGCATTGGGGGCTAGCTGTCGATGATTGGGTAATTTCTATAAAGACCATTGTACCCCAGCAGCCAGTTTTCGGTCGACCATGCATACCCTTGGATGGTGTCCCCAAGGATGATCCTCAGACGAACTAGCTAGTGGATCCGCTGCAAGGTTCCAATCCCTTGTGAGTCTGTAGGCTCAAGGGGAAAACCCCACCAAGTAGATTTCCACTTGAGCCTCGGGGCTAGCTGTCGGGGATTGGGTAATTTCCATAAAGACCATTGTACCTCGGCAGCCAATTTTCGGCCAACCATGCATACCCTTGGATGGTGTCCCCAAGGAAGATCCTCAGACAGGCTAGCTAGTGGATCCTCGGATGGAGGTCTATCCTTGTGTGTGATGAGTAATTGACGAGATTTGAGCTTAGTTTGATTTGAATTGGATTTTTGATTTGAAGCAATTTGAGTGTTGGTTGTTTTTCTAGTACCGAACCTTTGAGCGAAATTATGATTGATTAATGATTTTGGGATAATCATTGAATATCTTTGCGAGCATTGCTATGTGAAAGGTTTTTCCGTGTCTTTGATGGTTGCAGGGCGACGGTGCTAGATCATGGTGAGGGGGAGGATGATCAGGACTAGGCAAGGAGCATCAGAGGTCCAAACGGTCGAGAGATCGCCGAAAGATGATCGAAGATGGAGTCCACGCAAGCCAAAAAGACAAGGAAAGGAGGAGATGCCAGCTAGACACTGCGTGGATCAAGGAAGGCTGTCGGATTGCGGTCTAGTTGATAGATTAGCGGGTCTAGGTAGTATGCTTCGAAAACCATGCAAGAAAACCCGTTATGTGTGTGGGTTTTGGGTTAGCCCTTGCATGGCTGTGCCAGTGGGTTAATCCTAGCCCTTAGATGACTGCTCTAGGGTTGAGGGACTCATCCAAGGGTGATAGGTGGCCTAAGAGTAGTATAAATAGGGGTGGAGGGGTAGCCTCCTCCCCTTGAAAGTTGTAGAGGTTTTTTACTCCTTTGAGATTTGTCCACCTTGTTGTGATACTTTTTAAACCTCCTCCTTCTAGAAATGCTAATCTTTTCATTCATGCTTGAATTTACATTATGCATTTACTTTGTGGCTTAAATTCAGCATTTAAATTCCTGCAATTCACTTTTTTGCAATTTGGATTTGCCTCCCCTCCTTCTAAATGCTACTGATCTTGGATGTCTTGAGTGTGTTCATATGGTTTTACATCTCTTTTTGCACTCTAGGATAGATTAGAGATCAAGTTTTCTATCAAGTTGCATCTTTGTTCAGAACTTGTTCTTCATGCAATAGTAAGTTTTTTATTTTTATAAAAAATTAGAAAATTCATTTTTAATTGATTCTTATTGGAAAAGGTGCGGGACTCTCATATCCATCTGTGGAAAAATTTTGGAGTCCACTGGTTTTACCGTTTGGGCGCCATTAGGTGAAAACCAAGCCCCAAATTTTCTGCTCGAAGTTCCTAACAGTCTATGATTTTTTATTTTTGCTGATTTTTCTACAAGGATTTTTTAGGTGATCTTTGGTGGGGTGCCTCAGGACGCATTTTCTCATAGGAAGAAAAATTCAAAAAAATTCTAGAGCACCAGAATTCACCAACCACCTGCTCCAAGTGAGGACAGTTTCTGAAAATTCTGCTTTTGCTTTTCTGAAAGTGACTTTTGTGATTTGGCTCAGTCTCCTTTCTAAAAGCAAGAGTTGAATTGATTCCTTTTGTATTGGATACTTGACAATCGGGATTGTGACTGAAAAATCTCCACATATTCCATGATTCTCATCCATACAAGCTAGGGGTACACATAGTTGTCAAGTTGTTCGGGTCTTTCACGATTTTTTTGCGCAATCTTTTCGATGTCTTAGTTGAAGTATTTAGTGGGGAAAATTTTGTTTACAACCATTCACCCCTCTGTTCGCCATCTCGATCCTTCACTGCTCCATGTATATCTCTTCCTCCAAGCCACCATGAAGGAAGGCAGTCCTCACATCCATTTGCTCAACCTATAAGTTGAAACTAGTTGCCAAGACAAGAATCTGTCTGATAGATGTCATCTTCACCACTGGAGAAAAGATTTCAGCAAAGTCAATTCCCTTTCTCTGACCAAATCCTTTCATAAGCAACCTTGTCTTGAACCTTGGATGTGGCATGTGATCTTCTTGCTTGATTCTGTAGACCCACTTATTTTTTTAAAACTTTCTTGCCCTTGGGCAACTTCACCAGCTCATATGTGTGATTCTTATGTAAGGAATGCATCTCCTCTTGCATAGCCTTCTTCCACTCCTTGTGCTCATCATTCATAGCATCTGCAAAGCACTTAGGTTCTGAACCATCAGATAATAACACCACATAATCATCTGAGGAATACCTAGTAGAGGGAACTCACTCTTTATTAGATCTTTTGAGTGGAATGTTGGTGGAACTTCTTTTGTAGGTGGCTATTGATCCGGATCATTAATTTTAGCATCACCGTCATGTCCTTGGGGAGCATTTTCATCACATACACCTTGCACATTCTCATGTACATCATCTACACCATCACCTTCAATTTTTTTGTGATGTTGGGGTTGCAGGAATTGGGTCTAAATCAATCATATCTTGTTGCAAAGAAACTTGTTCTTTTCCCTTCACAATGTCCCCAATTGTTTGGTCTTCAACAAGCACAACATGTCTGCTTCTCACAACCTTCTTTGCTATAGGATCATAAAGCTTGTAGCCAAACTGATCTAAGCCATAGCCATTGAAGATGCATTGTCATGTCTTTGCATCAAGCTTTGACCATTCATCTTGAGGAATGTGAACAAAGGCCTTGCATCCAAAAACCTTTAGGTGGTCATATGAGACTTCCTTGTTATGCCAAACCCTGTTAAGAATGTCTCCCTGCAAAGGATAATTTGGTGAGAGATTAATAAGATAAACTGCAGTCATCAAAGCCTCACCCCAAAAGTGCTTGGGTAGTCTTGCATGTGACAGCAAGCATCTAACTCTCTCCACAATTGTCCTATTCATCCTCTCTGCAATACCATTCGGCTGTGGTTTCTTTGGAGGGGTGAATTGATGCCTTATCGCTTGATCCTTGCAATATTCATCAAATGGCCCAATATATTCTCCTCCATTATCAGTGCGAATGCACTTAATCTTCTTCTCAGTTTCCCTCTCAACTGTGGCTTGGAAATGCTTGAACACACTCAATACTTGATTTTTGGACTTTAAGAGATAAGCCCAAACTTTCCTGGAGAAGTCATCAATGAAAGTAACAAAGTACTTAGCTCCACCACTTGATCTTACCAACATTTTGCAAACATTGGAGTGCACCAAGTTCAACAACCTAGGCTTCTTGTGAGGAGGTAAACCCTTGAAAGCAGCAATCTGAACACTTCTTTAAATGAACACCCTTCATCCATGAATGATCAAAATACAAAGCGAAGAGGAGGAGCGAACGAACCGGAGCAACGAGGTGATTGGTGAGGAAACAACGAAAAATCTTGAGAAGAAGATGAAGACGTCAATGGGTGTGATTCTAAAACGGCAGTGATCTATGCGACGTTTGAGAAGAAGATGAAGAGACAATAGGGAGAGGAAGAGCATATAAAGTTCTTACAGTGATCAGCGCGATTCCTAATTTGTTACTGTTCAAGTTATTACAAGCAGTTTTAACATTATCCTGCGTACGCCGCTGCCATTATCCATTTCAAATTCGATCTTTGACACCCCTATTCCTGTTTGGCGTCATTGGGATCGCTTACTGAACTAAATCAAATCCAGCAGTTGTCACTCTTTGCCACAATATATATATTTAGCAAGCAGGCACCTGTTTGAAACTTAATTTGTCCACCTAATCCCCTGATACCAAATTTAGTATATTGACAAGCTACCTAATGATGAGTTGGCCGTCTGAAAGATGCAAGCACATGCGTGATTCTTCGCCAATTGTGTTATTAATTTCTGTCTATTTGGATTATTGTTCAAAGCAGGTAGCCAGATCTTACTCCATCATGGGAGTCAATAGCATGCGGACTCTACAGTGTACTGCTATTGTGGTACGACGAGTACAGCAGCTAGCTAGCTACGAGTAACTTAATGTGAAGTGATTGCTTAGAAGGTACCACGGCAACTTTGCGATCTTCTAGCTCATGTAAGCTGCACGGCTGCGCGCCTTATTTACACCATGATTGTCAACTTTCTCGCAAGCCCGCATGCATCTCTTAATTTTACGTACAGTTCTTGCAGGACTGCGAGAAGCTCGCAACAATGGCTGGAGGGCCGATGGACCTTTGGAATCATTGGGCGATCCAGATTCTACTAGTACTGTTGAGCCTCTCGTTGCAGGTTGTCCTCCACCTCTTCGCCGGAATCCGCCGTCGTGAATCTTCTCCCGAACTGCGGCTCCTCCTCTGGCTGGCGTACCAGCTGGCCGACTCCACCGCAACATGCGCCATCGGCCAGCTCTCCCTCAGCAGCGCGCCACACGAGCACAAGCTCGTCGCGCTCTGGGCGCCGTTTCTCCTGCTGCACCTCGGCGGCCCAGACAACATCACAGCCTACGCCCTCGAGGACAACAAGCTCTGGATGCGCCTATTTTAGTCCTGTGTACGCCACTGCCATTATCCGTTGAAAATTCGATCCTTTTGACACCCCTATTCCTGTTTGGCGTCATCGGGATCGCCTACTAAACTAAACCAGATCCAGCAGTTGTCACTCTTTACCACAATAGATTTAGCAAGCAGGCACATGTTTGAGAATTTATTTATCTACCTAATCCCCTGAGGCCCTGACACCAAATTTAGTATTGAGAAGCTACCAAATGATAAGTTGGTCTGAAGATGCAAGCACATGCAATGAGCACGTGTGATTCCTCACCAATTGTATTATTAATTTCTGTGTCTACTTGGATTATTGTTCAAAGTAGGTAGCTGGATCTGACTCCTTGTTACTTAGCTAGCTGCGCCAACATGGGAGTCAATATATAGCATGCTGACTCTACAGTGTACTGCTAGCACGCTGCTACCAGTGCTAGCTAGCTACAAGTAACTTTCTGGTGAAGTGAATCACTTAGAAGGTACCACGGCAACTTCGCGATCTTCTAGGATCATGTAAGCCGCACGGCTGCGCTCCTTATTTACATCATGATTGTCAACTTCCTCGCATGTCCGCATGCATCTCTTAATGTTACGTACAGCTCTTGCAGGACTGCGCGGAGCTCGCAACAATGGCTGGAGGGCCGATGGACCTTTGGAATCGTTGGGCTATCCAGATTCTAGTACTGTTCAGCCTCTTGTGTCAGGTTGTCCTCCTCCTCTGCGCCGGAGTCCGTCGTCGTGAAGCCTCACACGTGAGGCGGTTCTTCCTCTGGTTGGCTTACCAGCTGGCCGACTCCACCGCGATATACGCCATCGGCCTCCTCTCCCTCAGCAGCGCGCCACAGGAGCACAAGCTCGTCGCGTTCTGGGCGCCGTTCCTCCTGCTGCACCTCGGCGGCCCAGACAACATCACCGCCTACGCCCTCGAGGACAACAAGCTCTGGTTGCGCCACTTTGTAACTCTGGTGGTGCAGGTGCTGGGAGCCGCATATGTCCTCTACAAGAATATCGCCCGCAGCGGGATCTTGGTCTTGCTTGCCGCCGTCTTGATGTTCGTCCTTGGTGTTGTCAAGTACGGGGAGAGGACATGTGCGCTCTGGTGCGCCAACTTCAGCAGCATCCGGAGCTCTCTCAAGGTGCTGCCGCGTAACTACAAGCACCATCAACATTTTTACACTGAGCATCAAGGGTACTTGAGGGGCGCTCAGGACGCCGAAGGCGAATTCCTTCTGCAGCGTGCTCACTCCCTGTTTCACATCTGCAAGCGTGGGATAGTTGATTCCGTGATCGATGAGGCGGATTCAGATATTAATCCTGACACCGAAGTAATAAGAGACCTTATGCAATACAGCAAGCCCACGTGGACGGTGATGGAGATGGAGCTCTCCCTTATGTACGACATCCTGTACACCAAGGCAAACGTCATCCACTCTTGTTTTGGTTACTGCATCCGTGTCGTCTCACCGCTCGCCGTCGTGGCTTCGCTGTTGCTGTTCCAGTTCAGTGGCAAAGATGGTCACAGCGGAGTTGATGTTGTCATCACCTACGTCTTGTTGGGTGGCGCCTTCGTCCTGGAGACGACATCGCTGCTGAGCGCACTAGGGTCGAGCTGGGCGCTTCCCTTCTTGTGCGCCACGCGATGGAGTTGGCTTCGGCATGCGGCTCTCTGCGGTGGAAGGTGGCATCGGCTTCGTCGTGCCGTGCTTTCTCTTCGCCGACCCGTCATGATCATGACGGGAACCTCAAGCTCGAGGAGGTGGTCGGGCACCATGGGGCAGTACAGCATGCTGCGATTCTGCACTCGACAGGTCGACGTGACAAGTCATCTGCTCGACAACCTGGCCAAGGTGCTGCGGTGTAGTGAATTGTGGGAGAGGAAGCGCTACTCGTCGACAGTCGCGATTCCGAAGGAGGTCAAGGAGAACACACAACATATATTGCGCAAACTGAACAAGCGGAAGGGGCGGAAGGAGTTGAACACGATGGGCTTGCTCAGGCATAAGTGGGGCAAATTGGCACTGGATGATGCGCTGTGGGAAAAGTTGAAGGACGGCCGGCACGGAGTTGACTTCCACGAGAGCATCATTACCTGGCACATCGCCACTGACTTGTTCCTCAGCAAGAGCAAGAAAGCCAAGGAGGCCGATGCAGCACCCCGTGTGGAGGCAATCAAGGTACTATCCAACTACCTGATGTTCCTCCTCGTGAATCGCCCCTACTTGCTGCCAGGCCTTCCTCAAAACTGGTTGTACCAGCAAACCTGCAGCAATCTGGACGAAATATGCCAAAAGCATCGTGAGAGACTCACCGGTTCTTCGGCCGGCCGGCAGGAGGTGCTTGCTGAAATCATACTCGACTCGAAATGGAAAAGTAACGGCTTCGATAAAGTTCCTCGCCTCCCGTATGCACGTGACATTGCTAACATACTGCTGGTTAGGGAGGATGAGGATCAGGATGCAGTGGATGTGTTGTTGGACCTGTGGACCGACTTTCTTGCCTACGCAGCCAACCGTTGCAGCAGGGAGTCCCATGCCCAGAAGCTCAACAATGGCGGTGAGTTCACAACCGTCCTGTGGCTTGTGATAGAACACCTTTGCCAAATAAAACGAAATGCATGACTTCCTTCCTGAGACTTATTTATATGGGAATTGCTAAATAGCACTCTGATGTTTTTGACTGTGAGCATTTTTTTTTTGTCTATTAGATATTTGTATTATTTTGATTTGTGAACACTCAATTTTTTTTTGGCAATTAGATATATATTGTTTTGTGATCCAAGTTGTACTTTCTTTGTTGTGTTCCGTATAGTTTGTTTTGTTACTTTGTTTTACAAATTGTCATATTATTTTTTATATAATTTAATTTGTGTAAAACTAAGAATAATATTCTTTTATGAATTATCACATCATTTTTACATAATTTAATTAATGTACAACTAGTATATAATTAATGTAAAAAGACCATATAGAAAAATAATGTTCCTCATCCAATACCATTACTAAAGGGATGTGCATCACAATCGGTTCTTTTTTATCATCACAGTCGGTTTTGGTGGCGATACAAAGTGATTAGACAATGATGAGGAGGCACTATCACAATCGGTTCTCGCTCGATAGTGTTAAATGGTCATCACAATCGGTTCTAGCTGAGAACTGATTATGATGTGGATGCACATCACAATCGGTTTTAGATCAGAACTGATTGTGATGTGTTCCACATCACAATTGGTTGCAAGTTAGAACCGATTGTGATGTACACTGAAAATAGCATGTGAGACCCTGTCCCGAGGAACAGGAGCCTCCATGTGTATACTGTACTAGTCCCTGGATCAGTAGCTAGCACACACATGTTTACAACATTAGCATCATAACCACATAGGATTTTTATAACATGCGACGAAATTAATTATACAGATCGTTATACATTGCCAGGCATTAACAGAAAAAATACAGCGGAAAAATGATAATATGAAAAACCGAAAGCCAAGTGGTATGCCCAACTACCCATAGGCATCTGACTGGGCAAACTCCTAAAAGAAATAGTCGTCAAAACCCTCGTGGCCTACACGATAGGAAGAGTCGTTTGGCACTTCGAAGGCTTCTTCATCTGAGACAGTGTAGATAGCAAGATTGAGTACATTGGTACTCAGCAAGACTTGATAGTGGTTGACAAATGCATATAAGTAAGCATGCATGCTTAAACAAAAGAAGGCTCTAAGTTACTTTGCAGTTGCATAAAAGAATGTAAATCATATGCTCATAATAGATTGCAAACCGAATTTGTAAAACTATTAAGCATTTCGAATAATCATAAGCAAGTAATTAGATTCCACCACACAGTCATCCCGACTGCGAACCCATAAGTGTCGTTCCTTTGACATAAAAACGATGGTTGCTAAAAACAGTCCAGAAACCAAAACCATTTTAGAAAATACCAAAGTCTAGCATTGAAATGACTTCACCAAGTGCCCATGACCACGGGCGCGGCTAATCAATTAGATTTATACTCTGCAGAGGTGTACAGCTTTATCCACAAAGAATGATCCACCTTTTTGCTAGGCGCCATTTCGACACACGCCTCCTGAGGTGTGCCGGCAAGGCGATCATACATAACCGTTGCATTATCTAGGTATGACTTTGATCCAGCTTGGGACGTTGATCCATACTATGGCAAGAGAATCCAGAGCATAGAAATGATGGAGCTCTCCCATAGCATGGCGTACACCGTTGCACCGGCCAAGCATTTACCCACACGAACCGTGTGGAAGCCCCTCACAAGCAATCCATAACGGAATGCTTCCGCTAACTCCCGCCTACCAAAGAGCAAAGCCATGCCTATATAACTTAATAGGTTATGGCTACCCCATAAATAGCCCTCGTGGTTGCACAGAAATCTTGGATCAATAACGTCCCATTGCTCGGTCCTTAATTCGACATGGGCGACACTTCACCCTACACTACGAGCAATTCCCTTTGCTCAACCGGCTATTGCCAATAATCACCCGTGTCAAAACATAGTTTTGTTTGGGGTTTTTATTAAACTAACAGCAACCTTTTCCAAATAACAGTTATTCAGTGAAACAGTCTGGAAACGAACCAATTTGATTTGAGCATTGGCTAAGCAGATATAATAAACTAACAATTATACCCATAGTGACATTAATTATGTCTAAACTATACTTAAGGTTACAAGGTTCACATTATCATATAGATTAAACGAAATCCATATTACACCAGGATAACTACTGTTCTACCTAAAATAGCAGTTTTTATGGAGAATTACTCGTATGCATAATACAGTTGCAAAAACAACATATCGTAAGTAAATTATTGGGATCAATATGATCAAGGAGGTGCTTGCCTTGTTCTTCACTGTCAAGGTCAAAGTCTGGATCTACAGTAGGGTCTTCCTTCTCTTCTTTTGGGACGTCGGTGTCTACACGTCGTAAGAAGAGAACAAATAGAAATCAACAACTAAAACAAAAGACAAAAAGAAACCAAATAGCAGAATAAACAAAGATTTTTCACAAAATACAGCGGTTGCTCTTTTATGAATTTATCTATTTTATTTTACAAATTCAAGATGCAAAAATTGGTTAAGATTAGATAGATATGATCATTTCAGGCTTAAGGTGAATTCTTACCCTTAATTTGGATTCAGATTCAAAGCAACATTTAAATAAACTTTTAGTTATAAAAAGCTAATTTATTAATTTAAGGCATATCGGCATATGTAAGCACATATGCACACAAGAGCATATATACCTACAAGTGCAATATACCTTTGAACTATATACATGCTATACTCACTTAAGGTTTTATTAAACAACTGGAATGACTTATTATAATTATTTTGCACTGCACATAAACATGAAGTTTATTTATCCAAATTCAGATTTTCCAATTAAAGGCCATCTTCATTTTCACCTGGACTGCCTACCTATTTAGTAGATGAAGCAAAACAATTCTAAACACAATTATTTTTACAGATTTTAACTCATCTCAGAGTGGATATTTTAATAAAATTTATTTTTATTAATTTTGACTGAAAGTGGAATAACCATTTTTGTAATGCATTAAGCCTTTCTTAAGTATTCTTTTTCCTAAAAATCACGCAGTGACTCTTTTTGAAATATTTTTGCATGATTAGGTTTATTATAATTCCAAAAGCACATAAGAAATTATTTTATGATTTTATAAGTTATATTTTTCATATATGCAATAATGTCCATTATGGTGTGTTTAATTTTTTATATTTTTATAATTGTTTTATGACTCAAAAATTAATTATTTTGATGATTTGAATTCAACCTGGTCTTATCATCATATGAATATTTATTTTATTATTTTATGACTTATTGTACACTAATTTAATATAAGGACCATATTAAGATTATTAACAAAGTTTAATTTAAATAATTCTCCTGTAGTTTAAAAATTACATATTTTTGGTATATTTAGAATCTAAATGATTTTAGATGAATGTAGAAATTTACTCTACTGAAATTGGACTAATATTGCGAAAGATATTGTGGTTATATTTTCAACCGGCTTGGAAAATCACTGGAAATACGTTTTCGGAACAGAGAAAGCGTCTTTACCGGTTGCACTGAGCTCCTTTTGTTGGCTAACAAGGAAGGCCCAAGTGTCGGCGACACCAAACAGAGGAAGGCGACACCGTGCTCACATTGGCGAGGAAGGCCGGAGGCGTGAAACGCCAGTCTTGTGAGCTTCCTTCGAGTCGGCGCACTCGGAGAGGTACCGATTCGACCGGAGACCACCCGAGGTTAGCTATCACTGAGGAGGGGCGGCGGCGCTAATGGCGGACTGGTGGAGAGCAAAAATCAGTGCACTAGAGCTCGAATGGGTAACGATTTTAGCATCCACGGGTCACGGTGATTCTGTTTTTGTGACCGGAGAGTGGCCGACGAGCTCCGCCACCGAGTGGCCGGAGTTGGGGAAGGAGGGCTACGGTGGCGGCGGAATTTTGCACCAAAAGGTCAAGGATTTGCCAAGGGTTTTTGATCCTTATGAGCTGCAGATGCTAAGGCTCAGAGGAATTTGGGTTTGGTTATCGCAATTGGCTTTTGAGCTTGGAGGTACTCGACAATGGTGGAAAAGAGTGAGCTCCAGGCGTGCTGACTGGGGGAGAGCAAGGAGAAGTAGAGGGGGATGAGTGCGCGGCTCAGGTGAACACTAGGCGCTACTTATAGGCGAGCAAAAGTGAAGCGCCAGTGTTGAACGCGCGCGCGGACGATGGCTGTGCAAGGCGGCGATTAATGGCGATGGCATGGCTTGGGTACGACGCGACGTGGGTGGAGGGTCACCGTGGCAGCAATCGGCGGCTTGGGCGGCGTTGCTAGTACAAGGAGTGGTTGGGGAAGTCGTGCGAAGTCGGTCGATCGGAGCGAGCTGATCCGACACGAGCGACAGGAAGAAGAAGAGGATGGGGAGGAAGAATTGAGGCTGACTGGTGGGGTCAAGGCCCACTGGCAGTGAGGGAGAATTTCGGGCTGGCTTGCATCAGCGAATGGGCCAGCACAGCCGACGGCCCCACATGCCAGTGAGAAGGAAGTGAGCTCAAATATTTCGGCTGGCATTTCCTCACTGAATTCGCATTAAATTGAGCTGTCATTCACTTCCATCTTTTGCAAAACTTTTTGACACAAGTCTTCTGGTGATGACTGACTTCCAGAAAAATTTTGAGACCAAAAGACCCTCTGGTTAATTTATAAAAAATTCTGACACTGTAGACTGCTCAAAATCCATAATTCGGTTTTTGATTTATTTAAGAGTTTAAATTGCACAATTTATTTTTGAGATTTTTTGTTGGGATTCTAAGTATGATAGTTATGCTCCCATAAATATATCAAGTTAATATCTTGCTTGGTTATTTAATTAAAATCCTGACATTCCATTTTGTTGATTTTTCTTGTTTCTGTTTTGGAATTTTTAAAGGGCTTATTTGACATGATAATTTTATGATATTTTTATTGAGATAGATATTGCGTTAAGGTCGCTAAGATAATTTTGTCATGTCGATATTGCGTATACATGATTTTCATTAAATCTGACTTTGCACTGTTTCTAGTCAAACTGAGGGTCTTTTCGATCTTCAATTCTCATTCCTGTTTATAAAAATTTATTTGTGAACAAAATGGTTTATCTGAAATCTTAGGGCTTTAAGGGTAATTTTTCCAGATTTTTACTTTTACCATTTTACCTTTTTCCATTTCTTATTCCCTTTCCTTTATTTATGTGATTATTCATTCAACACAAAATCCAAGAAAAATCCAAATAAAATATATAATTCCAAGAAAACTCAGAAAAATATTCACATTTTAAATTTGGTGTTTGTATTTTACTGTTCAAAATTTCAGGATGTTACATAGCAGATTACACACAGTATGCACTTAAAACAGCACAGATTACATATAGTATGCATATCACATTCACAACATATATAGAACAAAAATATTTTACAATACACATCATATTCGTTCACAATATAGAACACAAAAATATATACTTAACAGTCAATACATATATCACATTCACATCATATAATATTGTTTACATAAAGACTAGTAGGAGCCTGTCAGGTCTCTAAATCTACCGTCCTCGAATATAACTGTTGTCCAGTCCTTTTGGCATATGTGGTCTCATAATTTATTGAGATCTTTATTTTGTAAGCTCTTGATGAGGATATCGATTTTTTGCCAGATAGAAATGAGTGCATTAATTTAAGTTTTAAAATTTGTATTTAAAAGGCTGCGTGTATTATACATGTACATATACCTTAAGGAAAAGGTGTGAGCCGCCGACCACGACTAGCATGTGATAAATGATGTAGAAGCCGCACAAGTCATCACTCCCCTGTTGATAACACTGTGAATAAAGAAAATCAAATTAAGAGAAGAAGAATAGATGGCAGAAAAATTTAATACTATACTAAGCACTTGTACCTTAAAGCGCTTCCACTCTAGCTAGTCGTCTTGTTTGTCATCGTGTCACCTCCTACAGCAACATAAGACAAGAAACCCCTACATACATTGGAGAGATACGATTGAGGCAAAAAATGAATGTAGTTAAATACAGAAAGTGTAAGGTTAGATAAATGTACTTACTTCTATAAAACAGGCTTGGTCGCATAGGCCAACGGTCTCTTCTCGAGCGAATTAAAAGTGTAGACATTGTTTTCACTCGGAGCAAGCATGAGTAGAACACAATATTTGCTTATTAAATGGTATGTAGTGCAAAAAAATAAGTTTATATACAGTTTAAGTCCGTACAAGTAATTGAAGGGTAAAATAATACTTACTCCATGTAGTATGAGAATAGAGTGAAGTCCTTTTTAGACTCAGCCTGTAATGCCCGCTTGATATAGTTGGCAAGGAACTCCGATTGAAGCCTGACCATAGTCGTAGACACAATAACGTGGTTGACGAACCCAACTCGGTGTTGACCCGTCATGGCTCACTGTCGAATTATCCTACAAATCATGTTGAATGTTAAAAAACATAATACAAAATCCTTTAATAATCAAATGCTTGTATTGTATGGTGCAATACAGCATCTAGGATCATATAGTAGAAATATCGATCGATTTTAGGGTATACCCCTCGATACCTTGCATTCAAATCGATGTGACGCTCATCCTCATTTGCCTCATCAATGTACCATCTATGGAGCAAGTGTGTGCACAGGCCTAGAGCATTCAATTCTTTTCTAAGCACAAGGGGTTTTCTATTTATATACCCTTATAATCTCGAGGGGGCTCCGTGGCCTCTATCAGCTTTACTGACATTCTAGATAGGAGTCTCCGAGTTCGGTACAAGTGACTTTCCATGTATTTTAGGGGCTCTGTGGCCTCCGTCAACTTTGTCTTCTTGATAAAAGGAGTCTTCAAGGTATCCTATGCTTCTTTGGCTGTCGTGCTAGTCCATTCGCGCACCAGCTCTACACTCTGCGTAGGAGTCGACTTGTATGGAGGAGTCATTATGGTGGTGGAGCAGGAGCAGGAGAAGGTGCAGGTATGATAGGAACCTACAAAACATATACATAGGTAACATGTTGCAGTACTAGAATGATCGAGAAGATGCTGGGGATTTGTACCTTGAGTAGGACTACACCCGTGTGGTCTACTTGATGAATGACATTTGTACTTGCCAAAGAGTGGTGATATCTTCATTCAAGGGAAAGTCCAGCACATGAGATAGAAAGTCTTCATGGATATAGTCCACCTGCACCCTCATGCAGCCCTTCCCTAAAGGGTTACCATACACTATGTCAGTCTTCTTGAACAGAAATGCAACCCTGCATCCAACCTCAACGGGAAATCCATCTTCCATCACGATGAGCTAGCACTTGGCAGGCGTCTACAAGAGGTGTGCAACTTGTTCAAAAATATTTTTTAGCTTACTCTCGTACCTTTAAGTCAAAAATAATTATTACCTTTAGCTGGGAACCAACCTGATCATTTTTGGAAGCACGGCTGCTAGAGCGATGCATAGTGAAAGCATCTAGGCCCTAAAGTCTGTCGTGCCCCGAATTTGCAAATCCGGACACTCTGTGTATTCTGCACTAGTCCAGGATCGCGCTAGTGCACACAGGCTTAACAGGGTATAATATCACATCATACACAGCGGAATATTAAATAAGTATTTCAAACATGTATATAAACGAGTGTACGACCTTATGGTCAACCTTACAATAGTCTGCCACACAGGGCTTACATTATTCAAAGTAAACAGTAAATAGCAGCGGAAAGTAAAACTTCGTGATGATCCATCCATCGCCACAGACGCCCCGACTGAAGCTTGCTTCCCTAGTTCTCCGGCCCTTCAACGACCTCCTCTTCATAGGTAGGTGTAGTCTCTTCTTCTGGTAAGTTTGTCCGCAAGGGTGAGTACACACCGTACTCAACAAGTTATGCACAATATGCAGATCTATTTACTATATGCAAGGTTTATTACAAAGGAATGGTTCTACTGGTTATTTTGCTTTGCATCAATATTTTTAAGTAATATCTAATTAGATTGAAAGCATCAAACCATATAACCATTATATATAACTCAAATTGTTTATTTTCACAATATTTTGGACACAGGTCCTAGACAACTTCATTTCACAATTTTGGCACACACCAACCACCCCATTTTATTTTTAGAACACTACCCTTGATCTGTAATCCCGAGCATTGTCCATTACCGTGGACTCGGCTATTCAACAGCTTTTGACACTCTGCAGAGGTTTGTACACTTTACCCACAAGATACAGTTGCACACCACAAAGGCGATTAACCGTAACAAAGTTTTTCAGAAACTTCTATCTTAGCCTAAGAACCTCTCCGTGTTGCCCTCACTATCACTTCCCTCACTCAGAGTCAAGTATAGGATGATTTAACACTGCTGGATAGGGTACCAAGTCAAGCACAGTGCACGCTCCCGCATGATTACCCCCTGTAATCGCCACCCGAGGTATCAAAGGTAGGACATCGAATCCTACTAGACTAGGTCTTCCCATTCGGACATGTGGTTGTACGAGAGACTCAGTCAAAGGCTTACAAGGTGAAGTCCTTAATCGACCAAGGCAAGACATCCTTCTCACAGCTTTTGGCATACACCCTCACAACACTCAACCCATCCCACAGTTGCCACACAGGCCCACTGCACGAAGCCTCGGTCCACTTGCCCCAGTCTAAATCAATTCCACCCCAAATTATTCAATCGGTGCAACACATGCCCAGAATCGTCTTTCATGTAGAACCACACAGCTTCTACAGTCCAACACCATTACCAACAAAGATCCCACTTTATTCAAAAATCATTCAATAATATTTAGTCAAGGTTACATTTGTGTTTAAGAATATCATTCACGTAGCAAGCATGACTAAACAACTATTCACGGTCTAGCCTCCCGTGTTGGCACAATGTCATCAACCAACTAAATTTACCCAACTTAAGTTGTCAAAGGTTCATGGCATACAAATGATATCAAGGTGGCATAACAATTTGGTTGGATAGCTAATTCACCCAAATTAATTTAAAGCTATTTTTAGTTGAATTAGCATGCATAGTTTGAAACAAAATACATTTCAAAATTTAGGAGCAACATGGTCAAAGCATAACTTGCCTTCGAAAAGTTGCTGGTCATGTTCCGAAGTCAAATCTTGAACTGGAAATTCCCCCTCGCAACCCTCCGGCAAATCAACGTCTATTTAAAATCAATATAAAAACAATAAATAAATTTTACAGAGAGTAAAACCACCTCTAAAAATTCCATAAAATTCACCATTATATATATCTTGATTTTACAAATTTTTAGAAATTGGAATCACTCAAATCGGAGTTAAAACGCAAAAGTTATAAGCGTTTGAAGTTTTAAAATAAATTAAAAAGAAATATACCGATTTTCTCTTATTTATTTTTATATAGAAAATCCTGAAATTTGTGACGTCAATGTTACTGCGAAGTCGATACGTAGCGCATTCTCATCCCTCGAGTCAAAATTCTACGGCAACGACTAAACCGAATAACAGTTCAATAACTCCGATCATGCGTCAAGATTCATGCGATGCGATCAAAGGCTAAGATTGTACCGGCACTTTTGATCGCAACCGCGGTGCCGATATGTGGCGCAACCATGATCGACAAATTTAAATCTAACGACGGCAATTATTCGGGTGACATCGACCACAGCGACGGCTGCGTCACCTCGATTTCCGCGTACACGCGTCAACACAAGACTGACTCGGTGCGCGGCGAAATCGGGTTCATTCGATTCGAAACCTACGGCTCGGATTAATTTGAAACAAACGTTTAATATTTTCAATTTAATATCTATAGTTAAATGGACAACATGGTACATTATCAACCGTACGATTGAAATCGATCGGCCAGTGATTGAAGATTCGGTTCACTACCGCTAAAATTACGTGGCTTAATACAGATTATCCAATATGAATCCTACGGCCATTAGATAGCGCAACTTTTAAACACACGTGGGCAATCCCTTCCTTGGGCACGTGGCACTAATCCTGTCCTTACATCTCTAATTCCTACGGCTAAAATCTATAATACATGGTTTTGGTCTCTAAATGCGAAGGAACAGATGGACTAACCTCCACCGACGGATGCAGATCAGGCGGTCAAGGTTGATCGCGAGCTCGGTGAAAACACAGCGAGGACACGGCGAGCAGCAGCAGCCGAGGTTGAGGAAGACGGCGACTCCGACGGTGCTCCGGCGCGATTCCGGCGAGAAGAAAAGGTCCTTCGGGTGCGGCTCGATGCGAGCTTCACTGCTACAGTCACGGCAACGGCAGAGGGTCACCGGAACGATCACAAATGGCGGCGAAAGGGCACGGGACTTCGGCGAGACCGTACGTGCTCTGTGGTGATTCTCAGAATGCATGAAAGAGCTCGACGGGTGCGGAACGAAGTGCTTTATGCACGGGCTAGAAGATGAAGCGGAAGAGTTAGTGCTCCGGCGAGTAATTGCGGCGGTTACCAGTCGGATCTCACGGCGGCGCCGGCTTTACTCGCAGGGAAGACGAGGCGACGTGGTCAGTATCCATCCGTCCACGCCGAATCCAACATCTCTGGCAACGAATCGTCACAGATGAGTTTCGACCGTGTGATGCAAATCAAACGGCTAGCAGTCGACGCCTATTAGGGTTCCGCCGGCGACAAGAATAGCCGAGCCCACCATCGCTCACGTGGGTTTTAAATGATTTAGGAATAAAAATAATTCTGAATATTGATTTAAATTATTTAAGGCACTCAAAATATTAGAAAAATTCTAGAAAATCCAGAAAATATTTTAAGACATTTTGAACTCAAATAAAATATTTCCACTTTTATATTAGTAAAACTTTTCATTATTAAATTGATTTCCCAAGAAGAACTAATTTCCAAAAATTCAAATAAATCCAAATAAATTCCAGAAATTCTTAAAAATTCAAAATAAATCATAAAATTTAAATTTAGCCAAATTTGAGGATGTTACAAAGTCCATCATGGTTTTGGTAATTAATGACAATCATGTTTAAGGGTGTGGGCACCCAGAAGTACGAATCGATCCTCACACGTGCGTTGGACTCAGAGGTGACACCCATACTCTACTTAACTGTATGATCACTATCACCTAAAAGTCCTGTGCATGAAGTATTAACTAGATGGCCCTTACCCAAATAAATATGAGCTACCTAGTTACACCATACACACTTACGCGTCCATGAGAGTTTCGATTCGATTCCGAACGACCATACCAAGATTGAAACTAACTCATCTAAGCATAGCACTCGCCGTCCGTCCCAGAATCATGGTATAGCCCACACTCGCCAAGAGAAGCGTGAGCAATAGCCAAAGAATGACGATTCCAGCTATCCAGATATGTGTCTAGTGCTATCCAGATAGTTGAAGACAACTCTGCGGTGGATGCATGGGCGGATGTGCAGTAGAGGGGCCGGGGTCCGGTGACCCCGACGCTCTGGTATTAGCCCTTTATACTCCCCGCTAAACACTGTTGACGACCCCGGTGGCAGATTAGTCTGGACCCCAGTCCAGTGCTCATCCAGTTTGACCAATCATCTGAAAGCAAGCAGCCCGTAGGCCGTATGTCGGCGATGACCCCGGTGACCAATTTTTCTGTATCCGCCCCTGAGTGGATGGTGGCATCGGCTTCGTCGTGCCGTGCTTTCTCTTCGCCGACCCGTCATGATCACGACGGGAACCTCAAGCTCAAGGGGGTGGTCGGGCACCACGGGGCAGTACAGCATGCTGCGATTCTGCACTCGACAGGTCGACGTGACAAGTCATCTGCTCGACAATCTGGCCAAGATGCTGGGGTGCAGTGAATGGTGGGAGAGGAAGTATTACTCGTGGACAGTCGGGATTCCGAAGGTGGTCAAGGAGAGCGCAGAAGATATATTGCACAACCTGATCAAGCGGGAAGGAGTTGAACACGATGGGCTTGCTCAGGCATAAGTGGGGTGAATTGGCACAGGATGATGCGCTGTGGGAACAGGGTTTAACTTTTCGTTTTGTGAAAAAATTCGGACCCTCCCGAAATCTAAAATTTCGGCCAAATTTTGGTTTTTTGGCTGAAATACATTCAAAATTCAAAAAGCAAAATTCAAATCCGATTTGTTTGGCACTGAAATTTCCGAAATTACCCCGAAATTACTCGAAATTTTGGACAAAATGCACTGACTGAAAATTGGTTCAAACGATGTCAAAAAAATTTGAATTTTTTTTAAGTTCCTGACACATTAGAGATGTTCTCATAAAATTTTTAGGTGATTATCAGTTCCGTGGATTTTTAAAAAATTCAAACATTGGTACTGTCCCGTTGAAACGTTGATCAGCAAGTTTGAACCGGATGAAAAATAGTACAAACGATGCTAGAAAATTTTGATATTTTTTTTGGAGATTTCTGACATATTTATGATATTTCTATAAAAATTTCAGATGATTATAAAATGTTAGGAAGTTTTAAAAATTAAAATATTGGTACTGTCTTGGTAAAGCGCTGAGCGGCAAGTTTCATCCGAATGAAAATTAGAACAAATGAGGTTATAAAATTTTTAAAATTTTTATGGATGGTCCTGACATATGCATAATATTCTCATAAAATTTTCATATAATGATAAATTGTCATGAATTTTTAAAAATTAGAACAGTGGTACTATCCTGTTAAAAGGCCGATGATTAATAATAGATTTACTTTAGCAATAAAAAGGTTTAAATTTTTTAAAATTTTACATAAAGGTGACAAGGAAATGCTTAATATCTCATAAAAATATTGAATCATGATCACGCTCTAGTGAATTTATAAAATTCTTATAAGGCACAGTGTCATTTATGTTCTCTCTGTTTGATTTTTGAAATATAATACAACAAATTAAGTTCAGTGCTTACTGCATTGATAGATTTTATTGAGCAAACAAAAAAAGTTGAAATTTTTTCAAAATTTTATACAATGGTGGTGAGGAAATTATTAATATTTCATAAAAATTTTAGATCATGATCACACTCGAGAAAATTTAGAAAAATCTAAAAAGTTTACTGTCCCAATTATGTCCATTCTGTTTTTGATTTTGTAAAGATAACAAATGATGTCAAATTATTTTGAAATTTTTTTTGTATGATTATAAACTACTAAGGATGGTAACATAAATTTTTCAGATCATTATCAAGCTTGTACAATTTTATAAAAATCTGACAGTGTTTCTGCCCAAATTTTAAAAAATCTCAAAAAATTAGTTTTTCAACAAATTTTCATGTAAGATCACTTTATTAGGGGTTATTGGACTAATTCCAGCAAATCCGGCGCAAAAAAGTCAAAATTCGGATTTAAAACCGGAAATTTTGCCAAAATTACTGTAGCAGTGTTGTAGCAAAATCAAAATTTTATTAAAATTTTAAATTCAACCGGTATATCAAAATTCGGCATGTCCCGAAAAGCGAAATTTCGCCGAAATTCGGCTAAATTTTGAACCATGTGTGGGAAAAGTTGCAGGACTGGCACGGAGTTGACTTCCACGAGAGCATCATTACCTGGCACATCGCCACTGACTTGTTCCTCAGCAGGAGCAAGAAAGCCAGGGAGGCCGATGCAGCACCCCGTGTGGAGGCAATCAAGGTACTATCCAACTACATGATGTTCCTCCTCGTGAATCGCCCCTACTTGCTGCCAGGCCTTCCTCAAAACTGGTTGTGCCAGCAAACCTGCAGCAATCTGGACGAAATATGCCAAAAGCATCGTCAGCGCTTCATCGATTCTTCAGCCGGCAGGACTAACGTCTGCACTGTGCTCAGGACATTGTTCCGACCGCACTGTGGATGCACTGTGCTTGCTGGAATCATACTCAACCCGGCCGGCATGGCAACGACCCGCCTACACTATAGCTCCTCGCCTCCCGTATGCACATGACATTGCTAAAATATTGATGGATGCGGATACCGAGGATGCAGTGGATGTGTTGTTTAACCTGTGGATCGTCTTTCTTGCCTACGCAGCCAACCGCTGCAGCAGGGAGTCCCATGCCAAGAAGCTCAGCAATGGCGGTGAGTTCACAACCGTCCTGTGGCTTATGATAGAATCAGCAATTCAACAAAGGTACGACTTTCCTTCGTGAAACTTATTTATAGATCCTGGGGCAGGGCCATGTATAATGTCCACCAATGTCTATCGACCTATATGAATAATATCTTATCTGTTAATTCGGATTCATAACTCAGGTTATAATTTCTGGTGGTCTAGATCACCACCAAATTATGGTCCGCAGTATCTTGTGTGGCTTGCGCTTGCTCTTCCTAATAGCTTAACCATTCATGAACAAGATGATGCAATGTGGAACAATTTTTATTATTTATCCCTTTTTACAATTTATTTCTATTAGTAACCCCTCGCCAATTATTTTTTTTCAAATTTGACGCTTTTCACCACGCCACCAGATAAGTCGAGCGCTGTCACTCTAGGATTAATGGTGTTACAGTGTGTATATATGCCACGCCAAAAAGGTTAGATTTGTAAATAAAGTTAGTGAGAAGTTATTCATAAAATATTTTTAAAAAATGATTATTTAATTAAAAAAGTTCTATAATGGGACATTGGAGAGAAGAGGATGAGGATGTTTACACTAGCTGTGTGTTGTTCATCTCGCTGGAAAAGGCAACCTCTACCTTCTAAGTTGTATGTGTACAAGTTTGTACTCTTTACAAGCCAAAGAAAAAAAGATCAATTCTTTATGCTTTCATACTTACCTGGAATTTTCAAAAGGCACGAAAGTGTCAACAAGTGTTATCTTTGTTCCATATAGCTTTTAAAAAGCACGGTTATATTCTCGATGCTTGCTCATGTAAGGTTTAAGATTTCATTACAATGCATTAGTACCTTTACTAGTAGGATGAAAAATCTAAATGCATTCAGTAGTCCATCAATCCAGAAGCAATTCAATAATCCATATCAACTCTGGTATCAGAACTGCTAAATTTGAGCAAGGAGCTAAACCATGGGTCTATTTCAAAGGGTCACAGAGGTATATTTTTATAATTGCTTTTTTTTGCATATTTTTCTGTAACAGTTTTCCCACATTATTTTTAAAAAAAAATCGTAAAAAGACACTCACTTCCCATACTTGCCCTCGGAGAAAGAAAAAAAATGTACTCTACTTATTCGTATATGGTTGATAGTAAGAGGAGATACAATATGTCGTATGACAAATCAACGTTAGTGTAACAGCCCAGAAATTTAGGAACAGTAAAACATGGTATTTAAATTCGAATGTGAATATTTTCAGCTTGATCTTAATGCCTTTTGATTTTATTTGGAGTTTGTGACATCCTTTGCATTTTGAGTTGCAATAAAAGTGAATTAAAGAATGAAAAAAAAAAACAAGAAAAGGCTATAAAGCAAAAAGTAAAAATCTGGAAAATTTAATCATGAAATCTTGAGCATGTAAATAAGCCATTCAAATTTTTAAAATGAAATTAATGATTAAGAAATTTGGAAAGAAAAATGGCAGAACCAATATTATTTCCAAATCATGCATTGTCAGAATTTGTGCAAAATACTGGAATAACAAATGGAGTTGAGAAAATTATTATGAAAATATCATTACCATATCTACACTCAGTAAAAATATAATAAAATAATAAAAGGGTTTGAGAATTATTAAAATTCGAAAGCAGAAAACTTGGCAAAAAGGAAAATTCAATGTCAGAATTTTAATTAAATAATGGCTCGAGTAATTGAGCTGAAAATTTTACATCAGAATCCATAGCCCAAATCCAATTGAAAAACAAAATTTCAAAAATAATAGAATTCATTTGAATTCAAATAAAATTCGAAGACAGAGACTAGAGATTGAAATAGCCACTATTGAAAGAATTTTATTAAATTTCAGTAGCTTGATTTAATCCCAAATTTTTACCAGAAGGGTAAACGCCGTTGGAGACCTCAGTCAAAAATTCTCGTCATGTTTTACCTCCATTTGTCCAGTAGTAAAAATCGGTGAGAGGGGGGAAATTGGAGCCCAACCACCCTGTTACTTTTGATCCCTCACTGACTTGTGGGCCGAACCATTTCTGTTCCGTTTTGCTAGCGCACGGTGAAATCACTCGATCCCGGCAAGGACCTGGACCCAGCCGTCAGCCTTTTTCTCCTATTCCGTTCGAATCACGGTGAGTGGCACCAAGTCTCTCGAGCGAAGGCGACGCCCATGCTTGGACCATTGAGCCAACTCTCAGCTCGGTCATACCTCTGCGTCACTACGCCTCAGCGTCGCACGGACCAGCCACGAGTTGCAAGCACCGAGCATTCGCCATTAACCTCTTCCGCTTTGCTCCGTCCTTGAAACAAGTATGGCGATGATTGCGCGCGTCGGCCTCCACAAAGACGCTCAAACCGCTACAAAGCCTTCTCCTAGCCGCATTAGCACTCTTTCCCCTTTCCCTTCGTCAGTCTCTTGGCTCTTTCTTCTTTCTTGCTGCTACCATTCGCAGAGAGCCAGGGAAAGGGGGGAAACCGCGAATCAAGCCGAGCAAAGGGTAAGCCATGAAATCGACCCCACCCAAAGCTTCAAGGTGCATCCTAGAGTACTAATCAAGCCTCAATTCCAAACCATTCATTGCGGTTAAATCCGGATTCGCGGTCATCTTCTCCGCCTCCGGCGCAAGTGTCTTGAACGCTCCGCTAACTCTTGGCGCGAAGACTCGGGTGAAATGGAACCTCCATACCCCACGATGCTCATAGAATCCTCGCCTTAGTCAATCGTCACGGAGTAGAGCTTTCACGAATCCATGGCGGCCGGCAGCTACGTGGGCGACCATTGTCGGCCGTCCCGAGCGAATGAGTACCACCCTAGACTCCTTGCCGCATTGAAGGTCTAGCGCCACCCATTCCGCGTTCTATTGCGTCGTTCGCCGCGAGGCCGTGAGCCACCCCCTGTTTTGGTCAACGACCTTGGTCCCGATGGCGATGGTTGAATCGGTTTTGCGAATAGGAAAGCGCCATTTAGGAAGGAAAACGATTTTGCTTTTTGGAAGGTTTTAGTTTTAGGATTTTTGTATCCGAATAAACTTGAGTATGGAATATCTGGTGATTTAGAAATCCAATTGAATGAAATAAATTTGTAAATTCATGTAAAATCCGAAAGAATTAGAATATGCAAAAATATTGTTAGAAGAATTACTGTATGAATTATAGTAAATGAAATACTTGAGAAGAGCTTTATGTTGTAAGGAATAAATAATTTTCACTTTAGGCAAAATAAAGAATAATGAATTTTCAGAAATCTCGATGTTGTCAATAGCTCAAAAATATAAAATAGTGAGGTTCAAGTTAAGTTGCTCCATTAGTATAATGAATCTTTAAATGAACATGTTATATATATAATTGTATATATGCACATAAAGATTAAAGTAAATAGTGGCTTTAGTAAAATAGTAATGTTATATGATCGAGAAATTAGAAAATGCAGTTGGAGTTAAATCTGTAGGCATTAAAACTTAGATGAAAACTTTAGTTGTTCATGTATGCTCTTGCATGCATAACCACATATGCTAGTATACATATATATGATGATTCATATATATATTCTAGCAATGGGAGTTGCCGTCAATAACTAAAAACTTTATTAAAACGTTGCTTGAATCAATCTATTAACAAGGGATAAGAATCGTTTAGGCCTGAATTGATTAAATCATTAAATCTTAATCAATCTTTGCATCTTGAATTGAAAATATAAATAAAAGAAATCACAAATCTTTGTATCTTGAATTAAGTAAAATAAAAATAATGAATTCAATTAAGTAACCCTGTTTTATGTATTCAATTTTATTTGTTTTGGCTATCTACTTTCTTTTTGCCTCTTTTAGTTGCTAATTTGCTTTTACGCTTATTATTGCGGCGTGTAGACGTTAGCGAGCTTTGTCATGGAGGAAGATCCGAAGTGATCCTGAAATTGATCTTGTGAGTCTTGAGCAAGGCAAGCAAATCCTTGATCATGTTGATCCCAATAATTCACTTACGATATGTTGTTTTTGCAAGCTGTATTATGCATCTGAGTAATTCTCCTTAGAAGCTTGACTATGTTGGGTAGAACGACTAGTTATCCTGTGTATTATGGTTTTCTTTAATCGGTATGACATGAGAACCTTGTAACCATATGTATGGGTTAGACATAAACTAATGTCTTTGTGGTTATAACCGTTAGATATAATATCTCGCTAGCCATGCTTAACGCTAAAATGATTCAGTTTCGAACTGTTTATTCAACCAATTGCCATTTTAAAAGGGTGCTATTAGTTTACTAAAAACTCCAACCAAAACTATGATTTGGATGTGGGCGACTATTGGCAATAGCCGGGCGTGCAAAAAGGGTCTGCACGTAGTGTAGGGTGAAGTGTCGCCCACGTCGCTTTAAGGACTGAGCAATGGGACGCTATTGATCCAAGAATTCCGTACAACCACGAGGTCCGGTATGGGACGGCCATAGCTTATTAAGTTATTTAGACATGGCTTTGCTCATTGGTAGGCGGGAGCTATGCACAGGTTTTCCGGTCAGGTCTACCCTGACGGGGTATTCCGGTCAGGTCTACTTGCTAATGCAACGGTGTACGCCTTGCCATGGACAGAGACGTGGTGTTGTGTGTGATACATGTGGATCCACGGCTTGGGTGAGTGTCTCTGTTTTCAGGGCGAGGGTTAACGTCCCGGGCTGGTGTAAAGTCATGTTTAGATAATGTAACGGCTATGTATGATCGCCTTGCTGGCACACCAAAGGAAGTGTGTCATATGGCCTAGCAAAAAGGGTGGATCATTCCTTGTGGGTAAAGTTGTACACCTCTGCAGAGTTTAAAATCTAATTAATTAGCCGCGCTCGCGGTCATGAGCACTTGGTGAAGTCATTCCAATGTTAGACTTTGTTAATTTCTGAAAATTGAAGTTTCGGTTTGAAACTGGTTTTAACAATCGTTTTATGTCAAAAGGAATCGACATGTATGGGTCGATCGGGTAGGTGGTTGAGCAATCATATTTACTTTACGTAAATTACTTATTCTTTCGCAATTGTTTTAAATGCAATTGCAATCTAATACTAGTTTATGCTTTCTTGTTTTTAGCAAGCGCAAAATAACTAGAGCCTATCCTTGTTTAAGCTTTGCATGATTATTTAATTGCATTTGCTATCAAGTCTTCTTTGAGTACCAATGTACTCAATTCTTGCTTTACTTTGTCTCGAGAAGATGAAGAAGCGACCTTGCGAACGACGCATATTTTCGATACTATCGTGGGAGTTTAGATGACGACTTTTTCTTCTAGGTGTTTCCCGATCTAATGCTGCGGGTCGTAGGGCAATCCTTTGGGTTTTGGTTTTTCCGCTGCGGTGTTGTTGCTACTTTATTATTCCTAAGTGTTGTAAAAATTTGTTACGTATAATTATTGGTGCGAGTTATAAATACCTGTCTGGTTGTGATATTATTGTTGTAAACATGTGTGTGCTAGCTCTTGATCCGAGGACTAATCTTGTATACACATGGAGGTTCTGTTCGAGAGAAGCGGGGTCTCCAAACATTAGTATCGAGCCATAGAGACTGTAGGAAACCTCGGGAGTCAGGGTTGTTAGTAAAAATCTAAAAACTTAATTTGTGCTAAGTTAGAAATTCACCTCACTACTAATAATGGAACTTAGCATAATCGCTAACTTTCTTTTTTGTAGCCTCTTTGCTTTCATAATTATGTATGTTAATCTTGCCTTCCTCCTTATTTTTATTATTGTAGATGGCAAGGTTTGTGCCTGTCATGAATCGGCAGTGTGGAGTCGGCAGGGGATGATGGGAGCATTAAGTAGTTTGTCGATGGCTGTCACTTGAGGGTCATCCTCGCTATGTGGTGTTCCAAGCTCATCTTAGTGTGGAGACAAAAGAGTTCGCCACGAGTTTTTGTGCCCCTAGGCCTGCTTGGAATGAGGGGAGCGGAGTTTTGTGGGCTTTGGGTCGTCAATAGATCGTCCATGAGCGAGGCGACGTATCTAGCGATAGTCCGTCTTAGTCAAGCTCTCCCGGATTTGGATTCCGCTTATTATTATTTACCAGGGAGGTTAGTAGTGGGAGATAGTGTTTATAAAGACTCTAATAGTATTAATAATGCTAGTCTACGAGTTATGGTGGATTTTGCAAATAGATTAGATCAACACTATGTGCGATTGGCACAGAACTTAGGGAGACTTCAAGACGTATGGCCTTTTAGAGACCGCCTTAGCATCGAGGCGTGGCGAAGGAGGCTGTGCAGCGTCTGAGTGCTAAGTGGTGGTGCTTCTGAGATACCATCTGCTCGTAGCGCTCCACCGGCCTCATATGTCCCTACGGTGGGTAGGTCTCGAGGTGCCGTGGATGTCTCTGTGAGGCGATCCACGCGTCTAGTGAATGACAAAGGAATTAATCCCGCTAGTGTGTGTGAGTATCATCCTACGTCCCCATGTGTGTATAGGCGCAGGGAGTATATGTCTAGAGTCTTAGGAGAGAATTAGTAGGATGGCGAGAAAGTTGAGGAAACTTTTGTATTAGTATGCAGGGTAAGATACAAGCTGAACTTTTGCTGTAGATGTGAGAAGTGAGGTTGGAAATTGCTAGTATGTGTCTAAGGTTTAGATGGGAGTTAGTAAGGTAATGAGAAAGGATTGTGGAAAGCTCTTTTGTAACAGCATGCTTTGTTAGGGGATTGGCATAACCTTGCTGGAAGTTGTAAAAATTAAGTTGCAAGTATGGATGTGCTTTGAGAGGACGACAGCACTTTTATTTGTAAATATGTGAGTTGAAGAAGAACTGCTAGTGTATGTGTTTTAATGTAAGATGTTGGCAATATTGTATAATTAAAGGATGGATGTTATCTTATTATTACTAGTTGTTTTAAATATGCTGTTGGGTACTAATCTGATTATTTTAAATTTTACAGATGACTCGTAACATAGTATGGACCGACGTGGCAAGAGAATTCGCGGTTGATTTTGGCCATAAAAGAAGTAAACCGATTTTTAGTATAAAGCAAACACCGATTGGGTTTAAGGTTAAGGCTCATGCTACTACGAGTACTAGAGACCAGATAGTGCAACATCACGCCAAGCACTGCAATGAAAATAGACATCAAGCAATGCAAGAGATAGGTCGTAAATTAATGCGCAGAATGTGCAAGGTTCATAATATTAGTGTAAACGCATATCTGCGCATATACGAGAGCCATAGGGGACTTGATGGTCTTGCAGTCGCGCCTAAGCCGCGCCACACCGGAAATAAGCGCGAGTATTTGCAACAGTTTCAGCCCATGGATGTTCAGGATCAGTCACTTTCGCCCTCTAGCTCAGAGAGTAGTTGTGACGTATTAGTGCCGCCACCATATCCCAAAAACCGCGGCATGGTAGTGCTGTCCAGTGACTCCGATGATTAGTGGGAAGTGCGGTGCATGGCCAAGAGTAGAAGCTGTGGCGTGAGGTAGGAAACAGCAAGCAGAAATTGCTTGGGTGGTACCATATTTTGGTAATGTAAAGTGCTGAATGTAAAATATATATATATGTGTAATTGCAGCACTGGAAGACAAATAGGAGATGTGTATATTTCAAGTGTGGCCTGTGCTGGATGTAGAAAATATATATGCATGTTTCGGCTCTATTAGACGAGCAAGCTTGCATGTATGTTAAGTGCTGGGAAGTGACTGGCAGTAAGATAAATGAACGTATGTATGTATTTTTAGTATTGTATGAAATGGTAGTGTACATTAATATGTATTATGTTATGTACAGCTTTTGTTTGTGCAGTTTTCTGTGAGTATATGTATGAATTTTCTCTCGCAAATTTTAGCTGTTAGAGTGGAAGTTTACGATGAGATTATTCTTGTGTTTACTTAAGTTAAAATGAAATAATCATAAACTTACAGGACGCATTTAAAAGTAGCAATGCTTTCTCTTGTTATCAGTTTCTAATAAGGATTGTATGCAGGATGCGATCCATTAGATCCTTAAGCAATATCTTGGAAAGTGAAATTTGACAGAGCGTTCGTGCTCAACGAACCGGCATTCCTCGCCCATGCGGCGAATCCAAGACACCCACGACAAGGGCCTCAACCTCACGGGCGCTCGTCGTGATCCACCTGCTCCCCAAGAACCAGACCTTGGGAGGATCAATTGCCGAGCCGCCGACCATGGCGCAGAGTTACAGCTATGATGGAGCAGGCGGCAGACTCACACTCTGCTATTGCGACAAATCGCCCAAGGTGTGAATCGAGGGGCAATGGAGGATCGAAATTGAATGAGTTCTTAAGGTTGCAACCGCCGTTTTCACTCCGTCATCCGAGCCACTTGAGGCGGATAATTGGTTCTGAGCGATGAGAACAAATTAAACATAGCCCAATGTGATGATAGGAAAAAGTCTTGTATGCTTCCTATCGGCTACAAGGAGATCTTTGCTATATGGTGGGAGAGCTACCAGCGACCTCGCCAGAAGGCAGCGTTGTGCTATGGCGAATTCAAGACGGCTTTCCGTCGCACCCACATACCGACCAACGTGATAGAAGTGAAGAAGCGAGAGTTTCGGAATTGAAGCAAGGCAATATGGTATTATGGAGTATTTGCACGCTTCAATTACTGTCTCGATATGCCCTCATGAAGTAGAAGATGAAGCTACGCAAGGTGGAGCGGTTTTAGAGCACACGAATGAAGAAATCAAGTGGGCTCTCATCGCTCGGGATATTAATGATTTCGGACCACGGTTGATAAAGCAAACAGAGTAGAGCATGGCAGCAAGGATGTCTTAGAAAGTCGGAAGCGCAAATGGCTTGCGCGCAAATCTGTTGAGGCGGGTTCTTCTAGGCCGCAAGGCGGTCAGTCCGCTTTTACTCGCCGACCTCCGCCACAGATGCAGCGAGCCCAACGTCCGTAGCGATTTAGCCTTGATCGAGGGCAAGTGGTTCGTGCTCCTCAACAAACAATCACAATGAACCACCGCTCCTCGCAACCAGCAAGGGCAACAACTAGCACTCAAAAACAAGCACCAAATGTTACTGTTTCCATTGCCATGGCGAGGCATTATGCCAACTCTTGTCCTAAGAAGAAGACAATGCAGACTCGCTCCACAGACTCAAGGAGGATCACAAGGGCTGGAAATCAGCCAGCTCAAAAGACAAGTTCGATGCCGGCGCAAGGTGATGTTCTTGGGCGCTTGCACCATGTCACTGCCGAAGAGGCCCAAGACGCACCTGACGTGGTGCTAGGTATGCTTCTTGTCCAATCCACCCCTACCTTAGCATTATTTGATTCTGGAGCCTCTCATTCATTCGTTTCTAAGAAATTCACAGAACAGAATCAATTGGAAATTTCCCTTTTGCCTGCTTACATGGTTATTCAATCACCTGGAGCAACCATTAGGACTAGGAAATTTTGTCCTAATGTCAGTATAGAAATAAGTGGAGTAATGTTCTATGCTGATTTCGTCTTGATAGAAACTTCTGGGTTAGATATCATTTTAGGAATGGACTGGTTATCAAAACACCAGGGATACATAGATTGTGCTCAAAAATCAGTAGCTCTCACAAATCAAGATGGTATTCAAGTAGAATTTTTGTCTAGCACTAGAGCTATTCCATCGCAACCAGTGCTATGTTCTATGTCTTCTTCAAAAATTGATCAAGTGCCTGTAGTTAATGAGTATCCTGATGTGTTTCCTAATGAATTGCCGGGAATGCCACCGGACCGTGATATGGAATTTGTTATTGATCGGTGCACAGGCGCACCTATATCCAAGCGTCGATGTCGAATGTCTTCTAATGACTTAATGGAACTAAAAAGCAACTCAAAGAGCCAGTTAGAAAAAGGTTTTATTCGTCCTAGTTCTTCGCCTTGGGGCAGTCCAGTCTTATTTGTTGAAAAGAAGGATGGTGGTCTTCGTATGTGCGTAGACTACCGTACGCTAAATGACGTCACCATTAAAAACAAATATCCACTTCCCCGCATCGATGATTTATTTGATCAGTTGAATGGTGCCCAAGTCTTTTCAAAAATTGATCTCAGACTTGGTTATTTTCAATTGAAAATCAGACCGTCTGATATTCCTAAAACTGCATTTGTTACTCGTTACGGATTGTACGAGTATACTGTCATGTCTTTTGGTCTCACAAATGCTCCAGCAAGTTTTATGAATCTGATGAATAAGATTTTCATGGAGTACTTGGATAGATTCGTGGTAGTCTTCATTGATGACATTCTGATTTATTCTCAAAGTGAAGAAGAACATGCTCAGCATTTACATATGGTTCTTAGTAAATTGCGAGAAAATCAGATGTATGCCAAATTTGAAAAATGTGAATTTTGGCTAAAGGAAGTAGCATTTCTTGGTCATGTTCTGTCGAAAGGAGGGGTTGCAGTTGATCCCGGCAAAGTACAAACTGTATTAGCTTGGGAAAGACCGCAATCAGTTCCGGAAATTCGAAGTTTTCTGGGAATGGCCGGATATTATCGCCGATTCATTGAAAACTTTTCCAAAATTGCAAAACCATTGACCCAGCTGTTAAAGAAAGAGAAGAAATACATCTGGAGTGTAGATTGTAAAGAAAGTTTTCAAGAATTGAAAAAGAGGTTAACATCAGCCCCAGTGCTAGTGTTACCTGATATTCATAAAAACTTTGACGTGTATTGTGATGCTTCACATCATGGTCTAGGGTGTGTATTAATGCAGGAGGGAAAAGTTGTTGCATATGCTTCTCGACAACTTCGCCCTCATGAGCAGACTTATCCCACACATGATCTGGAGTTAGCCGCTGTTGTTCATGCTTTGAAAATATGGCGGCATTATCTTATTGGGAATCGAACTGAAATTTATACAGATCACAAGAGTCTTAAATATTTCTTTACTCAACCAGATCTGAACTTAAGGCAGAGGAGATGGTTAGAACTAATTAAAGATTATGACATTGGTATTCATTATCACCCGGGAAAGGCAAATGTTGTAGCAGATGCTCTCAGTCGGAAACTTTATTGCACTTGGATTTCTGATCAAGCTGATTTGATGAATGAATTTCAGAAGCTGAATTTGAATCTTGTTGAAGATGGTTATGTAGCCGCTCTTGATGTACAACCTACCCTTAAAAGCCAAATTAAAGCCGCACAACTTAAAGATGAAGCTGTTGTTAAAATTCAGAACCAGTTGAAAGAAGGTAAAGAGTCTGAGTTTACTATAGACTCAGATGGGGTAGTATTCCAAGGATCTCGGATTTATGTGCCGAATGATTCAGAAATCAAGAAGTTAATCTGTCTGAGGCACATGAGTCGCCATTATCCATTCATCCCGGAAGCACAAAAATGTACCAAGATCTTAGAACGGAGTATTGGTGGCCTGGTATGAAGAAGGACATTGCTTTGAATATGTCGCTAGATGCGATGTGTGTCGGTAGCGTTAAAATTGAACATCAACGCCCGGTGGGCTTCTCCAACCATTGCAAATTCGAGAATGGAAATGGGATGATATCGATATGGATTTCATCTTTGGTTTGCCCGAACTCAAAAGGAAATGATTCCATTTGGGTAATTGTTGATCGATTAACAAAAGTAGCTCATTTTATTCTGTCGAGCGACTTATTCGGGATAAATTGGTGAGCTTTATATCGACAATATTGTGCGTTTGCACGGAGTCCCGAAAACAATTGTGTCTGATCGTGGCTCACAGTTCACATCTCGTTTTTGGGAGAAATTGCATGGTATGCTAGGAACCAAACTGAATTTCAGTACAGCCTATCATCCTCAAACTGATGGGCAAACTGAAAGAACAAATCAGATATTGGAAGATATGTTAAGAGCCTGTGTGTTATCTTATAGCACCAACTGGGAAAAGAGTTTGGCATTTGCGGAATTTTCGTATAACAATAGTTTTCAAGCAAGTCTGCAAATGTCACCGTTTGAAGCTCTTTATGGGAGAAAGTGTAGAACACCTTTGTTTTGGTCAGAGACTGGAGAAAGGCAGTTCTTTGGTCCAGATCTCATACAAGAAGCCCAAGAGCATGTTGATTTGATAAGAAGCCGACTAAGAGAAGCTCAATCTCGTCAGAAAAGTTATGCCGACAATCGTCGACGTGACTTGAGTTTCGAAGTTGACGATCATGTCTATCTTAAAGTCTCGCCACTTCGCGGTGTTCGCCGTTTCCAAATTCGTGGTAAATTGGCGCCGCGATATGTCGGGCCATATCGTATTCTTGAGAAGATGGGCGAAAAGGCGTATAAGCTGGAATTACCACCTCAGTTGTCCAGTGTTCATAACGTCTTCCATGTATCACAATTAAGAAAATGTCTTCGTCTTCCTTCTGAACTCACCCAACTAGAAGAAATTGATTTGCAACCAGATTTGACTTATCGGGAACGTCCGATTAGAATCCTAGAAGAAACTGAACGCCGCACTCGCAACAAGTCTCACAAGATGATTAAAGTGCAATGGAGTAATCATTCGAAGATGAGGCAACTTTGGGAGCGGAAGATCGACTCAGAAGGAATTTCCGAGTTCTTTCAGAGTAGTTTCCTTTAGACTCGCCAAATCTCGGGTCGAGATTTTTGTAAGGGGGTAGATCTGTAATGACCCGTAAATTTAGGAACAGTAAAACATGGTATTTAAATTCGAATGTGAATATTTTCAGCTTGATCTTAATGCCTTTTGATTTTATTTGGAGTTTGTGACATCCTTTGCATTTTGAGTTGCAATAAAAGTGAATTAAAGAATGAAAAAAAAAAAACAAGAAAAGGCTATAAAGCAAAAAGTAAAAATCTGGAAAATTTAATCATGAAATCTTGAGCATGTAAATAAGCCATTCAAATTTTAAAATGAAATTAATGATTAAGAAATTTGGAAAGAAAAATGGCAGAACCAATATTATTTCCAAATCATGCATTGTCGAATTTGTGCAAAATACTGGAATAACAAATGGAGTTGAGAAAATTATTATGAAAATATCATTACCATATCTACACTCAGTAAAAATATAATAAAATAATAAAAGGGTTTGAGAATTATTAAAATTCGAAAGCAGAAAACTTGGCAAAAAGGAAAATTCAATGTCAGAATTTTAATTAAATAATGGCTCGAGTAATTGAGCTGAAAATTTTACATCAGAATCCATAGCCCAAATCCAATTGAAAAACAAAATTTCAAAAATAATAGAATTCATTTGAATTCAAATAAAATTCGAAGACAGAGACTAGAGATTGAAATAGCCACTATTGAAAGAATTTTTATTAAATTTCAGTAGCTTGATTTAATCCCAAATTTTTACCAGAAGGGTAAACGCCGTTGGAGACCTCAGTCAAAAATTCTCGTCATGTTTTACCTCCATTTGTCCAGTAGTAAAAATCGGTGAGAGAGGGGGGAAATTGGAGCCCAACCACCCTGTTACTTTTGATCCCTCACTGACTTGTGGGCCGAACCATTTCTGTTCCGTTTTGCTAGCGCACGGTGAAATCACTCGATCCTGGCGGTGGACCCTGGACCCAGCCGTCAGGCCTTTCTTCTCCTATTCCCGTTCGAATCACCGGTGAGTGGCACGAAGTCTCTCGAGCGGCGGCGCCCATGCTTGGACCATTGAGCCAACTCTCGGCTCGGTCATACCTCTGCGTCACTCGCCTCGGCGTCGCCGCGGACCAGCCACGAGTTGCAAGCACCGAGCATTCGCCATTAACCTCTTCCTTTGCTCCCGTCCTTGAACCAAGTATGGCGATGATTGCCAAGGCCCCGGCCTCCACAAAGACGCTCAAACCGCTACAAAGCCTTCTCCTAGCCGATTAGCACTCTTTCCCTTTCCCTTCGCTGTCTCTTGGCTCTTTCTTCTTTCTTCTGCTACCATTCGCAGAGAGCAGGAAAGGGGGAAACCGCGAATCAAGCCGAGCAAAGGGTAAGCCATGAAATCGACCCCACCCAAAGCTTCAAGGTGCATCCTAGAGTACTAATCAAGCCTCAATTCCAAACCATTACATTGCGGTTAAATCGGATTCGCGGTCATCTTCTCGCCTCCGGCAAGAGGTGTCTTGGGCCGCCCGCTAACTCTTGGCGAACACTCGGTGAAATGGAACCTCCATACCTCCCTCGATGCTCATAGAATCCTCGCCTTAGTCAATCGTTCACGGAGTAGAGCTTTCGCGGAATCCATGGCGGCAAAGCGAGCACTGCGTGGGCGACCATTGTTGGCCGTCCGAGCGGAATGAGTACCACCCTAGACTCCTTGCCTGCTGAAGGTCTAGCCGCCACCCATTCGGCGTTCTGCCGTCGTTACGCCGGCGAGGCCGTGAGCCCCCCTGTTTTGGTCAGCGACCTTGGTCCCGATGGCGATGGTTGAATCGGTTTTGCGAATAGGAAAGCGCCATTTAGGAAGGAAAACGTATTTTCTGTTTTTGGAAGGTTTTAGTTTTAGGGATTTTTGTATCGAATAAACTTGAGTATGGAATATCTGGTGATTTAGAAATCCAATTGAATGAAATAAATTTGTAAATTCATGTAAAATCCGGAAGAATTAGAATATGCAAAAATATTGTTAGAAGAATTACTGTATGAATTATAGTAAATGAAATACTTGAGAAGAGCTTTATGTTGTAAGGAATAAATAATTTTCACTTTAGGCAAAATAAAGAATAATGAATTTTCAGAAATCTCGATGTTTGTCAATAGCTCAAAAATATAAAATAGTGAGGTTCAAGTTAAGTTGCTCCATTAGTATAATGAATCTTTAAATGAACATGTTATATATATAATTGTATATATGCACATAAAGATTAAAGTAAATAGTGGCTTTAGTAAAATAGTAATGTTATATGATCAGAAATTAGAAAATGCAGTTGGAGTTAAATCTGTGTAGGCATTAAAACTTAGATGAAAACTTTAGTTGTTCATGTATGCTCTTGCATGCATAACCACATATGCTAGTATACATATATATGATGATTCATATATATATTCTAGCAATGGGAGTTGCCGTCAATAACTAAAAACTTTATTAAAACGTTGCTTCGAATCTGAATCTATTAACAAGGGATAAGAATCTGTCTAGGCCTGAATTGATTAAATCATTAAATCTTAATCAATCTTTGCATCTTGAATTCGAAAATATAAATAAAAGAAATCACAAATCTTTGTATCTTGAATTCGTAAAATAAAAATAATGAATTCAATTAAGTAACCCTGTTTTATGTATTCAATTTTATTTGTTTTGGCTATCTACTTTCTTTTTGCCTCTTTTAGTTGCTAATTCCTTGCTTTTTGGCCTATTTATTGCGCGACGTAGACGTTGACGAGCCTGTCGGGGAGGAAGATCCCGGCTGATCCTGAAATTGATCTTGTGATCTTGAGCAAGGCAAGCAAATCCTTGATCATGTTGATCCCAATAATTCACTTACGATATGTTGTTTTTGCAAGCTGTATTATGCATACGAGTAATTCTCCTTAGAAAGCTTGACTATGTTGGGTAGAACGACTAGTTATCCCATGTATTATGGTTTTTCTTTAATCAAGATGACATGAGAACCTTGTAACCATATGTATGGGTTAGACATAAACTAATGTCCTTTGTGGTTATAACCGTTAGATATAATATCTGCTAGCCATGCTTAACGCTAAAATGATTCAGGCCAACTGCTTATTCAACCAATTGCCATTTTAAAAGGGTGCTATTAGTTTACTAAAACTCCAACCAAAACTATGATTTGGATGTGGGCGACTATTGGCAATAGCAGGCGTGCAAAAAGGTGTCTGCACGTAGTGTAGGGTGAAGTGTCGCCACGTCGCTTTAAGGATCGAGCAATGGGGCGCTATTGATCCAAGAATTCGTACAACCACGAGGTCCGTATGGGACGGCCATAGCTTATTAAGTTATTTAGACATGGCTTTGCTCATTGGTAGGCGGGAGCTATGCACAGTTTTCGGTCAGTCTACGGCGACGGGTATTCGGTCGAGTCTACTTGCTAATGCAACGGTGTACGCCTTGCCATGGACAGAGCGTGGTGTTGTGTGTGATACATGTGGATCCACGGCTTGGGTGAGTGTCTCTGTTTTCAGGCGAGGTTAACGTCGGGCTGGTGTAAAGTCATGTTTAGATAATGTAACGGCTATGTATGATCGCTTTGCCGCACACCAAAGGAAGTGTGTCATATGGCCTAGCAAAAAGGGTGGATCATTCCTTGTGGGTAAAGTTGTACACCTCTGCGAGTTTAAAATCTAATTAATTAGCGCGCTTTCATGATCATGAGCACTTGGTGAAGTCATTCCAATGTTAGACTTTGTTAATTTAAAACTGAAGTTTCGGTTTGAAACTGGTTTTAACAAACTGTTTTATGTCAAAAGGAATCGACATGTATGGTCATCGATCGGGTATCTGGTTGAGCAAGCTGTATTTACTTTCGTAAATTACTTATTCTTTCGCAATTGTTTTTAAATGCGAATTGCAATCTAATACTAGTTTATGCTTTACTGTTTTTAGCAACTGCAAAATAACTAGAGCCTATCCTTGTTTAAGCCTGCATGATTATTTAATTGCATTTGCTATCAAGTCTTCTTTGAGTACCAATGTACTCAATTCTTGCTTTACTATTGTCTCGAGAAGATGAAGAAGCGACCTTGCCAGACGACGCATATTTTCAGTACTATCGTGGGAGTTTAGATGACGACTTTTTCTTCTAGGTGTTTCCCAGTCTAATGCTGCGGGTCGTAGGGCAATCCTTTGGGTTTTGGTTTTTCCGCCTGCGGTGTTGTTGCTACTTTATTATTCCTAAGTGTTGTAAAAATTTGTTACGTATAATTATTCAAAAGTGCGAGTTATAAATACCTGTCTGGTTGTGATATTATTGTTGTAAACATGTGTGTGCTAGCTCTTGATCCGAGGACTAGTATCAGTATACACATGGAGGTTCTGCTCAAGAGAACGGGTCTCACGATTAGTACTCACATACCGCCGTAATTAGCACGATATCTTGAATGCTACTTAGCTTTGTCGATGCTTGAAACAGCCCGGCTTGTTCGGCCAAAAGCCGACGATCTTGAGTTACCGACCGCTCACCACCATTGTTGAGTGCTTGCCATGGGAATCCTCTTTGCATTGGTTGCTTGCATCTGGCAGAAACATCTCCATCAGAACCTCGAGATCGCTTGCAACAAGTCCAAGTCGGTCACACCATCCGACATGCGCGACTCGCTCGCTTGAGCAACACTTCATTGGCAAGCATAGCTCCGTGGCTAAGAGATGACTTGAACGGAGCTGCCGTATATAGATCAAGTCGTACATGCTGTCGTGCAGGATCGAGGCAAGTTTGTTTCTTTGCGGAAGCCTAGAAGAATTGGGTCATCACGAAGATGGAAACTTTGCTTGAGCATGCATAGGATTAGAGGTAGGTCTGTGCCGTGTTGGGCCAACAAGGCACTGGTCCACGGGCCGCATGCCTAAATCATGCATGTTGATATAGCCTAGCTAGCTCACCGTACTGTGTCATACTGACCCAGCTCACCTTCGCGAGTTTAGACATGGTGTATTTATGATTCGTATCAGCTTTGTTTCATGCCAATCTAAGCCTAGCCTAATTACACTATTACAATAGAGGAAAGGTGTTGGCGGGCGTAACACGAGGAGGACATCATATATGGGACGGCGCCTTGACCGCCTTCACCATCGTCGTATTGAAGCGGAGGTAGGTTTCATTGGCGTTGTGCGGTGAGGATTTATCCTCTTGGAATTCATCGCCAGTGGAGCCGAGATCGTACTACAATCAGTTCGCCCTAAGTCACAATGTTCGGTTAAATGCAGGTCGAGGAACGGGTACACGGACGTGGATCGATATCTTCCATGTTCCGGTTCGAGTGGGGGTATACCTCTTGGACGCTTAGTGCGAGATGTGGGCGATGTACCAACTATTTTCGAACGATAATATAGGATGATCTGTCTACACTTTGTGGATCGGGCATGCACAAGCGGTTGAAACCGCTTTCGAAGCGGTTTTAGAACCGCTTAGGCAATCATGAGTGATACCGTCGGGTATCTGGCGGTTCAACCGCTTCGGTTGAACACTTTCTGGCGGTTGGTGTTACCACCGCTTGTGGAGATATTCTCCTGGCGGTTGTAGTTACCAACCGCTTGTGAAGAGGCCGACAAAGACACCGTTTTGATTATATTCAATATAGAATATGTTTTCGAGATGGGTTTTTGATATAGATTTTGACAATTAAAATAAATAGAACTGCAGGAGTTTTTTGACACAATAATTAAATATATATTATTCATGCGTACTCATTCAGATAATTACGGGTTCATTTACGAAAAATACGAACTTAATAGACTAAAAATGAACAAGTGATGAGCGTACACATGAAATAATAAGCCACTTTACAAGTTTCAAAGAATAAAAGGGTGAATCTTGAGCTCATTTCTTGTGTAAGGCCGCTCTTTGTGCCCATGGTCGACGTTGATGTCGATTCACGACTTTATTTGAGACAAGGTCTCCAACCAGCGTGGAACTCGCCTTTGGTGGATACAATCTAAATCAACAATAAAGCCGATGAGTTGTTCTTGGATTGTCAGAATCTTGTGCGGCGGGATCACGCCTTGCTCATCGATGTTAATGACAAAGCGGAAGTAAATAAATCTCTGGACATGTAATTAAAGTGTAATTAAGTACTAAGAAATTGACATGTTCACACTACCTCGGCGTTGGTTGTCGGACATCGCCATGGGTAATACTTTGCATATAGTGGCACACATAATAGCCACATAAGTTGTTTCCTTTGCGCCTGCGTTTTAGAACTGCGATGAAATTTGAAAAGAAAACAATTATTATTGGGATGAAAAACATTACGGCATATTAATATTCTTTATCGTACTCGAGTGCTTATTTGTACATCAAATTCATTCTCGAAATCTCCTTGTTCCTTCTTTCAGAACCTTGCGAATGCCCTGAGTGTTGCGTTATTATATACGAGTAGTAATTATTAGAGTTGGAATTAGCAAGGTATTTCAATATATATAATAAGGAAAACTATCGTATATATATGTGCTATATACCTGTTTAGGGTGTCAATGATATATTGATAATTTTTCACCGAGTCCTTTTGAGTCTTGAACAACGATCGGTCGCTATCAAGCTTGATGACAAGAAGGATCGATGATACCTATTCATGTATTACAACATATATGTAACTAGCTAGTAGTATTATCAATGCCTTGGAAAATATAAGAACGAGAGGTTGTATATATCGTGCGAAGTTGAAGGCGTAAGTATGTACGGTTTGTAGTCTTTGTTGTAATGCCATAAATCTCTTTTGCTAGGGTTTTCGGCCGGTAATGATTCCACCTTCGTGATTCAGGGATTTGTATTTGGGCAAAAATATTTATTGTCGCGTTTTGAAGCTTTCAAAGAAAGGTTTTGGTTGTTGCGCTAGTTTTTCGGTTGAAGTATCTTTTGAGCCGTATTGTTTGGCGGTAAGTTGTAGCTTCTTGACATTTGTCGTTTCGCCAAGAAGTGAATTTTTATTTGGTTCGCTATTGTTTAAAAGATGGACTTGGGTTTGGAGGGGTTTTTAGGAATTTCCCCTCCCTTGCATCTCTCTCTTCTATTGTGTGGCTAAGAATCTTGGAGCCAGGATATTTTTTCCCCAGGCAGCCGAACTCCTGAGCGCCACAACCGAAGCTCCTTCTCCCTGCGCCTGGCCACCAGCTCACCTTCCTCCTCCCCAATCGGTGGCCCTAGCCGGCGTGCCTTGGCCGAGGACCCTTCTCCCTGGCGCCCAGCTCCTCTCCAGCCGGTCGATTTCCCCTGCGCCCCTCACCTCCCAGGCCTGAGCCCCTCCAGGCGCCCCTGCTCCCCTCCTGGCCGAACCTGCCCTGGTCGAGCTCCCTGGCTCGAGCTCCTCTCGGCGCCTCCCCTGGACTCCCTCCTGCCGGCGCCCCTCTCCTTTTCCCCCTGTCGCAAGTGTGCAAAGAAGAAGTCGGCAAAGAAGAGGCAAGCCGGCCGGTTTCCCCCTTAGCCCGGCGCTCTTCCCTCCTGCTCGGTTCCAGCAGCAACGCCCGTAGCAGCAGTGCCAGTAGCGGCAGCATTGCTCTTCCCTCGCCTCCTTGTGGTGAGAACTCAACCAATTGAGTTTGTGGCATTTGGTCTTTTTGGTGCATGTCATGTATTTGATGAAATGCCTAGCTAGAACTTTGATGGTACATTTGTCTCCTTATATTACTTGTGTAGTCTTAGTGACAGATGAGTTCATGGATATAATAACTTTTCACACCTTATGTCTTCTCTATATGTTATTTGAATATGAATTGGGAGTTCAAGACCTTCAGGTTACTAGTGACTAAATGCAGGTGATATTGACTGTTTGTTGTTACTTTATATTTATTTTTTTCTTGTCTATTCCTGCAGTTGTAGTTAAAAAAAAAGAGATAAGTCCAACACATTTCTGTGGGGTGCTTTGGACCTTTGTTGGTGGGACTAACAAATAAGTCACTAAATTAAGCCAGAGAATAACCATTTCACAGCTGTTGTAATGCACCATTCTTGTCATGTTTACAGTGCATAAGTTAGAGCTCAGTAGCAAGGAGATTATCTTGTTCTCCAGAAGTTTTCGTACAAAGCTAATAATAAAGTAACTATGGATAAATCTTTGGTTATTCTGGCCTGTAGAGTGTCTAGTCACTAGTGTGTCCCTAAAGTGAGAATATTGGGTGGTGGTTATTCTGCGGACTTGTAGCTGTTATCCACCATTAGCTCTTAATGTGCACCTACTTCTTCATAGATGTGTATGAGCAAATAATGGCCAAATCTTGCTTCTGTTTACTATTGTTGCTTCTTCCTGTGGTTGGGATAAACCGGTAATTCTCACTTGTGTGCATTGTTACACATTTCAATGTGTAATCCTTTCTTAATCCTTGTGTTGTTTCTAAATTGTTCTTTGTCAATCTACACAAAGTATTCTTCTGTCCCCTCAAATTATGTCACCCATTACCTATGTATGCTAAGAGAGGAATAAAGACTTTGATCTGAAGAATATGAATTCTTAGGGCTTGCTTAGCCGAAATATCTATACTGGTAATCAAAGTAGGCTTAAGTTGGTGTATTATCCCTAGTCAATGTTGAGCAAAAAACTACCCATGGGGATTTAGATACACAAAGGTTCTGTGTTGCGATTGATTGATTGTTTGGTCGGTAATTTGTATCTATGTTGATTTCTGATTTCAGGAGGAGTGGCCTCTTCTTCGCGCGCCACTCCACTTCCCACGGTTAAAGGCAAGTGCAACTCCTAGAGCGTTGTTAGGATGTTAAATGCTTTGTTTGCGATAAGATTATGAAAATTCTAATGAAGTGATTATGTTTATTAGCATGTCTAGAAGTTGTTAGTATGGTGATGAGAATGGATGAATGTTAGCAAATTGGTAAGTTATTCAATTCCCATTTATTGCATTGCATTACGAAATTGTACGAACGAGTATGGTTAAGTTGATGCAAGTGTAGGGACAAGCTTGCACTATAATCACCTAGTTCATATCTGTAAATTTAATTTACTTCATAGAAATTATGTGATGCCTTTTCCTGAATTCTATTCGTGACTTTATTTACTCTCGAAGGAATCACATTGGGGAAATAGCAAGTTAATTGGTACTTCCATATTGGTTATGGCTATGTGTGGTGAAAATGAATGAGGGATGAAATGCATTCACGTCAATTGCATAATTGCATTCATGATGGACGAGGCGTCCCATGTTGATCACGGGCCTCGGTGCTCACCGTAGTGAGCACAAAAGTCGTACCTCGTAGTCCCATTCATCGAGGTGAATGGGAGCGAGTCGAGAAGAGTAGGCCCGCCACGGATGGGTGGGATTGAGGTGCACACCGCGGGTGTGCACTCGGCTATACCCCAGTATACGCTATGATAATGTGCATTAGGAGCATGCATGGTGCATTCATTGTTTTGATTCATGAGAAAAGAGATGAGAGCATAAAAGCATTGCATTGTGTGTTGCAATTGGTAAATGTTAATTGATGAGAAGGGAAATAACAAGTTGAGGATTAGTCGTGGACTCATCACGAACGATTATTGAGGCGTGAGTATGGTTTAGTTATGTTTTCGAGTTGTATGTGGTAAATGGGGATAGATACTACTTCTTTTACTGGATGATTTCAATTAAGTATTGGTTATGTCAAAAGATGAAGTAGTTGTGCTCTTATGTTGGTTGTATATGAATTCAAACTGTTTCTTTTATTTACGGATATCAATTGAAGAAACTTTTACTTTATGTCTTGTAGCATTTATATTCTAGCCGAGTTCCTTATTTTTTTATGCTCGATTAAGCTTTCTTTGAGTCTTGGACTCACGCTTGTTTGTTTTCTTGTTTTAGGTACTTGAAGCTGGCCCGTTGGGTTGGGAGTAGTAACACGCACACGGCTTCGGCCTCCAGCAATTCATTTAACCGATTCATTCAGTCTTGATGTATCTAATAAGATTGTAATGTGTTATGCGTCGTGGTGGAGTTTATTAAATTCTATTGGTTTTGTGATTGGTTAACTAAGGCTGCTAGAATAATATCCTCTGCATTTGTTTTTCTGTCTCACTGAGTGGATGTCCTGTTTTCTAGAGAGGTCATGCGAAATTTTCTAAATTTTGATGACTTAGTTTTACTCGGTTTGGGGAGTTCCAAGGTTGGTTCAATTTTTTTGTAGAGGTATGCGGTTTAGGGTCTTTTGGTAGCATTCATGGCAGATTGGCACCGGTGTTATTCTGATTAGTATCGAGCGGGCTTTAGGTCCGTGGCGTTTGAATGAAGTGAGTCATTCTAGAATGAATTAAAATTTCAGTGTATGAAAGTAGAATCATGGTTTAGGTTGAACCCTTAAAATGTGGCCCTAGGGCAATAACCTTAAAACTTGAGGTAGAATGGTTAATTAAGTTAAAACTTGACACACTCTGATGCACAATAGGAGGGGATGGGATGTCGTTGCATTGTGTTGCAATGCTTATTTTGTTGTTGATGCTATGTTGATACTTGTAATTATGTTATATGTTGTCTTGTTAAGGCTCTGGTAGTATTTACGATTATTCTTGAAGTGGTTGAAGCGTCTGCTGGGTCTGGTGGGACTCCGTGTCAAGAGATTTCGACCTGTCGTGTAGCCGTCTTTGGTCGGTCTTGCGGCTTGAAAGCCAGCACCGAAGGAGAGTTCTTGTGATTCTGTCTTAAATCGGAGAGTTATTGGAGTGCGTATTTGACTTTTGTCTTCCTTGGTCTTCTTGGATTTAAGGCAAAGAAGAGGGTTTTGTGTTGCCCCTTTTGGTTGCTTTGCGGAGAAAGACATGGATTTCTTCGTGTTGTCGTTCTCCGAGTTGAAGTTTTGGATTTGGGGCTTTAAAGAAAAAAAAATGTTATTCGACCGATTCGCTTTTTCCTTTCCGTGAAATTAATTGTGTAACTCCTTTCCTTCGTGGAACCCAGTAGTTTGAGGTTTGGTTTGGAGAGTTGTTGAATGCCAAGGCTCGAGTCTTGTCATTTTCTAAGTCTTTTGAGAGTCGAGCTTCTTTGGAAGTTTGGTTGGCTTTTCTGGAAAAGCAAATGCGACAGTCAGAGTAAGTTGTAGGTTGATTGAAGATCTTCCCATATGAGATTGGTAAAACGATTGGGTTGTTAGGGTGGTTGACCCTGTGGTGATAGATAACCGGAAATTTTATGTTGGTCATGGTGATCCACGATTAAAAGTAGCGATGTTGATGAAGGAATAACAAGTTTGGTTGCGGAACCTGTTTTACTAGCGTGATGGGATGAAATTGTTTCGAGGTGTTCTCAGTGGTTCGATTGTGTGGAGTAATAATAAGTTTTATAAGGTGTGGCTAGTATAACCTAAGTCGAGCTTGTAATCAAAGTGTGGAGAATTATTGGATTGAATATTTTGGAGCTTGATTTGCTCTTTAGCGGTGGGTGGCCTTAGAGCCATTTTGGCGATTTATGTCGCGGGGAGATATTGTCTAAAGTAGTGGGGACTTGATTAGTTGCTCTAATGTGTTCCTTGTGTTATTGTCAAATAGGAAATAGGAGGGCAGGCTAATCTTGCTAAAGGTTGTTTTGAAAAAGCGATCACCTAGAAATAGGTTAAGAAGTGGTGCTGATGGACATGTTGGTTATGGATAAAATCTCAACCTGTTTCCCCTTGATAAGCATCTTGGGGGGAAGAATTGGTTCAGCGTAAGTAATAACTTTTTAAGCGTGGATGTAATCAATGGATGAAAGATTATGAGGAAGAAAGAGTTCTTAATTATGATTTGGTGTGATGATAATTTTGTGCTACTCCACTTCATTGAATTATGCCACTCCGTGGTTGTGGCAAGTTATTGGCTCAAGGTATGATTGTGGAATCTACAATCAACGTGTATGAATGGATTGTGCCCTTTTAGCACCTGGACTGTGTTGTCTTTGAACTTGTTATCTAAAAGGAATGAATAAATGTAGCGGAAAGCGTTGGAAGCTCTTGAGTGAGAGATAATGGTATCAATAGCTCGATTGGAGTTGGATTTAAATAAAATAGGAATGATCTTTGTGAGTGTTCCAAAAGGTGAAGTCTCTTGTGGGTATTAAAAGAGATTCTTATTGGTGAAATGATTTTTCGTCAGGAAATGCAACTTTTCCTCCTGTTGGGGAAAGCGTGTTGGTTTTGGGTGATATCTTTCTTTTGGTGAAAGTGGGTTGCCTCTTTTCCAAAAGTTGAGTTTTGTTGTGTTGTTCTTAATCGAGTGTTTTCTCGATGTGAAGTTTTCCATCATGGAGTTTAAGGTGATGGGAAATACTTTATGTTGTTAGTGAGAATTTAGTTCTCCCCAGTTGTTCTGTGGCCATTTTTTTGAAGAAGAATCGTGTGAAGTTGCTCTTCTCAGTTGAGTTGATGGTATATGGATTTAATGTGGAGAGCAATGAGAAGTGTTCCTTGTCGTTGTTCCGACCTTTGTGGGAGGATCATTTTGATCGCATTGTCCCTGGGTTGTGTGGGACTTTGTTGTTGGTGGGCTGGGTGGAATCAGCCACTAAATGCTTTATTTTCTTAAGTTTGTTGGGACCCTCGAATTCATGGGTTAGACTCGATGTGGGTCAGTCGAAAATGGATGGTTCAGTTGTGAACTTTTTCCTTGTGCGGTTGTCTTATTGTATGAGACAAGTTGAAAGAAGGTCAAGTACGATGTGTGCTATGGGGAAATATGATTGGTGTCCTGTGGGGCTAATCCTTTCGATAGTAGAGAATGATTCTTGAGCTTGTTGTTTCCAAGGGCAACTGTTGAAGAGATAAAAGTTGTGATTTATTTCCTAGAAGATTCCGGTGTTAAGTGGTTAGAACTAGTGGTGTATTTGGATTTGGTTAGAAGTTTGTTGGATTGAAAAGCCTTGTGTGGCTCAGTGGTTGAAACTAAGTGATCGACCCGTGGTATAGCTATGATAGGGTGGGTTAGCTCGTTCGATGATATGGTTTGATAATGGTTATATGGTTGTAAAGGTTAATTATTGAGAAGAAATGTGAATCAGAGTTTCCTTTGTTCTTAGGGGATGTGGGGATTAGAACCCCAACTGTTCAATCGAATAGAATTCAGTGATGTGCTTAATAGAGTGTTGTGGCTTGTGTTAATCGTATTATCATGAGTCGTTGGTTGGTGGTATGATTTGCGAAATTTGGCTATCTGCTCGGGTCTAATAGCGTCTACGTGTGGGTGATGTGAATTCTCAAGTGGACAGGAGGTGACTCGAGTTTTGGAGTCTCGTGCGTGAGAAGTTCGCAACTTTGTTCTTTTTGGATGCTTTCGCTTTATCAGTTGCTATTGGTTCCCGTTGTTCTTGTTGGAGTTCTTGTGGTGGTCAGAATTCGAGGTCGAATGCTGTTAAAGGGGGGGAGAGTGTAATGCCGCAAATCTCTTTTGCTAGGGTTTTCGGCCGATAATGATTCCACCTTCGTGATTCAGGGATTTGTATTTGGGCAAAAATATTTATTGTCGCGTTTTGAAGCTTTCAAAGAAAGGTTTTGGTTGTTGCGCTAGTTTTTGGTTGAAGTATCTTTTGAGCCGTATTGTTTGGCGGTAAGTTGTAGCTTCTTGACATTTGTCGTTTCGCCAAGAAGTGAATTTTTATTTGGTTCGCTATTGTTTAAAAGATGGACTTGGGTTTGGAGGGTTTTAGAATTTCCTCCTTGCATCTCTCTCTTCTATTGTGTGGCTAAGAATCTTGGAGCAGGATATTTTTTCCCAGCGGCCGAACTCTGGCGCCACAAAGCTCCTTCTCCTGCTTTGCCACCAGCTCACCTTCCTCCTCCCCAATCGGTGGCCCTAGCCGGCGTGCCTTGGCCGAGACCCTTCTCCTGGCGCCCAGCTCCTCTCCGGCCGGTCGATTTCCCTGCCCCTCACCTCCCAGGCTGAGCCTCCAGCGCGCCCTGCTCCCCTCTGGCGAACACTGCCTGGTCGAGCTCCCTGGCTCGAGCTCCTCTCGGCGCCTCCCCTGGACTCCCTCCTGCCGGCGCCCCTCTCCTTTTCCCCCTGTCGGCAGTGAGCAGCAGCAGGTCGGCAGCAGCAGGGCAAGCCGGCGGTTTTTCCCCCCTTAGCCCGGCGCTCTTCCCTCCTGCTCGGTTCAGAAGAACGCCCAGAGCAAAGAGTGCCCGATGGCAGTGACATTGCTCTTCCCTCGCCTCCTTGTGGTGAGAACTCAACCAATTGAGTTTGTGGCATTTGGTCTTTTTGGTGCATGTCATGTATTTGATGAAATGCCTAGCTAGAACTTTGATGGTACATTTGTCTCCTTATATTACTTGTGTAGTCTTAGTGACAGATGAGTTCATGGATATAATAACTTTTCACACCTTATGTCTTCTCTATATGTTATTTGAATATGAATTGGGAGTTCAAGACCTTCAGGTTACTAGTGACTAAATGCAGGTGATATTGACTGTTTGTTGTTACTTTATATTTATTTTTTTCTTGTCTATTCCTGCAGTTGTAGTTAAAAAAAAAGAGATAAGTCCAACACATTTCTGTGGGGTGCTTTGGACCTTTGTTGGTGGGACTAACAAATAAGTCACTAAATTAAGCCAGAGAATAACCATTTCACAAATTGTTGTAATGCACCATTCTTGTCATGTTTACGATTGCATAAGTTAGAGCTCAAGAGCAAGGAGATTATCTTGTTCTCCGAAGTTTTCGTACAAAGCTAATAATAAAGTAACTATGGATAAATCTTTGGTTATTCGGCACGTAGAGTGTCTAGTCACTAGTGTGTCCCTAAAGTGAGAATATTGGGTGGTGGTTATTCTGCGGACTTGTAGCTGTTATCCACCATTAGCTCTTAATGTGCACCTACTTCTTCATAGATGTGTATGAGCAAATAATGGCCAAATCTTGCTTCTATTTACTATTGTTGCTTCTTCCGTGGTTGTGATAAACCGTAATTCTCACTTGTGTGCATTGTTACACATTTCAATGTGTAATCCTTTCTTAATCCTTGTGTTGTTTCTAAATTGTTCTTTGTCAATCTACACAAAGTATTCTTTCGTCCCTCAAATTATGTCACCCATTACCTATGTATGCTAAGAGAGGAATAAAGACTTTGATCTGAAGAATATGAATTCTTAGGGCTTGCTTAGCGAAATATCTATCTTGGTAATCAAAGTATGCTTAAGTTGGTGTATTATCCTAGTCAATGTTGAGCAAAAACTACCCTTGGGGATTTAGATACACAAAGGTTACGTGGTTGCGATTGATTGATTGTTTGGTCGGTAATTTGTATCTATGTTGATTTCGATTTGGGAGGAGTGGCCTCTTCTTCGCGCCACTCCACTTCCCCTGATTAAAGGCAAGTGCAACTCCTAGAGCGTTGTTAGGATGTTAAATGCTTTGTTTGCGATAAGATTATGAAAATTCTAATGAAGTGATTATGTTTATTAGCATGTCTAGAAGTTGTTAGTATGGTGATGAGAATGGATGAATGTTAGCAAATTGGTAAGTTATTCAATTCCCATTTATTGCATTGCATTACGAAATTGTACGAACGAGTATGGTTAAGTTGATGCAAGTGTAGGGACAAGCTTGCACTATAATCACCTAGTTCATATCTGTAAATTTAATTTACTTCATAGAAATTATGTGATGCCTTTTCCTGAATTCTATTCGTGACTTTATTTACTCTCGAAGGAATCACATTGGGGAAATAGCAAGTTAATTGGTACTTCCATATTGGTTATGGCTATGTGTGGTGAAAATGAATGAGGGATGAAATGCATTCACGTCAATTGCATAATTGCATTCATGATGGACGAGGCGTCCCATGTTGATGCGGGCCTCGGTGCTCACCCGTAGTGAGCACAAAAGTCGTACCTCGTAGTCCCATTCATCGAGGTGAATGGGAGCGAGTCAGTAAGAGTAGGCCCCGCCACGGGATGGGTGGGATTGAGGGTGCACACCGACGGGTGTGCACTCAGCTATACCGGTATACGCTATGATAATGTGCATTAGGAGCATGCATGGTGCATTCATTGTTTTGATTCATGAGAAAAAGAGATGAGAGCATAAAAGCATTGCATTGTGTGTTGCAATTGGTAAATGTTAATTGATGAGAAGGGGAAATAACAAGTTGAGGATTAGTCGTGGACTCATCCTGGAACGATTATTGAGGCGTGAGTATGGTTTAGTTATGTTTTCGAGTTGTATGTGGTAAATGGGGATAGATACTACTTCTTTTACTGGATGATTTCAATTAAGTATTGGTTATGTCAAAAGATGAAGTAGTTGTGCTCTTATGTTGGTTGTATATGAATTCAAACTGTTTCTTTTATTTACGGATATCAATTGAAGAAACTTTTACTTTATGTCTTGTAGCATTTATATTCTAGCCGAGTTCCTTATTTTTTTATGCTCGATTAAGCTTTTGTTGAGTCTTGGACTCACGCTTGTTTGTTTTCTTGTTTTAGGTACTTGAAGTCGCCCGTTGGGTTGGGAGTAGTAACACGCTTTGCCGCTTCGCCTCCGGCAATTCATTTAACCGATTCATTCAGTCTTGATGTATCTAATAAGATTGTAATGTGTTATGCGTCGTGGTGGAGTTTATTAAATTCTATTGGTTTTTGTGATTGGTTAACTAAGGAACTGCTAGAATAATATCCTACTGCATTTGTTTTCTGTCTGCTGAGTGGATGTCCTGTTTTCTAGAGAGGTCATGCCGAAATTTTCTAAATTTTGATGACTTAGTTTTACTCTGGTTTGGGGAGTTCCAAGGTTGGTTCAATTTTTTTTGTAGAGGTATGCGGTTTAGGGTCTTTTGGTAGCATTCGCGGTGCAGTTGGCACCGGGGTGTTACAGTTGGTATCAGAGCGGGCTTTAGGTCCGTGGCGTTTGAATGAAGTGAGTCATTCTAGAATGAATTAAAATTTCAGTGTATGAAAGTAGAATCATGGTTTAGGTTGAACCCTTAAAATGTGGCCCTAGGGCAATAACCTTAAAACTTGAGGTAGAATGGTTAATTAAGTTAAAACTTGACACACTCTGATGCACAATAGGAGGGGATGGGATATCGTTGCATTGTGTTGCAATGCTTATTTTGTTGTTGATGCTATGTTGATACTTGTAATTATGTTATATGTTGTCTTGTTAAGGCTCTGGTAGTATTTACGATTATTCTTGAAGTGGTTGAGCGATCTGCGGGGTCTGGTGGGACTCCGTGTGCCGAAGAGATTTCGGCCCTGTCGTGTAGCCGTGCTGGTCGGTGCGGCGAGGTTGAAAGCCAGACCAAGGAGAGTTCTTGTGATTCTGTCTTAAATCGGAGAGTTATTGGAGTGCGTATTTGACTTTTGTCTTCCTTGGTCTTCTTGGATTTAAGGCAAAGAAGAGGGTTTTGTGTTGCCCCTTTTGGTTGCTTTGCGGAGAAAGACATGGATTTCTTCGTGTTGTCGTTCTCCGAGTTGAAGTTTTGGATTTGGGGCTTTAAAGAAAAAAAAATGTTATTCGACCGATTCGCTTTTTCCTTTCCGTGAAATTAATTGTGTAACTCCTTTCCTTCGTGGAACCCAGTAGTTTGAGGTTTGGTTTGGAGAGTTGTTGAATGCCAAGGCTCGAGTCTTGTCATTTTCTAAGTCTTTTGAGAGTCGAGCTTCTTTGGAAGTTTGGTTGGCTTTTACGGAAAAGCAAATCGACGATCGAGTAAGTTGTAGGTTGATTGAAGATCTTCCCATATGAGATTGGTAAAAGCGATTGGGTTGTTAGGGTGGTTGACCTGTGGTGATAGATAACCGGAAATTTTATGTTGGTCATGGTGATCCACGATTAAAAGTAGCGATGTTGATGAAGGAATAACAAGTTTGGTTCGGAACTGTTTTACTAGCGTGATGGGATGAAATTGTTTGAGGTGTTCTCGATGGTTCGATTGTGTGGAGTAATAATAAGTTTTATAAGGTGTGGCTAGTATAACCTAAGTCGAGCTTGTAATCAAAGTGTGGAGAATTATTGGATTGAATATTTTGGAGCTTGATTTGCTCTTTAGCGGTGGGTGGCCTTAGAGCCATTTTGGCGATTTATGTCGCGGGGAGATATTGTCTAAAGTAGTGGGGACTTGATTAGTTGCTCTAATGTGTTCCTTGTGTTATTGTCAAATAGGAAATAGGAGGGCAGGCTAATCTTGCTAAAGGTTGTTTTGAAAAAGCGATCACCTAGAAATAGGTTAAGAAGTGGTGTTGATGGACATGTTGGTTATGGATAAAATCTCAACTGTTTCCCTTGATAAGCATCTTGGGGAAGAATTGGTTCAGCGTAAGTAATAACTTTTTAAGCGTGGATGTAATCAATGGATGAAAGATTATGAGGAAGAAAGAGTTCTTAATTATGATTTGGTGTGATGATAATTTTGTGCTACTCCACTTCATTGAATTATGCCACTCGTGGTTGTGGCAAGTTATTGGCTCAAGGTATGATTGTGGAATCTACAATCAACGTGTATGAATGGATTGTGCCCTTTAGCACTTTGGACTGTGTTGTCTTTGAACTTGTTATCTAAAAGGAATGAATAAATGTAGCGGAAAGCGTTGGAAGCTCTTGAGTGAGAGATAATGGTATCAATAGCTCGATTGGAGTTGGATTTAAATAAAATAGGAATGATCTTTGTGAGTGTTCCAAAAGGTGAAGTCTCTTGTGGGTATTAAAAGAGATTCTTATTGGTGAAATGATTTTTCGTCTGGGAAATGCAACTTTTCCCTCCCTGTTGGGAGAAACGTGTTGGTTTTGGGTGATATCTTTCTTTTGGTGAAAGTGGGTTGCCTCTTTTCCAAAAGTTGAGTTTTGTTGTGTTGTTCTTAATCGAGTGTTTTCTCGATGTGAAGTTTTCCATCATGGAGTTTAAGGTGATGGGAAATACTTTATGTTGTTAGTGAGAATTTAGTTCTCCCCAGTTGTTCTGTGGCCATTTTTTTGAAGAAGAATCGTGTGAAGTTGCTCTTCTCAGTTGAGTTGATGGTATATGGATTTAATGTGGAGAGCAATGAGAAGTGTTCCTTGTCGTTGTTCCGACCTTTGTGGGAGGATCATTTTGATCGCATTGTCCACGGGTTGTGTGGGACTTTGTTGTTGGTGGGCTGGGTGGAATCAGCCACTAAATGCTTTATTTTCTTAAGTTTGTTGGGACCCTCGAATTCATGGGTTAGACTCGATGTGGGTCAGTCGAAAATGGATGGTTCAGTTGTGAACTTTTTCCTTGTGCGGTTGTCTTATTGTATGAGACAAGTTGAAAGAAGGTCAAATACGATGTGTGCTATGGGGAAATATGATTGGTGTCTGTGGGGCTAATCCTTTCGATAGTAGAGAATGATTCTTGAGCTTGTTGTTTCCAAGAACAGCTGTTGAAGAGATAAAAGTTGTGATTTATTTCCTAGAAGATTCGGTGTTAAGTGGTTAGAACTAGTGGTGTATTTGGATTTGGTTAGAAGTTTGTTGGATTGAAAAGCCTTGTGTGGCTCGATGGTTGAAACTAAGTGATCGAATTCGTGGTATAGCTATGATAGGGTGGGTTAGCTCGTTCGATGATATGGTTTGATAATGGTTATATGGTTGTAAAGGTTAATTATTGAGAAGAAATGTGAATCAGAGTTTCCTTTGTTCTTAGGGGATGTGGGGATTAGAACCCCAACTGTTCAATCGAATAGAATTGAGTGATGTGCTTAATAGAGTGTTGTGGCTTGTGTTAATCGTATTATCATGAGTCGTTGGTTGGTGGTATGATTTGCGAAATTTGGCTATCTGCTCGGGTCTAATAAGCGTCTACGTGTGGGTGATGTGAATTCTCAAGTGGACAGGAGGTGACTCGAGTTTTGGAGTCTCGTGCGTGAGAAGTTCGCAACTTTGTTCTTTTTGGATGCTTTCGCTTTATCAGTTGCTATTGGTTCCCGTTGTTCTTGTTGGAGTTCTTGTGGTGGTCAGAATTCGAGGTCGAATGCTGTTAAAGGGGGGGAGAGTGTAATGCCGCAAATCTCTTTTGCTAGGGTTTTCGGCCGATAATGATTCCACCTTCGTGATTCAGGGATTTGTATTTGGGCAAAAATATTTATTGTCGCGTTTTCGAAGCTTTCAGTAAAGGTTTTGGTTGTTGCGCTAGTTTTTCGGTTGAAGTATCTTTTGAGCCGTATTGTTTGGCGGTAAGTTGTAGCTTCTTGACATTTGTCGTTTCGCGCCAAGAAGTGAATTTTTATTTGGTTCGCGCTATTGTTTAAAAGATGGACTTGGGTTTGGAGGGGTTTTTAGGAATTTCCCCTCCCTTGCATCTCTCTCTTCTATTGTGTGGCTAAGAATCTTGGAGCCAGGATATTTTTTCCCAGCGGCCGAACTCTGGCGCCTGGCAAGCTCCTTCTCCTGCGCTGGCCACGGCTCACCTTCCTCCTCCCCAATCGGTGGCCCTAGCCGGCGTGCCTTGGCCGAGACCCTTCTCCTGGCGCCCAGCTCCTCTCCGGTGGTCGATTTCCCTGCGCCCCTCACCTCCCGGGCTGAGCCCCTCCAGCGCCCTGCTCCCCTCTGGCCGAACACCGCCTGTCGAGCTCCTGGCTCGAGCTCCTCTCGCGCCTCCTGGACTCCCTCCTGCCGGCGCCCTCTCCTTTTCCCCCAGCCGGCGTGGAAGCAGGTCGGCAAGCAGCAGAGGCAAGCCGGCGGTTTTTCCCCCTTAGGCGCTCTTCCCTCCTGCTTTCGGTTCAAAGAAGAACGCTCAGTGGCAGTGCGATGTGGCGACATTGCTCTTCCCTCGCCTCCTTGTGGTGAGAACTCAACCAATTGAGTTTGTGGCATTTGGTCTTTTTGGTGCATGTCATGTATTTGATGAAATGCCTAGCTAGAACTTTGATGGTACATTTGTCTCCTTATATTACTTGTGTAGTCTTAGTGACAGATGAGTTCATGGATATAATAACTTTTCACACCTTATGTCTTCTCTATATGTTATTTGAATATGAATTGGGAGTTCAAGACCTTCAGGTTACTAGTGACTAAATGCAGGTGATATTGACTGTTTGTTGTTACTTTATATTTATTTTTTCTTGTCTATTCTGCGGTTGTAGTTAAAAAAAGAGATAAGTCCAACACATTTACGTAGGGTGCTTTGGACCTTTGTTGGTGGGACTAACAAATAAGTCACTAAATTAAGCCGAGAATAACCATTTCACAAATTGTTGTAATGCACCATTCTTGTCATGTTTACAAATTGCATAAGTTAGAGCTCAAGAGCAAGGAGATTATCTTGTTCTCCGAAGTTTTCGTACAAAGCTAATAATAAAGTAACTATGGATAAATCTTTGGTTATTCTGGCCTGTAGAGTGTCTAGTCACTAGTGTGTCCCTAAAGTGAGAATATTGGGTGGTGGTTATTCTGCGGACTTGTAGCTGTTATCCACCATTAGCTCTTAATGTGCACCTACTTCTTCATAGATGTGTATGAGCAAATAATGGCCAAATCTTGCTTCTGTTTACTATTGTTGCTTCTTCCTGTGGTTGTGATAAACCGGTAATTCTCACTTGTGTGCATTGTTACACATTTCAATGTGTAATCCTTTCTTAATCCTTGTGTTGTTTCTAAATTGTTCTTTGTCAATCTACACAAAGTATTCTTCTGTCCCCTCAAATTATGTCACCCATTACCTATGTATGCTAAGAGAGGAATAAAGACTTTGATCTGAAGAATATGAATTCTTAGGGCTTGCTTAGCCGAAATATCTATACTGGTAATCAAAGTATGCTTAAGTTGGTGTATTATCCCTAGTCAATGTTGAGCAAAAAACTACCCTTGGGGATTTAGATACACAAAGGTTCTGTGTTGCGATTGATTGATTGTTTGGTCGGTAATTTGTATCTATGTTGATTTGATTTGGGAGGAGTGGCCTCTTCTTCGGCGCCACTCCACTTCCCTGATTAAAGGCAAGTGCAACTCCTAGAGCGTTGTTAGGATGTTAAATGCTTTGTTTGCGATAAGATTATGAAAATTCTAATGAAGTGATTATGTTTATTAGCATGTCTAGAAGTTGTTAGTATGGTGATGAGAATGGATGAATGTTAGCAAATTGGTAAGTTATTCAATTCCCATTTATTGCATTGCATTACGAAATTGTACGAACGAGTATGGTTAAGTTGATACAAGTGTAGGGACAAGCTTGCACTATAATCACCTAGTTCATATCTGTAAATTTAATTTACTTCATAGAAATTATGTGATGCCTTTTCCTGAATTCTATTCGTGACTTTATTTACTCTCGAAGGAATCACATTGGGGAAATAGCAAGTTAATTGGTACTTCCATATTGGTTATGGCTATGTGTGGTGAAAATGAATGAGGGATGAAATGCATTCACGTCAATTGCATAATTGCATTCATGATGGACGAGGCGTCCCATGTTGATGCGGGCCTCGGTGCTCAACCGTAGTGAGCACAAAAGTCCTACCTCGTAGTCCCATTCATCGAGGTGAATGGGAGCGAGTCAGTAAGAGTAGGCCCCGCCACGGGATGGGTGGGATTGAGGGTGCACACCGACGGGTGTGCACTCACTATCTGCATATCGCTATGATAATGTGCATTAGGAGCATGCATGGTGCATTCATTGTTTTGATTCATGAGAAAAAGGGATGAGAGCATAAAAGCATTGCATTGTGTGTTGCAATTGGTAAATGTTAATTGATGAGAAGGGGAAATGACAAGTTGAGGATTAGTCGTGGACTCATCCTGGAATGATTATTGAGGCGTGAGTATGGTTTAGTTATGTTTTCGAGTTGTATGTGGTAAATGGGGATAGATACTACTTCTTTTACTGGATGATTTCAATTAAGTATTGGTTACGTCAAAAGATGAAGTAGTTGTGCTCTTATGTTGGTTGTATATGAATTCAAACTGTTTCTTTTATTTACGGATATCAATTGAAGAAACTTTTACTTTATGTCTTGTAGCATTTATATTCTAGCCGAGTTCCTTATTTTTTTTATGCCTGATTGCGCTTTGCTGAGTCTTGGACTCACGCTTGTTTGTTTTCTTGTTTTAGGTACTTGAAGTGGCCCGTTGGGTTGGGAGTAGTAACACGACACTGGCTTCGCCTCAAAGAATTCATTTAACCGATTCATTCATCTTGATGTATCTAATAAGATTGTAATGTGTTATGCGTCGTGGTGGAGTTTATTAAATTCTATTGGTTTTGTGATTGGTTAACTAAGGAACTGCTAGAATAATATCCTCTCGCATTTGTTTTCTGTCTTTGAGTGGATGTCCTGTTTTTAGAGAGGTCATGCGAAATTTTCTAAATTTTGATGACTTAGTTTTACTCGGTTTGGGGAGTTCAAGGTTGGTTCAATTTTTTTTGTAGAGGTATGCGGTTTAGGGTCTTTTGGTAGCATTCGCGGTGCAGTTGGCGCCGGGGTGTTACAGCTGTCCCAAGAATGCATTGAGAATGTAATCTTCAATATCCTTTCAGCCATGGTTCAATCCAAAGACGTACTCGTTAACAATCTCTGGGTCGATGAAGCCCATGTTGAAGATGTTCTCTTTTCTACACCGTTGTATCTCCATTCTACATAGAAAGGTATAAGTTTAAGAGTTGCAATTTTATTATGCGAGGAAGCACATGGTAAAGGTATGAGCTTGACACTTACAAGCACCAAGCTGACTCATGAGAGACACGTTGATGGAGTCGGCATGGTAAATATTGTAGAAGTCCTCGAATTGAGCCATATCTTTGTTGTCCCCGCGATAGAAATCTTCTTCTTTGAAGCGGAGGAACATCGCTCTTCCTGGCGGACTCATCATGTACCTTTCGTGAAATTGCCGCATCTTGGTTGGCGATCTTTTATCTCTTTAGGGTCAATCGGCTCCGCCCAACCGATATTGCCATTTGACCTCTGCCATTGGAAGATCATCTAATCCAAGAGCGGCGGTTGTGGAACCGATTCTGCCTCCTTCATAAACCTCTCGAGGTTCTCTGAGCTTAGTCTTTCTTCTTCTTTCCCGCGCACCGACCACGTTTATTCTTCGTGTAGTCTTTATTATTGTCCGTTCATAGTTGGACGACATAGGCGTGCTTTTACCGGCATGTCGCGAAGTGTTTGTTGCTTTTGGATCAATCGGTACCTTCTTTGGCTCGGCTTTTTTGGTGAAGTGTGCGGCCACTTCGATTTCATGACAGCGTCACTCTCCTCATTAGTCATATCATATGCCCTCTTTGGAGGTTCCTTTATCTTTGTTGATTGATTGGATGTGGCCTTCTTGGGAGCAGTGGAGGAGTCTTTACGCTAGAGAGCTTCTTCCTCGGAGGAGATGGTGGGGCGTGGTTTTCTGGGGGTTCGTTTTGTTTGAGATGGTGGTGGCGGAGTAGGGCTTGCATGGAGCGGGTGGTGGAGGCGTGCTCTGTTTTTTGGCGAGGCATTGCGTGGAGGTGACATTAGAGGAGGTGGGTTGCCGTGGTGGAGATGACACCTCCACACCATCTGGAAATATGATGTACCGTTTGCGCCAGAGGATGATCTTGTGGAGGGCTGTCCAAGCTTGGTCACGCCGTCGCCTCGGCAATATCGAGGTTAAGTTCGTCAAATCCGCTCAGCACCTCCACCGCAACCTTCGAGTAACCCGGGGGTATCTCGTTGCAGTGGAACATCTGGCCCTGCTCCACTGGAAATGCCATGCCGTAAGCCACCTTGATGGAGAGGTTACGCGCATCAACGTGTAGCTCACATCTGGCGGCGAACCCTTATGTCATCCACGGGTAGCAGGCCAGCAAGTTCTCGCTTGAGGGGCCCGGTGGGCCGTTACTACTCCGCCGCCAGAGGGCTGACCACGACATCCGGTTGATTGCTCGGACCTAGTCCACGAAGGTTCTTGAGGGCAATCTGTACTTGTTGCGCAATTATGTCGCCGATGCTAGCCTGGGTTGCTCTCGAGCTCTTGTTCCAATTGGTACACTTTATATGATTCTCTTGCTTTGCTTCTCTGCGGCTCTGACGTATTCGTATCCTTAGCTTAAACCATACTTCCACGGCGTATGCTTGCCCATACCTCGTGTCCGTCCCGGTGCTCGGGGTTTTGAAGGGCATGTGTTAGCGCGTCATTCTCCTATCGCACGAACGCATTCGCCGAGGCGCTTTCGGCAGCTTGTACAATCCTTCGACCGAGCTCTTGCACTCTGGTGCCATCACCAAGCTGCCGTCATCGAAAGGCTCCCCGTGACCCATGAACCAATTGCGCAGCGCTCTTCCCACTCCATGATGGCCGGTGTGGCGATCCTTCGCCATTAATTTCGCTTCCGCTTCTCCCATTTCGGTATAGCCTTGAGGTATCCACCGGTGCCAAGATGGTGGTGGTATTTCTTCATCGTGAATTGGCCTTGTTCTTCTCACTCGCGGCCGGCCTTGATTGACAAACTTGTACTTCTCGAATGCTTGCCGCTGATCCGCCGACTTAGGAAATTGGTTGAAGTCGGGTCTTTCTCCATACGCACATACTTGCGGCCGAGGCGTCTTCCACGCTGAAACATGGTTGCCATTTTCTTCAAAGTGAATTTCTTGGCCTTATCTTCGGACCCTTGAGGAAATGTGAAATTTTCCTTAATATCTTGCCAGAGCATGTCCTTGGTAGCTTGAGGAACTTCGGCCCATTTTTTGATGCTAATTGGGACTTGATCCCTCACGTGATAACCGCAAGCGTTGTTGTACGCCCAACTGCTGAAAGAGGGGCAACCGGCATCCTTCGTTGTTAGCGTCGGTAAACACGTGCTTTGTGGATGGCTTCTTGTTAGGTCCCGATGCTTGGGTTGGTTGCTCGATGTCGGGGCTTGAAATACACAAACATATATATAAGCGTGTCGAGTGTATTATATTAATGAATCACGATTAATTAGCATGTCCACAGGATTATATTATTCTAGCTATACCTCATCCTCGCCAGAACCGATTATTCACGGATTTGGCGGCTCCGGCGTCCATTGCTTCATCATTTTGCGACCTCGGCGGCCTCACCGGCGGTAGCATTAGCATCACCTTCGATGCTACCCGGTAGCGATGGAGTCCAACAAAGCTGTTCTCCAAGATCGAAATTAGGGTCACCACGTCCTGGTTGCGCCATCTATCCTAATTCCGAAAAAATGTTGACATAAACAACCATATTACAGATTACAACACAAACATGATATATATACAATTTCACATATACTTATACAAATATAATATTATACATTTCACATATACTTCCATATATTTCCACATACTTCCACATTACATTTCACATGATACATATACAATTGACAATTCACATATACTTCCACATTTCACATGATACATATACAATTGACAATTCACATATACTTATTTGTAACAAAAAATAATGAATCATTCTTATTCCACACTAATATGATTTTCAAAAATGAAATAAGGTTATAAATCCACAACTAAAATGTTTGTAGTCTATTACACCAAAGGAAGCGAGCAATCAGGTCCCTTGTCAACCAAGCACGTCACCTCGTGGTCTTCTTCAAGACTGTATCGTATGCTCTCAAAACCATGCTTTTGAATTTGCATACGTCTTTGGTCCGTCGGTGAAGACCTTCTCGAGCAGGTGACGATGTCGCCTATGGGCTGATAGGAACCGCGCAACAATCGTTCTTTGTTGTGTAATAGCTACTAACATTCTAGTTGTGGATTTATAACCTTATTTCATGGTTTTTGAAAATCATATTAGTGTGGAATAAGAATGATTCATTATTTTTATTGAGCAAAAAGCAATAATATTCTAAAGAATATATGAGTTGGGCCCTGTCTCTTGGCGCTGCGCTTGACAATTGTGACAACCTTACCTTATTGAAAATAAGCAAGCTACTGAGGTTAGAGAGAGAACATATAAAAGCATGAGCCTTATGCTCGAATCATGGAAGAATTCATACACGATGTTAGCATCTTACCGTTATTGTTTAGTAGTCAACAAAATGGAATGAGAAAGAATAACAAAATGGAATGAGAAAGCATAACAATAGCATCAATTCCAAGTAATGTGTTGCAATATTTGAATACCACGTACCAACATATAGCATCCAACTAACAAATGATCTCGGCGAGGAGATTTGATTATCTTATTCTCAAAACAAGCTCTGTTTCTTTACTTCCACATGGTTCATACTTCAGATATGCATGTGTATATGTAAGACAACTTAAAGATGAAGCCACAAGCCAACCATCTAAAGCAAATCCTAGCTTAATGATAACATAATGCACATAAAGATCTGCAGATCCATCGAGGCATTGCAATGCAACACAACTACACTACACTAGTTCCACCCAAAACCACGAGCAAGCCCATTCGGCCATTCTTGCCCTTTCTTGGATTAAAGCGCAACCTACCACTACTAGATACCAATCGGTTCATACCCGATTACCCACAACCACACCTAAAACTCGTTTTACACCTCTCGGGCATTTCACCGAACACCTTGTGGGCAACGAATTAGAGAGGAGAGGCGATGCGTGCACAGTGTACATCGGTCCTTCGGGTGGCGGCGGTGTGGCGGCGGCAGTGGCGTCGGCGAGGACGGCGCGGGGTCTCGGCGGAGGCGGCGGCAGACCTGCAATGGAGAGACACAGGAGGCGGGGCGGCGACACAGAGATGCGGAGAGCGGGGACTTAGAAAAATTTCAGGACTGAGAGCGCGGGGACTTGGAAAAATTTGGTCTCTTCCTTATAAAGGGAACTCACTTCTACAAGCGGGTTTAAATCCAACCGCTTGTGGACGGCCTTTTACAAGCGGGTTTTAATACCAACCGCTTGTAGTGTGAGAACGCTTACAAGCGGTTGATATTACCAACCGCTTGTAGAGAGAAATCTACAAGCGGTTCATATTATCAACCGCTTGTAATATTAATATATACAAGCGGTTGTTAGTACCAACCGCTTGTAAAATTAATGTCGTAATTTTTAAAAAGGCTTTTAGCACTTGGTTTCATTTCAAAATTTTTAAAAAGGCTTTTAGCACTTTAGTTTCATTCAAAATTTTTAAAAAGGCTTTTAGCACTTTAGTTTCATTCCAAAATTTTTAAAAAGGCTTTTAGCACTTTAGTTTCATTCCATAATTTTAAAAAGGCTTTTAGCACTTTAGTTTCATTCCATAATTTTAAAAAAACTTTTAGCACTTGGTTTCATTTCATAATTTTTAAAAAGGCTTTTAGCACTTTAGTTTCATTCCATAATTTAAAAAAAAACTTTTAGCACTTCGGTTTCATTCCATAATTTTTAAAAAAGGCTTTTAGCACTTTAGTTTCATTCCATGATTTTAAAAAAGGCTTTTAGCACTTTAGTTTCATTCCATAATTTAAAAAAACTTTTAGCACTTGGTTTCATTCCATAATTTTTAAAAAAGGCTTTTAGCACTTCAGTTTCATTCCATAATTTTTAAAAAAAAGCTTTTACCACTTTACATTCATTCCAAACAAACACTTCATATAGTAGAAGACCCGTGTTACATATACATAGTTCATACAGTAGTGGTACATCTTAAGTAGTAACGTACTTTGTCTTTACAAGTGTTCCTTCATTATGATCGCGACGTCTGAAAGGAGTATCCACATACATGTGTCATTGACGAGGCTTATGTCGACATTCACGGCGAAAGGAGGATCTCATCGAATCGACTATACTCTTCCTCGCGTGGCGTCCTCAACTCAACAATCCGTCGTTTGCCTTGGAGAACCACGTGTCGCTTTGGCTTAGTACTACAATCTTTACGCTTGTCATACGCTTCTTAGGTTTGCTTGACATGTCCATCACGTAGAAGACTGTCTCACATCGTTCGCGAGACGAGCGGTTCGCGCTTATAGCCGACTTGCGTAAGGTCCACGATTGTCATACCATATTTGTCGACCTTCACGCCGCTTGGAGTCGGTTTGACCCATTGGCACTTAAATAGAGGGACCTTCAAGGTCCATAGTCAAGCTCCCATATCTCTTCTATGAAACCATAATATGTATCCACCTTGCCTTTGTTGTCTTGGCGTCTATACGGACACCGCTATTACAGTTGGTGCTCTTGTTATCACGGGATCGGTGTAGAATGTGTAACCATTTATCTCGTACCCCTTGAATGTCACGATTTCACTAGATGGTCCCCGAGCCAAGCGTTGCAACTGTTCATTGTCTGACCCTTTCAAAAGGATGTACTTTTGTAACCAAGCGCCGAAAGAATCCATGTGCTTCAGTGTTATCCAATCCTCAGACCTCCCCGGGAAATCGCGGCGTAGAATACTCTTGTGCTCAAGGACATACGGGGCTACTACGGTTGATTGTTTCAAAACCGTGAAATGTGCTTGCTTAAATGTAAGAAGATCATTGCATGCAATTGCTTTCCTTCCTAGTGTCCCTTTTCCCCGTAGCCTCCCCTCATGGCGTGATATAGGGACGCCGATCGGGTTTAGATCATTAATGTAATCCACACAAAACTCAATCACCTCCTCTGTCCCATAACCCTCGGCAATGCATCCTTCCGGACGAGAGCGGTTCACGGACATACTTCTTTAGCACACTCATGTAACTCTCGAAAGGGAACATGTTGTGTAGATACTGGTCGAGAATACCTATCTCTTTGACAAGGTGAACAGTGAGATGAACCATAATATCAAAGAATGCAGGAGGAAAGATCATCTCAAGACTAACCACACTTTGTACCACATCATCCTGCAGCTTACTTAGTTTATCTGGGTCGATGACCTTCTGTGAAACCGCGTTGAAAAAAGAACACAGCTTTGTGATTGTCCCCGTACCCACTCGGCGTTATGCCTCTCACGACCCATCGAAGCAAGCTGTGTCATTAACACAATCTGATCATGGGATTTCGTGTATACGATTTTATTCTCTTCGTGTTTATGAGTCTCTTTACATTCGAGGAGTATCTGGAAGGACCTTCACTTTGTTCAGAACTCTATCATGCTTTTTTTCTCTTCTTTGCTTAGAGTGTAGCTCGCAGGATGTAGGTAATGTTGTCCTTTCCTCTTTTTTCGGGATGTAGGTCGTTCCTCAGTTCCAAGAGTTTAAGGTCCTTCCGAGCTTGCAGTGTATCTTTCGATTTTCCGTACATATCTATGTAGCCTAGCAAGTTCAAGCAGACATTCTTCGTGATGTGCATGAAGTCAAGTGAGTGGCGAACATCCATGACTTCCCAATAAGGCAAGTCCCAAAATATTGACTTCTTCTTCCACATGGGTGCTGACCATCCTCATTACGCACATGTTTGCTTCGGGACCCTTTCCAAATACTACTTTCAAATCCTTCACCATAGCAAAAACACGTGGCCCAAGACGATCTTTGAGGCCTTGCACGAAGGTGCTGTTGCCGTTAAATTTCTGCCTTTCTTCCGCGGGTGACTCGTAGGAAGAAACCTCTGATGACCCATGTACACAACCTTCCGAGAGTTTTTCGGTACATGCCGTCCGTTTCATCTAAGCTTGGATCTGAGCTCTATATCCTTTGACAGTTAGGCGGACGGAGTTACCGAGAAGCGAGCGATCGTTGATTGTTACAAATAACAATGCACGAGGGTGAAATACTCCCTTTTGTACTCATCCCATACCCTTGCACCATCGTCCCTAGCGTCACAAGATCTTCAACCAATGGTTTCGGTGAACATCGATGTCATTTCCAGGTTGCTTGGGGCCTTGGATCAACAACGACATCATGATATACTTTCGCTTCATGCATGACCATGGAGGAATGTTATAGATACATAGTGTAACAGCCAGGTGCTATGGTTGCTACTCAATTCTCGAAAGGATTCATCCCATCGGTACTCAACCCAAACCTTATGTTTCTCACCTCATCTGCGAAGTCAGGCACGTCCGGTCGACTTTCCTCCTTTGTGAGCCATCTGCGGGGTGTCTAAGCATCCCGTCGTCCTTACGCTCTTCTTTGTGCCAACGCATCATCTGGCATGCGCTTTGTTAGCAAACATACGTTTCAATCGGGGATCACAGGAAATACCACAACACTTTAGCCGGAGGTCTCTTCTTCTTACGCTCCCCATCTATTTCACTGGATCATCACGCTTCACCTTATCCGTGACTCTTTGCACATCGGACACACATCCAAATTGGCATACTCATTACGATACAGACACAATCATTAGGACATGCGTGTATCTTCGTACTTCCAATCCCAAAGGATAGACGACTTGCTTCGCTTCATATGTAGATTCGAGGCAGAGTGTTATCTTCGGAAGCAACTTCTTTACGAGTGATAACAACTCATTGAATCCTTATCGACACACCATTTGTAGCCTTCCATTGCATGAGTTCGGTGTGGTACGCAGCTTTGTGTGGCCCCGCCTACAGTTTGGGTACAAAGGAGTTCTGTGGTCCTCTAACATCTTGTTGGAACTTCTCGAACTGTCTTTCATCTGTGTAGTCTCCCTCTCAAATCACGCAAACATCTGGTCTAGCTCATCATCACCAAAGTCACCAAGTGTTTCTTCCATGGAAAGATATGCGTGCCGTCAGGGATCTTGTTGAATCCATCTTCCTCTTCCTCGCATTCTTCATCGTCTTCCTCGCTAATCGCCTCAACTTCGCCATGGTTGATCCAACGGTATAGTTTGGCATGAAACCTCTCATGATCAAATGGTTCATAACTCGCCATCGCTGGGAGTGCTCCTCTCGTTCTTGCAATCTACACACGGACAACATATGAAGTGCACTCGAGGCAAAATGCAACGACCTCATCGAGAAAAGCTCGACGCCATTAATGAACTCTCCGAGCGACGGTCGCATTGTACATCCATTGCCGATTCATCTACACCAAGTTATAATTTCATTAAAAATTATAACAAATTTAGATACAAAAATTAGAACGTAACTTATAGATACATTTAAAAATCTAAAGCTCACAGCCACTTAAACCCAACAAAAAAACCTCCACCTACACCGTCATCCAATTAAAGACCTACCTTTCTAATTATTTTGTATCCCTTCCTACCTTTGTAATTATTTTTTTATCCTTCTACCCATGTTTTTCTATTTTATTTCATACACCAATAATTACTTCCTTGCAATATTGTGATATTTAAGATTCTAAATCTAACAACCACCTAGATCTAAAGCTTTCAATCACCTTTACCTTGTGTAATGTCATATTTTGAACTAGATCTCCACCCTACATCTTCATACAACAACAAAAACAAGCTTACAAAACTAATTTTTGATCATGGTGATCTTGCTTAAAAAGTTCAAGATTTCTCCACATCCATTGAAAAAATAGCAATCTCTAGGTGAGAAGGATGTTCACATGATGTTACTAACCTTGAAACACTTAATTTGGAGCTAATCACCCCAAATTAAAATTTGGACATCACCTCCCCAAGAAACATTTGGGCGGCCCTTCTCTGTTCGATCGTACTCTGCTGGCTCGGGGAGGAAGAAGGGTTTAAATGAGCTGGCGGGAGGGCTTCGAAGCGGTTTGAGACACGAACCGCTTGAATGTTGAGTTCTAAGCGGTTCTTGTCTCAAACCGCTTCTAAAAATCAGAATCGGTTTGAGACAAGAACCGCTTAGAACTCAACATTGAGCGGTTCGTGTCTCAAACCGCTTCTGAAAGCCCTCTCCGGACCGTTGTCTACGAACCGCTTCTAGTGCGAACATCACAACGGATTCGCACCAAACCGCTTCTAATAGGCCGGTTGTGATGCTCTATCCCGTAGTAGTGCTAATTTAGCCATGGATCGAGTTCTTGGGAGTAATATGTACACAGGTGACAGATCAGCCCACTTGACCACTTGGTTGCTTGTGCTAGGCTACAGGGTGCAATTAAAAGAAAATGGTCAGCGTCAGCCCACTTGGTTGTTTGTGCTCTGGGCTCAGATGCTTGCTACAATTTAAAGAAACACGGCCCAGCAGCTGGCCCATTCGTTATACTTATACCCTTTCAACAGACCTAAGCACGATAGATGCATTCCCGATTCTTCTTCTCCAGAGCTCCTTGCGGCGGCGCGCAACAAGCACAACAACCAGAGAACAAAGGGAGCGACGAGGTCAGCACGGAACTACGGCGGAGGTTTATTCCACTCTCCACTATGCTCCGCCCCTGTTCTCGCAGACCGCAAGCGCGCCGCCACAACCGAGTGAGTTCTCCATCGCATTTGGATCTATAGTAGCGCCTTCATACCTCTCCTGTTCCGGCGAGCATTGGGACGATGTCCCAGCTTCCGTTCCAAGCGTCGACCCAGGCATCAACCCACATCGAACCCGTTCCTCGATTGGGAACGAAGACCCCGGGACACGGAACGTCGGATCGTACCACGTTCCATGTGACTTAGGTTACGCCACAGTACCCATTCACCCACTAAATGCAATATGAAATGTTTATTTTTTTATACAATAGATTATGGTAGCTAGTATTTATTTGTACTTCCTATATTAGTATAGTAGTAGAAATACTCATAATAAATTAATAACTAGATTTAATTTCTGCTACCCACTATATAATAAAAGTATAATGCACGGTAAAAATTCTCCCGAGTAGTAAAGCAATGTGTTCCACGGGAATTGCTACGTGATAGATCGCAAACAATTTGTTGGATTTCAGTCGATTTTTCCACCGTAGGATGTGCTTTCGGATACGCGCTGTGCTGTTGGATTTCCGGGCTCGCAGTCTGTTATCGGGTTTTGAATTCCAGGTGTGGTGTACCCGTTGGCATTCGTAGCCTTACCTCTCTCCACTGCTCCACCGAGCAGACTGAGCCGCAGAGCTGGTTGGGGAAGACGCTTTGCTTGCTAGTTGCTTGACCTGTGTGTGTGAGAGAGAGACAAACAGGAGAAGAATGGAGCCAGCTTGCAGAAACGGTGCCCTCTGTCTCTGGCATCGCACGCGCGGTGGCGGCCCCAGTTCACGGCGGTGGGGGAGATCCGGCTCGACGGCGGCATCTGCTCCGAAGACGTGCGGTCTGAGGTGAGGCCGTGTCTATATGTTCTTCTTCTTTATTTTTTGCTTGAATCTAAAGCTGGCCGTCGTCTTTCTTCATTTCCCCCTTGGCGCAATGGTCGTCTTATCACACACTGGCCGTCGATCTCGGCCTAATTAATGTTCATTGCATCAAATTTGTGGTGAGATTTATCGTTTATGTATCATTTTGGGCTCCAAATTGAATTTGTATACCAGTTTTGTTCTGTAATGTGTTCACTTACCCTTATGTGAGTGCACTGGCATCCTGTATTTTGATTTGAATTAGAAAAATTTGTGGTGTAGTGGAAATTCGTCTCTTGCCCTTTTCTAATAGGTAAGATTACCAGAGAAGTAGAGAACCATAAGTTGGTTCATTTGTACAAAACTTTTCAGCTTGCTGGGCTATACTAGTGCAAGAAGTATCCATGTAATGAATGATGACAAACTAATTTTTTCTGCTATATATATATATGCAAATCTCTAAACTAATAAACGAAGAGGTTTATCCTGCGCGCACTATAGATCGTCCAACCCACAAACCTAGCGTGCTGCAGTCCATCTCGATGCTCGGCCCAAGAGCAGCCCAACTCCCGTGAAAAGCAGTTTGCCCCACGGCCGTTGCCCCTCTCAGCGCTCTCCGCGCCGGTTCCTCCCCCCGCACCACCTCCCCTCGTCCGAGGTGGATCTGGCCGAGGGAACATCCAGGAGCACCGATGTCAATGGTGGCGTCCTCGTTACCGTGTCTCCTCGAGCTCCCTCCGGGTCAACGCGATGGCGGCGTCGAGGCAGGTGTACGAGGCGAACACGGAGGTGGTGCTCGGGCGGATCACGCCGCCGCTCGACCGCGCCCAGCACAAAGGGGCAGGTAGGTGAGCAAGCCACTCATCTCGATTTCTTGCACGCGCTGTTTCTGTGTAGGTGTGTGCAGTTGGATAATTGGGCAGGTGATGCTGATGGCTACGTGCGTTGTGTTTGTGGGAATGCCCTAATGCGGAGTGCTCCTGGATGGTATGTCAGGACCCCGAAGTAACCCGATCCAAGATCTGATATCAAATGATCGAATCCGTGGAAATCCGTACGTGACGAACACAAGAACGAATTAGGAATTACTTTAACAAACTAAAGAACACTAGATATGGGGAATCTTTTCTTATCTCATTCCTCCAACTTACTCGGGGTTATACCCACAGTTCAACAACGTTTTCACTCGTTTTACTACTCGGCAATTACAAAGTTAACTGAAGTAAAAAGGAGAATAACAACAAGTCAATTAACCGTTGGATCAGTCCCTTCTTATCTGCCCGCACATCCAGCCGTTCATGCTCCTTAACTGAAATTGTCAAATCGTTATCTTGAACGCTGACTTCACTGTTTGCCTTCCTTCTCTAGATGTCCTGACATGGTAGGTTCAAGATCTCGTTGGGTTCTTTGGATCGTAGCAGATTGCTTCTTAATCTGTAAAATTGGTTCCTCTATCAGACCTCAAGGTCTGAATTTTACAAGCAGATTCCAATTCAACACTGGCCTGAAACTTTTTGAAGGCAGAAAAAGCTTCATCTTTTGAGGCAATTACTTCCACCCATGTATACCTTGTCATGTCATCAATAAACAGTATGAAGTATTTCCTTCCTCCAATTGTTGGTGGTGAAATAGGTCCACAAATATCAGTGTAGACTAACTCAAGTTGTTTCTGAGCTCTGTAGGCTGTTGCCTAAGGAAAGGGGGCTCTACAATGTTTAGCCATCACACATCCATCATAGATTTGTGATATATGCTCTATCTGTGGCATTCCTCTCACAAGATGGTTCCTGGACATTAAACTCAGAGCACCAAAATTCAAATGACCAAATCTTGCATGCCATTTCCAAGCTTCTTCTCCCAAATTGCTGAACAAACACACTGGACTCGCAGAGGATAAGTTCAGAGTGTACAGCCGATTTGGAGTCCTTCTCACTTTGGCTAGCAAACTTCGGTTTTTGTCATAAATTCAGAGATGACCATCTTCAATGATAGTTTTACAACCA